>JAVKLA010000010.1:11513132-11612973 GCA_034782735.1 Sagittarius serpentarius | reverse complement strand
CCTAAACAGGCCAAAGTCTGCCCTCCAGAAGTCCAAGGTGGCGGTTCTGCTGAACCCCCTCCTTACTTCTCCGAGAATCAAAAATTCTATCATTTTGTGATCGCTGTGCCCAAGGTGGCCTCCAGCCGTCACACCACCCACAAGTCCTTCTCCGTTTGCAAATAACAGTTTTCACGGGAGCTCCTCTCTTGCCCTAACACTGCAGATCAGTCCCTCTCCATAAAGCTCTTCCACTCCAGCTCTTTTCCCTCATGTGGAATTCAAGAACCAGTGCCTCTGCTGGGATTTCACTTCAATTCTTCCCCTTCACAGCAGACAGAGAATTTAAGCCACTTCTGTGGCTTAATAAAAAGGTTACCCCAAAGGGGAAAGGGCAAGAACGGTGAAATAGCGAAAATAGCTGGAGATTTCAGGTAGACAATGCCAAAATTATATTCCCCTAAGAAGCAGAGGTGAGGAGGAGTTTGAGGTAGGCAGAGCGTATAGTGGCACATGTGATCTCCCATCAGAGCTGTATTTTGCTTCTGGTTAGCACTGACAGCTTGAGCCCTGGCAAAACAGATGGTCCAGATCTCTCTTGTCATCATCTGCTTACCTTTTTGGGTTTACTATTTTACAAATTTTTTTAATTCACTATTTGCAGACCACTTTCAGAGTCCTCCAAGATGGTGAGGCCTTAGGCATGTTCTGCAGCCTACAAAGGCTCCTCTCACCTCCTTTATACAGATGTTTTGTCTCTCGGGTTTTCTTTTTGGTGATTTTTGGTTTTTTGTTTTTAATTCTGAATCATCACTGCCTTCCCTGATGGGCTCACTCAAAAATTTCCATTAAAGCCCCTGGTGGGACCCCACTGCAACAAAACTGGTTTGTTCCCACGGAGCTAAAGGTTTGGTGGTTTTGCTTCCCTGCCCAGGAAGGAAGCCTGCTACTAACTCTATGATCCCTGAAACCCAGAAGACTGCAGAGCAGAGTATTGTGATTATTATTTGAGAATATCCTCCACTGTCACATTCTACAACCTTTTCTTCCCCAGAATTCATTCTCTGTTCACATGAGCACAGTTTACCTAGTTGTATATTGGCAAAAGAAACAAAAGTACCATAAAACTGAAACAAGCATATGAACCCTATGGAGGGCAGGCTACTAATATAACCTCTTACATGAATCAGTTGGCAAAAAAAATGCTAAAAGATAAACCTGCTTTATATTCATTCTAAATCTGGAAGAAAAAAAACCACCACCACCTCCCCCCCAAAAAAAACCAACCCAGATTCAAAGAACCCACCACCAACACCCAACCATTTGCATTAGCATAATGTTCCCCTTCTTAATCATTGCAAACATTATCACCTTCAGGAAAAGCAAAGCTGGAGACAGAGTGAATGACTTGCCCCAGACTAAAAAGTACATCGGGGAGAGACTCAGGAGGAGAATTTTAGAGTTACTGCCTCCAGACCCTGACCCTGAGCACTGCTGAACCTACTGAGATTTCTGGCTCCTCTGCTTAAAATTACCTACTGTTGTTTTGATTTGGCTAGAAACTGCAAACCCTTCCAGCAACCAGACTTAAAAAAATGCAATTCTCTGTACAGCTTCCCTTCCCACTATTAAATGTTCTTCCAGCCTTAAACACTCCAGTGGAGTTCAGTTTTACAGGCATTGCAGAGTATCAGCCAGCTAGGGTAATAGCAATAGTTCCCCAAAACGACATGGATTTTTAAATGCTATGCTTTTGGTGAAGAGCAGACACACACGAACATACAGATGAACTGAAATAATTCTATTGCTGTGTTTCGTTTCCGAGAGCCACAGGGAAAAAGAAAAAGCTACCTGAGTGAAGAATGGAAATATTTGCTATGTTTGACAGAGGAAGCATGATTAAAATGCACTGAAGCTGAAATAACGACTAAACTCTGTCAAGAATAACTCTCACCAACTCATACCGCAAGTGTCGCATTTGTAATGCGGCTAAGAGTATATAAAATCCATCTCGTCTCAAGGCGCATCTTATAACACATGGCGATTACCATTAAAAAGATATCCCCCAGAGCATCTCGCAAGACAAGAAGCAGCAGAATGGCATATCAATGCATCTCCAGTAACCAGAAGGAATTTAGTCCTGCCAGCAGTGCTCCAACATAACCATCATTCCTCTGCTCACTTCCACAGAAACTCTCCCTACACACGCTCGGAGTTTTTACCCCAACAAAATAGTTTTCCACAGGAAGTTACTAGCTAAAAAATGAGCTGTTAATGGGACTGTGGCAATTGCAGATAATTCCAGGCAAACTTCTCCTTGACCTCCAGCACAGCAGCAGCGAAGGTTACGTGGGTTCCCTGGATTTTTGGCCAAACAGCAGAGAGGCTGCTCTGAAGTCAAAGAGTCAGATCTGTGGGCTTGAACAAAAAGTGATTCTGCCAGGGGACTGCCTCGGAGGCAGGGATCGCAGGTCCTCAGGTGCTCTGGGGATAGCGAGAAAACAACTCCGTGCTCCAAAGGATGAAACATCATCACAAATATGAATCAAGGGACACTTCAGCCAGGAAAGAAGATGTTTCCCTTACTCCAAGAAGAGCAGTCATTTAAAAAAAGTTAACATGGAAAGACAGACAACTAAAGCGAAAATTTTTTTAAAAGATAATTCTTTGAAAGCATGCCATACTTGAAATATTTTGTTTTGATTTGAAGTGGTTGGGGTTTTTTTCCCAGAACTCCTCTTTTCAGAAGGAATTTTTACATCTCAGTTCTTTCCTGTGATTTATAATGGGATGTCGTATTTTACTGAAGAATTTCCCACAGGATGTCTGTATTTGTCAGAATCCTAAAGTGCCAGCTTACTTCAGAACTCACTACATTGTTTAAAAAAACGAACATGGCAATAGCAGTTAACACTGGTAACGGCAAAATGGCAGTAGTAATTAAACGAGCAAAAGCGTAGGCTGCATATCAGGAAACATTTTTCAGCAAGGAAGCCCGTTATACTTTGAAACATGTCTCCCAAGTAACGAAAGCCCCACCGCTTGAATCGATTGAGACAAAACACTCGAAAATACACTGTGGGGAACAATCACGCACCAGCCGAGAAGACGGACAAGATGGTCTTCTAGGTTCTCTATATCTCTAAAACCTGGGGAACAAACCAGCGCTGCCACGGGGAGCAGGGATGACAACAGCCATACCTTGTCTTCCAAGGACTCCCATGAGCCAAGAGAGAAACCCTGCGAGCGGGACCAGGATTACGCCCGCCCAGCGGAGACTGAGGCTCCCACAGATGCCCAGGACAGCTCTGAACCACGTCGCTCGCTTGGGACTGGCTAACCGAGCAAGTGTTGCAAGGCATAACCAAAACCAGGCCGCAAAACTCTCCCCAAAGCTGGGAAAGGCTCACCCAACAGCTACGCGGTTCCTAATGACCGGGGCCGCTACCTCAGTAACTGCCTGGCTCTGTCTATAATAGAGGCTCTAGTGGAAATATTCGTGAAAGAGTTTTGCAACCAGAGGGTAAGCGCATGCTGGGTCTCACCCTTGTACCTACTCAACAGGAGATGAGAGCGTCACCCCGGTATTTTAAGCTTGAAGGGGTGCAAAAGGCAGGCTTTAAAGCCTCAGCCTGCAAGACCTGCTGTCCCTGTGGCAAGAGATAGAGGCGGCAAGTTCAGGCCTCCTGGGATGGTTTCAGCTTTCTGTGTTTCAATGCAGGACCTACCGCATCATCTGCGCATCCCTCCAGGTGCCGGTGTGAACATCAAACAGATCCGACACAACTTTTTGATGAAACTATCAGGCTACAATCAGTTAACCTCACAGCAACAGACTGCTTTCATGAGTTTGCATAGAGGAGAAAAAATTCTCTGCAATTTGATATTCTCCAAATTAATGCCATTTACATGTCTGTATTCACAGACTACTACTTCTGATTTTTTTTTTTTTTAATAGCCTACACTAGTATCCATAAAAACCTTAGCTCGACACTGGTCTTCATTTATCTTCCTTCCGTTCTTCCAAACGCCAGAGGAAATTTCTCAGTCAAAAGATAACCTGTTTCTCCTTTTTTTTTTTAATTTCTACATGGTTTCTGAACACCTGCTCTTTATGTCGTACTGCAAAACACTAGGCAATTAAAAACTCAGAGAACAAGGGAAAAAACAAAGCTTGTCTGCGTACAGGGAATTATACATTAGACAGTAATAGCTACACTTGCAGCCATGAGTAAGCTGCTAATTTATGTGTGTATTCAGCGCGAAACTACAAAAGCCAAAAATTACTGGGATTTTTATGTTTAGACTTTAAACTCAAAAGTGAAGAAATTCAAAAGCAAAGTACCCATGGCAACCTTAATTCTATTCATCTTGCCTTCTGATGCAGTGCTTGTTCAGTGAGTGATTACATATTCCTGAGTAAATCTACACCTCTCCGATGATGTAAAGCAAGGTTAAAGAATTCTTAAAATTAATAAAGTCCTTCAGTAGACTTTGTAAGATTTACAGCTAGAGGCATTCAAACGCACATTTTAAAAAAAAAAAAAAAAAATGAACTGCCTTGATTTTTGGAAGGAAATAAATGTAAACTGCCATCAAAGTATTTTCAACTCATCTATTACTTTTTTACTCTTAACATATCGTTTTTCACGTTTTTCTCGGTCTCTCAATCTAAGAAATGCATAACATATTACTCATTTTACCTTTTGGTGTTTAGTTTCTGCTTCTCTGCTTATGCTCCAACGAGAGCTGAAAAATGCCATTTACCATGATTATTTGAGGGTTTTTTCCCCTATTTTTCCTCACTGAAATGTTTTTATAATGATTGTTATAGACAAGTATAATATTGCACTATGACATTTAAGATAAGGAGAGTCACCCTGTAAATTTCCAGGCATTTTACTATTTATTTTTAACCTAACCTTCTAGTGATAAGACGCTTATACGTTCGTGCTGTCTCTCCAGTAAATGTGTAAATTTGCAAGTCCTCGCTCATCTTTCAAACTCAATGGCTGATTTCACCCAAATTTGAAAGAGGAGGCTATAAGCCTCCGATAGAACTGACTTCCTACAAGTTTAATGGAAAAGTGGGCAGGCTAGAGAAGGCAGACACAAATCAACGTGGCCAGGAGAAAGGCGGCTAGAGCAGAGCTATCTCCCGTTCTGCTTTCCAGCAGCCAGGTGGCATTAACGTACTGGCTATGCAAAGCTCCAGGTTAGCCAGGGGGTGGTTGTGGCGGTGGGCAGAGGAGGAACAAATCGTTGTGTATTTTCTCCCTGGCAGTGTACTTGAATGCTCCCGATGAGCACGGTTTGCCGGCCAGATCTCAACACGCTTCCCTCCGAAAACTGCAGTGCCGCCGAGGATTGAGAGCTGCGGCCTAGAAACATCCCACCTAAGAGGGGTTGTGCACAACGGAAGGATTAAAGTAGTCTTGCGACTAAGGGCGGCCCGTTAACGTACTTCGAAAAGGGGCTGCAGGGGAGCAGGCGGCAGAGCCGCTGCAGCCTTCGGCCCGGCTGAGGCACGTGGCAATGGGAGAACGGCTGCTGGGAGCCCTTTCTGCTCGCGCTGAACAAAGAGCTACGTTACGCAAAGAAAGCACGTCACCTCTTGCGGCGACTCGCTTCTTTACACCGTAAAGGTGATGCAGCTGCATCTCCTGAGTAGAGCGGAGTCCAACAACTGGTTTTGGCGAGCTGCGCAGGACACCCAGCAAGCTTCTTGGCTCTGTGCACGCTGCCCCGAGCCAGAAGGTACCAGGTGAGCTCCAAACCCCAGAGAGTCCAAGTCATCTCTTGCAGGCAGCCTACCCCTGGCACCCTTCGCGGCAGCGCTTGAGATACTTCTTTTGCTTCGTGCTGTCACACTAGCCAGAGCACTAGTAGTTTCTGAAGCAAGAAGGACCAGTTATCTTGCTTCAAGCCCGGGAAAAATAAGAAGAACCTGCTCAAAAATCACACCCAGAATTTGCGGGATCGTAGCGTACTTCCTCTGGCTGCTCTGCACAGGCAATATGCAAGCGCTAATACCAGATCCCAACGTAAAATAATAGAGAATCATAACCAAACACCTTTCAATCTCTTTTTTGCCATTTCTCAAAAAGCAAACAAAACTCCACAAAACAAAAAAAAAAAAAAAACCACCCAACAACGACAAGTACTATCTCCTTCTACATATCGCACGTTAGACCGGATAAGAAACAGAATAAGAGGATACTCTTTTCTTACTGAAAAATAAAATATTACAGCATTAACTTTGGTAACAATAAAAGGTATTGATGGTAAATAAAATACTCATTTTAACTTGGGTAACCATCTAGGAAATACAACTGAAAAGTATTCCTTAACCACCTGATGCTCCACAAGACTCAGTCACAGTTTGGGATCTATAGTGGCATTACCCTGGGGTCTCAAGGAGCACTTGGATGGACCTGTCCCTTGAGAAAGACCATCTGACTGAAAAGGTTCTGAGCAAGACCTACACAGGTAAAGAAATTTCACTTCTGCCCAGCATCTAGACAGATCTCACCTGAGTTTATACTCTGCCACTTCTGTCCTCGAGAGTTTTAAGCTAAAAGCCCTTTCTGCGCTGCAGGACACTATGAACACACCTTATCCTCTATCAGATAGGGAGACCACAGAGTACCCAAAGAGAAACCCATCCCCCTTTCTTTAGCCCAAGAGCTACCTAGTGATTCTGAGTTTGTACGAAGCCATAGTATCTTCCAAGAGGACTACAGGTAGAAAGCAATGCAAATTAAATTCTGTGTACCCAGCCACGTTTCTGTCTCTTATTAACAAATACATGGGGCCAAGAATGCCTTCCCCATCTCTCTCAGAGCTCTAGTTGATGCATAAGGAACGGCTGGTTGCTCACTTTATCTACCAGAGGTTGACTGCAGTGGTCCTACACATTGGCGACAAACAGGCTCAGAGATGTAAGGCTTCCATGGATGTCACGGATGGGACGCGTCACTAGAGCAACCAGAGAGCGCGGTGGGGACACGGTGCTGGATAATAAAGCAAGAAGCACAGGGACTCTGTTGAAGGTGTGAAGGGAAGCGTCTGCCCAAAGTCTTTCAACTGGGTGATCTGCAGGGAGAGTGTGTGGCAGAGGAGCATGAAAGGCAGCAGCAAGGAGAAATTCAAAGGATCAAAACCAGGATAGGATGCAGACTGTTAAGCTAAACTGAGTTTCAGATCAAAACCCTCACTTCTCTTTGCGATTTCCTCAGCCATGCCCGGGGATTGTCCGTCAGCTGCGCGCTGTCTCAGGAAGGGGAACGCGAGAGCTCTCCGGGCATGCAAGAAAACATGCTTCTCCCACAAAAGACGGAGTCTATGATTCTCCAGCAAACACATAACGTTCGGCAAACACCTGCTTGCCGCTGGCCGTTCGGAGGTTTATTAGATTCAGCTCTCACAGCAGCAGCACCATTCGCGCAAGCAGCAGCGACAATCTTCCGAGATGTTTTTGTTCCCATTCGGAAAGGGCGATGCCGCTGGCAGCTCTTACTGGAGCGAGGCACCAAGCTCTGCGCGCACCGCACCCAGGCTTTCGCTGGAGAAGCGACGCTTTCCCAAAACAGCCCGAGAGAGGGAAGCTCATGCATCTTCTCCCCTAAGCATATAGCTGGCCTATAAAACGCGACCGCAGCTGATCGCGTAGCCGCAGCCCGTTCCTCTGAAGTTCCAATAAAGGAAGCATTGCGCCTGAAGAGAGATGTCCTGCAGATGAGGTAGCACTGAAGGGGGTCGCCTTGATTAAACTAGGTTGTTCTGCTGAGAAGTCCTCAATGCACTCTCTTAGTTATGGCTGTTAGAGCTGCAGTGGGGTGACATGAATTGCCTTTTATCTAATTGGAAAACACCCACAGAGTTTAGAAGTACTCGTTTAGACAGGCAAATCAATAAAGCAAATGGTAAGCATGAGAATACAGTGCAACTATAGAGCCTGTGTGGGTCCTATATGCTTTTGCTTAATAAAGATTAACTCTCGCCAGTTTGCTGCAATGCCTGGACCTGGATAACAGCAGAACTGGTAGCTTCTGCCCTGTAACGTCAAGCAGCAGCTTGCCCTTAGGCATACATCTCAAGGTAAGAAAATACGCCTTTTGTTGAAGACTCTAGAAATTTAGAAGACATTGCAGAGAAGACGGAAGAGAGGAAAAATTAGTCTTAATTGTAACAGTTCTGAGGCTGGCAACCAGATCAAGAGTTACATTTCTATGGAAAGGAAAAAGGAGCAAAACCCGGTTTGCAAAATAGCAAGAGCAACAGCCGTATTTCCATAGAGGTCTGCTGTTATAAGGCAAATTGCAACGAAGGAAATGAAAAGAGAAGTGATTCCAGCTTTTCCACTTTCAACTTTCCTTGTCCTTTTACCTCCACCCTCATCAGTGGCTGTGCAAATCCCCACCCACAGAGCCACGCCAAAAATTCAGGACTATTAAGAACAGTTATTTCGTTGTTAAAAAAACCTCCAGGTTTTAAGAAAGGGAAAAAAAAAAAAAAAAACCACAGCAAAACCCCCACAATTCTTAAGTTGCTTAGTTTAGGATTAGTTTTGTTTTTCTTATTTCTCTTTGGCATTCCCTCCCCTAAATCTCCAATCACTTTCACAACAGGCTTATGCTGAGTAGCTTCAGGCAGCTGAGGGGGGGGGGGAGAGAAATATCCTGTTTAGCAATGTAAGTATCTCTCCTCTCGCTGTTGCTAATAGGAGTTCTGTGCATAAATCACAGCATGCACCGAAGGGAGAACAGATCCTGAAGCCTACGACTGTCTTTACCCACTGCTCAATTCTCTTCTCTCGTTTACACCAATATATTGGCCTCAGGGGGAGCACTTCTGACATGCCTCAGCATTAAGTCAGAGGAGAATCAGGCTCACGGGATGAGAACAGAGAATTTGACATCTTAGTCTGCTGGCACAAGTCAGAGAAAGGGTTCAGAGTAACAGAGGTTGATTCACAATGGCTCCTCAAAAGCCGACAGCATGGGACAGGTTGGGATTCACGCTCCAAACTCAACCATCCTTACCTCACCATCCCTCATCTCTGCCACAGGCTGGCCAGCCATACCTTCAGCCCTTGCGCACGTACTTCACAGAAGTACAGATGACCTGGTATGTCCTTGCTGGGGTGACAACCGTTTAGAACAAGGTCTTGGAGGAAGCAGACGGGACTGACGACAGCCCCATGTTCAGAAAGAGTCTCTCTCTATGAACCACTGCGTGACAGAAGATGAGTCGGCCAACCTCTTGTATCAAGGGCATCTTTTGCAGTACAGGAATACTAAACCAGGGTATCCTTTGCCTCTTCCTTGCTCCTATTTAGAAATATCTAGAAAGTGTTCATGCAGTGTCCTCTCCAAGCTAGCCTCAGTTCTAGGGAAGGGGGACACACAAAGCAGAGGTAACCCTGACAGAGGTTTTTATTTGGCAAGTTTGTCTGATGCCTCTAGACTGCCAATAGCAGATGGGGTTCTTTTAACGTTGCCTGGCCTTCACGACACCCTCCAAAATATCTATTGGATTCAGGGTATTCCAAAGTAGGGCAGGAGGTGGTCTTCTCTGCTAAGCACACGCGAGGGTTTGCAGAACAGGTCTCTGGGGCCGCGGTTTCTTTTTCCCTGGTGTGGGTGACTGGAGGCAGAACAAGCGTTAGGGGTGTTGCAAGGTCTTAAGAGAGAACTATCATGGCGAGGGGAGCCTAACGGAGCAGAGCCACAGCTTGGGTGGATCAGGAAGTTCCTCAGGGGCCTACAAACAAATCATAAAGGTAATCGTTCCTGGGGAAGGTCTGCCAAGCAACCTTTCATGTTCATTGCTTGACATAGGTCTGTTGGTATTAGAAAGTACCTCTCTGTTTCAAAAAAAACCCAAACAAACAAACAACTTACCATCAGGATTTTAAGTAAGTTTCTGTGTATATTATAGCTGCAGTTCTATAGTTCATGTTTCCTTCCAAACCAACATTTTATTGATCAACGTAAACAAGTAAAAAACAAACAGCTCCTTAAAAGAAGTACTTTTCATTTGCACTTATGCTCAGTCGGAGAAGGAGATATATAATAAAATTAATGGATTTTTTTTTTTATTAGTTCCTTTTCTTCGTATTGACAAAGTGTATTTTAATAAGGACTTTATCTCCTCTTGCTTGATCCCGCACTAAAGTTGTGATCCCATACTTTGGGCATCAGTCTGTTGCCATGGAAGTGATCGCAATATCACAAAAAATGCAGCATTATGACTTCACTGCAGGATCAAGGAGAGAGAAAAAGACAGGCTGTAAGGGATCAAGTCCTTAAGCAGCAATAGCCTTACTTATTAACTCAAAGAAAGAGAACAATTATGAAAAAAACATCCAAGGCAAGTTCACTTGTGTTTTGCAATGTTCAAAGAATATTTTCCCTAGAAGGCAAATGCTTTTTGCAGCACTAATTTCAAAAGAGATTCTAAATGCCTCGTTTCTGTTCTTCCAATCTGTAATCCCACTCACCATGTGAAATATGCCCTTTCTGTGAATGAATCCTGGTTATTTTTCATTCCATCCCTCCCCAATGCCCACTCGGGACTTTCTTGCCGAGTTTGTAGTCCCACGGTATTAGTGAAAGGACTGATAGTTAATTCAAAGGAGTTGTTGCAATTGTGAACAGTCCTTTAGTTCAGGTGACGTGCGCCAGATCTTGCCCTGAAACGGAAATAGCACACGGCTATATAACATGCAGATCTGATAAGCTCTAAGCCTCAAAGTACATACTGTCAGACACTGAGCATCCCCAAGACTTTATTTTACCTCTAAAGAGTTAAAGTTAACTTTCCGGTTCAT
The DNA here is from genome assembly GCA_034782735.1 of Sagittarius serpentarius. Classification (NCBI taxonomy): domain Eukaryota; kingdom Metazoa; phylum Chordata; class Aves; order Accipitriformes; family Sagittariidae; genus Sagittarius; species Sagittarius serpentarius. Next base: position 11,602,160 of record JAVKLA010000010.1, on the reverse strand, counting down.
TTTCACCCTCCGCTATAGCACTTCCCTACAAAGTTGAGGTTGAAAACAATTTTAATTCTTACCCAAGAGAAAGATGAAAGCTTTCTTAGAAGATGGCCGGTCCAGTTTCAAAAGTTACACACAAATTCAAAGGTGCAAACTTTGAGCCCTTCGCTTGTACCAAGCATTTGGTTAAACCTGAAAGTTCGTCAGGGACCCTCCACATCCCAGCAGGGCTGTGTGAATGAATTAAAGCCTAGGGAGAAAAAACATCGGCACTTTGAAAGCCTAAATATCTCAATGGGGCCTGCAAGATGGTGGATGCTACTATGCGCTGCTGATGTAATTCCTGACAGGAACAGCAACCTTACAAGAGTAATAGCGACAGACACACTTTGAAAAACTCCAAAAGAGAGTCGTGACCTTAAATAATTTGCTTTCAGGCCATATTTGTTCTCGTGAGAATTGTTCCAGTGATCAGAGAAGAGGCTCTGCTGCAGAATTCAACTTTAGGCTTTAAGCTTTAACGAGCATAACTTCCTCCCAAAATCTGCCAGCCTTGGCAGCTCTCAGAGTTCCTTTCCACATATGCCACATCAAACAGTTTCCCCCTGCAACCCTGCCTCAGGAAGAAAATAGGATTTGCAGTGGTCACAGACAATACAAAAGGTGCTGGAAGAAAGATTAGGGAGAAAGAAAAGAAAGCAATGGTTGAGATAAAAGTGTTACTTCATGGGTTCTCTCATTTTCTTTTGAATGAAAAATTTATCTTTCTTCTGAACTCCAACATGCACACACCATAAACTTGTGATTGCTTATGAATTTACATGTATACAACTCGGGTTTCTCAACATTACTAAATCTTCTAAGTGAGAAAGCCTAGAGCATCTGTACTACATACCAAAAGACTATTCATTCCTATTAAGAATTCACTGATTTTTTGCCTCCAGATGTGTTTTAAGCTGCCGGGAAGCCTCAGAATTCAGCAGATTAATGTGCTCTAAATGTCATTTGATAAAGGGCACTGCTGCCAATGGTTCATTCACACTGCACAGATTTAATTACCTAAATCAATTAGCATCCAATAAACACTTGTTGGTTTTGGTTTTTTTTTTCCGGGGTTTTTGTGTTTTGGTTTTTTTTTGGTTTTGTTGCCTTTTTTTTTTTTTTTTTTTTTTTGCAATTGTGGTTTTAGGGTTTTTTTTTTTCCTAATAAAACTCCACTTCAGTTTGTATTTTTTCCTTTCCAATTGAAATTAATTTCCCTAGCTGTTTCATTTTAGAAAACACCTGGAATGGGGCTATTATTTCAAAGAGGTAATTATGAAATCAGAAAGATAACTATGATACTTATTTCTTTAATTACAGATATAAATAGGGACTATAATGCAGAAATTGCTTACAGACGTCTTCCTGGATTGTGCTGGAAGAAAACTGCAGAATCTGCTGCTCGTCTAATTCCAAGGAGAGACAAACCAAGATAAAATGAAGAGGTTGCTAAATCTACTACCGAGTTCTGTCTGAAACTTTGACGAGGCCCTCCCCTGTCACAGCCCTGCTGTTGTGCAGCCAGAGCAAAAATTGTGAGGTGGTTTTTTTTGGTTTTGTTGGGGTTTCGGTTGGTTGGTTTTTGGTTTTTTTTTTTTTAAGGCTTCCTCAGGTTTTAGTACATCACTGAAATCAAACAACAATATCTGCAGGTCTTACCGCAGAAAGCAGGACTTCTCTGATTCTGGAAGAAGCACAGCAGGATAAAAGCACAATAGCAGCCCATGCCCTTTGCCAGAAGTCTTAGCCACTTGCCTTTTCAGGCTGGAAAAGTTAATCCTGTGTTGAAACGTCTACAGAGAAAACAGCGGCAGCACCGGTTGGTACAGAGAAGTGAGCACATTAAAGGAAGGTGACACTGGAGGTTTTTAAGAGCAGGCAGGATAAGACCACCTCAAAAATAGAACGCCTGCCGTCGATCTCACGTGGGACAAGAGGGTCTCTCGAGGCCTCTCCCAACCCTGCGGCACTAGGAAAAGAAACAAAGCCTGCACTTTAGGGGACCCAGGCCAGCGCAGCCCAGTGCAAGACAGGGAGACGGCAGCAACACTAACAACAAGATCAAAATGCAGTTATTCACCACCCCTGTTCAAAGCCCTCTGTTATTTTAGCTGGCCACAGCAACAGCTATAATTAGGCACTCAACACAGCATGACGCTTTTCAGAAATCAAAGCACTCGCCCCACCACCACCCCCGACAGTCCTGTCAAGGGGCAACTTCCACAACTGCTGCCTGCTGACCCCTCTCTGACATGACTTGATCGTTCTCTGTAATTGATCTCAGCCCTTTTTTCCATCCATGACTCCCAAGCCACCTGCCAGGTAATAAAAATCTGCATCAAAATGCACAGCACACAGGGTGCTGCGAGCCAGAAGCGGCGTTTGTCTTACAGACTTGGAAACCTGACAGTGTCGATAGGGGCCAGTTATCACAGCGTTGTTTGATCTTTCTGCTGAGGTTGTAAATAACTTCCATGGGCAGCCAAATGGGGATAGAAAGAGAGAATCTGCCGCATTAAGTATAAAACCAAGGTGCTGCTGTGTCAGTGGCAGAAGACATAGTTAAGCAACACAAGCAGCCCCTGCTGTCTACAGATCTCTAAAGATTCTCTGAGTTTCAAAGGGAAGGTGTAGGATGCTGCGTTTTTCTTGCACCATCATTAATTATGTCTTTTTCTTTCACTGTATTGCCGTCCATCAAGACCTGCGTTCAGCTGCATGCCCAACACAAGCATCTCGCAATGGGTTAACGGAGCCCTGTAAGGATACGCGACATGTCAAGCCCAGTCTCACTCAGATCGGAAAATTCTGCATCTCTTTGCTTTCCAAAACACCTCCGAGCCCCATATGCCAGTAGAAACAAATGCACCCACTGAGCGTGGTTAACGGTACTTTGGGGCAATGGAGATACGCTTCCTCTCACTCCCTCCTTCCCCCACAAGGTAAAACTCCAGACTATGCCTTGTGTGGCTGCAGAACCTATATCTGAATTACACTCCGCTTTCTAAACGCCCATTGTGCCGGTATACGCTGAGAAGTCAGCGTAGTAACCCGGAACACTACTGAAACAGAAGTAACGAAGACCTAGAGCTAATGGCGTGTGCTTTGCCAAAGAGGTGAAGCTTGCAGATCTGACCCTGCCTCACTGGTTTTCCAGTCCCATTCCAGCTCTCCAGACCTGAATGAGAAGGAGTTATAGCAAGCCACAAGAGAAGACAGACTGGCAACAAGTTGGGCAAGAAAGGAAAGGGAGCAAGGGGAATAAAAGCAACCTGACAACAGCTGTTCTCCAGTGCGGCACACGGACTTAAGCAGGTCTCAGGTGTGGAAATTCAAACAAAAAACAGCAAAAAGAAAATAAACAACAACAACAAAATAATCCATGCTTCTGGAAGAAACTTGTTCTGTTGGGTCCATGCGGCACCAGCTGGACCAAGTAGTTTCTGAGCAAAACGGGAACTCCAACTGCATAATGCTAATCCTCAAATCCTTACAGATCTTTCCTGCAATTGTGCCTGCCTCTTCGCTCGGTGTTTATTAAACATTGGTCACTGAACCACCTCTTTGGCGTGAGGATGACATTTTCTGAATTTACTGAAGTTTTCTGAATTTACCAAAAGTACCAACTCAGTTGCTGTTGTTATCGCAGACTAGAAGATATATTGGTCCCATCTTGGCAACATCTTTGGTCCCTTTTTCCTGCCTGGCAAGGTGTCAGCACCTTCCACTGCTCAGCTATAAGTTCAAAGGCAGAACAACTTCCTTAGAGTTTCTTCATTTTAGCAAGACACTCTGAAATTAAGCCTAGAGTATGATCACGTTTTTACGGCAAGTATATTGGCTGGCTAGGAGAGGTAAAAATGTTCGTACCAGGCTTTCACTTCACCTCAAAAATGACTAGTATTTATACTGATTAAAGTCTGCCGAGGCGAAAAAGGTTTTTGAAGGCACATAGGAAGTGAATCAGCGCTTTCACTCCAGTTTTTGCATGACAGTTGTCCTTTTCCAATACCACCAAAATGGGGGGGGAGCAAACTCTTATTTCATCTCCATGGGGGTTGATACCTCTCAACAATTACCATTAAAGTACCAGTGATGCTGCAGGCAGGGAAGTAGCCCAAGCTATAGGCTTTTTCCTTACTAAATAATTCAAACCTACAGTATTTTTTCCTGCTGTCACAATCCAGCCCCTTTCATAAACACTGAAAACATCTGCTTAAAAATAATCTTTGTTTCCATCCAGTTGTTCAAGGCTTTCTACCAGGAGATTTTTTTTATTCATCCTCTTCTCTCTGGTATGTATGTAGTGAATATGTAAATAGATGGCACTATATTTAAGAAAGATTTGTATGCATTTTTCAGTCTTGTTTGTCTTCAGGACAAAATGGATAGCTTTTTATTTTTGGAAAAAATGGAAGCAGACACAGAAGAATCTAGCCTGCTGTTTTGCTAGATCACAGAATAATTTGACATAGGCTAAGAAGTTTCCCTAAATGCTCATCTATGCCATCCTTCAGTCTTAATGCCGTACAAAGATCACCTTCCAAATTTGTCCCCACACTAAGGTTTTCTGATTAAATTTTTCCCCTTCTCTCCAAATTATTACTGCACAGGTATAAACAGATTTGCAGCACTAGAGCTAAGGACCTAGTTCTCCTCTCCTTTATACAACAGCAAAATGAGGAATAACTCCAATGAGAACACCTCTAAAATCGTCTAGGTTGTATCGAACATATTCCTAGTCTCGAGGCAACATTTTTCTCTTTAAAAACAATAAAAACCCCAAACTTATCTAACAATTTCAAATGGGTAGTTTATGAGATCTGGCACTTTTGGGGCCAGAGGAAATATTATTTTAATGAATTGAATTTATGGAAGCACTTAGGTTGGATCATTACTCTCAGAGCTATAATGCTTAACTTGAAATAGTGACTTAAAGCTAGATTTGCTCCTAAAGGCAGGATTTTCTGCTGAATGTAGGTGCCTCCCTGCAAAGTTACAACCCAAAAGACTTCGCTCAATTGCAGCCCTTCCCTGGAAACAGTTAAACTCCTTAAGCGCTTTCCTTTTTAACCAAAAGCCTTAAGTCATTCTTCCAAGCCTGCCCAGGACAGCAGCGGTGGCACCCAGTTCTGGCCTGATGCAAAGCCAGGCTGGCGAGAGCACGGCTACGAGAGGCTGCGCCCGTGGCTTTTCCTTTCTGGAGTCCCTCTTTAGGGTGAAGGGATTCAAAACTGCTTTTCCAAAACGAGCACTCCAGCCACCCCTTTTGGGAGAGAGCGCGCGCACTGCTTTGACTGTCGAAGCTGCGACGCCACGCGGGAAGGAGTTCACGGGGGAGGAAGAAGAGGCACGGACACAGCACAGCTCTGAAACCTAGCAGCGAGGACTCTCCCCTGGTCAAGAGACCCAAGGACTCAAGTCTCTGCCCCGTCCTTCCACAGAAGCAGCTACGAGAGCTGTCTCTCCCACATTCTGCGATAGCTGCATCCAAACCCGTGCTCGTGCCCGTGAAGCGTCCTCCCTCCATCTGACAGCAAATACAACACAGGCGGAAGCCTCTCCATCCAGTACCAAGGTTCAGCAGAGGTGAAGAACCACGTCACCTTCTCGTCTAGATTTGTTGCTTACACGTAGCAAAGGAGTTTTCTCCAGTCCTTAGTCTAGTGCAGCACTCAGCAACGCAACAAGCTTCTACAGGACTAAAACCCTGGGGGTAAGCACGGATTTCAGTACATGGACTAAAATACCATGGAAGTGAACTACAGCAATTTGTGATTTTAATCCCTTTTTTCTTCCTCACAATCCGCCCAGTACGGAAGGATTACCGTGATGATCTTCTAAAAATTAAATGAAGTAGCATAGGGCATTCCAGTGTCATCCAAGAACTTGGCTATTGTACAAGGTCCACAAATTCTTCAAACTTAGACAGCTTTCAGTAACTGCATCTTCAAAAGCCGAGACAATACACATACTACACCCCATCACATTACTGTTTTACCAGATGTCCTTTAGTTGGATGACTTCTGCTATGCATTGTTTGAAAACGTTTCCTGTCACTACTAACGCCAAAGAAAACAGAGTTTCAAGTTTTCATCACCTTTTCCTTTTGAGCTGTTCTGATGGCTCATGTTACCAATGTTTATTATCAGCACAGAAATATAATGCTACACTGACACTTGCATTCAAACTGGACCCCTAAAGAATTCCAAGTTATCGCTTCACATACAGCTACAGTCTAAGACAGCTCCCATACAGCAGTCACTCCACTAATATTGTATCACATCCAGCTGAGACTCCCAGCCAAGAAAATATTAGCAGAAGATTCACTCACTTAGTCACTTACTTGTGCATGGACACACACACAGAGCTCTTCCAACTTTTTTTTTTTTTTTTTAAAAACAACTTTTCAGTTTCAGGCATTTTACAAAACCATTAAGCCCTTTTCCTTAAAGTGATATTTCTGACACCACCTGACAAGAAGGAAGAAAAATTAAAGTTAAAGCTGTTGTTCTATCCCTAATCTGCTGCGTTGCGATTAGGATGATGCAGCAGCTGGAAAACTGCATCTGTAGGTTTGCCATGTGTCTTGCAGGTTTAGGCAAAAAGCAATGAACTCTAGGCACAAGGGCTGACGAAACAGCAGTTTGGGAATACGTAAGTTATTATCCTTCTCTCGTCTATCTCAGAGAATTGATTTTTGTTATCTTGACATAGCCAGAAGAAGGTCCAAAAGGTATAGCTATGCATTACCAGCAGTGCCGTGCATCACTGCCAGACTCCCAGACTGATGGCACTAGTGCCGCCTATGACATTTCTCAGGTTGTGACAAAGCCTGCCTCCAAGTTAATGACACAAGTATCTTTTTTTTTTTTTGTCTTTGTTCATTTTTCAAAGCCCCTTCTAACAGCGTCTCATAATGAAAACCAAGGGGACAAAGTTTTCCATCTTCTGTATAATTTGGTTCCCTTAGATTTGCTAATTCCACCGAATTCTCCCAGTAACTGCCTCACTATTTACCACGCAGCAGAGGTCTGATGCCTTCCCGACAGAGACAAGTAGCTTTGCCTTCTCCTTTGGGCTCTTCGTACTCCTCCAAATTATTCTGATTGATATAGACCTCGATCCATGCTAATTACGCAGAGCTTCTCTTATAAAGTGCGGTTCCCATGGCAACAGCATCGGGCGAACAGGTGGGTGGAAAGCTGTGATATATTAAACAACAGCTACCCTCTGCCTCGGCGGCGCGGATTGCCATTCACGGGGCTTATTTATAGCAGGTAGTAATTAATCCATGTGAATCTCATTTCATTGAGGAGGAAGAAAAAAATAAAAATGCACAGAACGATTAGCAAGAGTCCTAATTATCCCCATACCTTTGATTCTGAAAATTCTGTCACCATCAGATAACTCGAACACAGAAATGTTGAATTATCATTTGTGCAGAGATGTCATTACGAGAAATGCTAAGCCGTCACCTGGCAAACACCTCGTATTCCCACCACTGCAGCGCCGAAACTTGCAGTAGTGTTGCTGCAGTGGAGCTGGGGCAACAACATTGCCCTTAAAAAAAAAAAAAAAAAATTAAAAAAAAAGATATATAGGCTTTAGCTGGCTTTTCTTGGGGACCCATAATGCTGAGTCGAGTGGGAATCGAGTGTACGGTGCACCTCTTCAAAACCTTTGACAGCAACGACAGAAACCAGATTTTAGCCCTGATATCAGCTCCCTCTGTGGCCTGAAGCAAGTCCCTCGGCCTCTCTTTCTCAGATACGGCTTCCATAATGCCTCTCTTTCTGGGACTAAAAGCAAATGGTCTGGAAACACTTCAAAGATGAAAAATGAGTTCTTATGCTGCAAAGGCAGATAGGCTTTGCATTTTAAAGAAAACTGCATGTAGTAGATTTGTCTGGCCTGCTCTCTGCCTAGCTCAGCCTTGTGTTTGAGAGCTCCTTGAGTAACGCAGGTAAGCTTGGGAAGCCAAAACCAAACTACAGCATTTCTGTGGCTGGTGAGCATTGTAATTCATATCGCAATGCAATACTAGTACTAGATGGGGTTCTTGGATCTTGGCTATGTCTCAGTTTTCATTCTTAATTTCTCTTTTTCATCACTATGTGAATGATCATGGTTGGCAGAAAAAGTTCCCCCCTCCCTCCAAAAAAAAAAAAACCCAGAGACTGATAGAAAATGAACACGTGATCAAAATAGCCTTCAAAAAAAGTCAATACACATCTTAGATGAAAGTGTACAGTTTGGAGCATAAGGCTGAGAAAGGAAAGATAAGATCCCCAGTTGCTGTTATCGATACCGCTACAAATATTTCTACAAGCAAATGTTACAATCACAGTTACTGCAAAACCTACGTATATTTCCGCTGCTCTGTTTCTTTGGGGGGGGGGGGGAAGCAACAGGGAAAAGTTAAACAACGAGCAGATGTGGGCCCCAGATCATTCACAGGCAGGATAGCCTGAGCTACCTCTGAGTCTCAGCACCTTCAGAAACCATCAGATAAACAGGGCTACAGATGACAACAATTAGCTGGTGGAAGGCACAGAAAATGCTTTCCTCGGCCCTCCAACCTTAAGTGAAAACTTCAGGAGTACAACAGCCTGGAAGCGTTGGAGTCTGGAGAGCGTTCCCCTCGTAAACGCATGCTCCAGAAAGCCGACGGCCCAGGGACAGTGACTGAACATCCCTTGCAGCCGGACTTGCCAGTGCCGCTTCATTGTTAAGGATGGTTTGCCAGAACAGCGTAGCATTACCAGGGCCATGGGGTCTGGATTTGTCAGAGTTTAGATGACTTTTTGCCGACTCAGAAGAAGTCACCACCTACTATCCTCTGAAGTTAAGCAGCTGCGGTGTTAGAGACATTGCAGATTGTTCCAGGAATCACGCAAAGCGATCCAAGTTAGGATTCAACTTCACCTATAGTCCAAGGCAGCACCCTGTTCTCGTTTGATCAGATTCAGATTAACAGCTCGCAAGCAACAGCTAAACTTACAATTCTAAGAGAAAGCAAAAATCGTGACAGCATAGTAATTATTCATTTCCTGAACAGACCCAGTTAAATCAGAGTATGAAAAATGAAGGCTGCGTAGGTATGTGCCTAACCTGCTGGGAAGCCCTCCCAGGATAAAGTTCTTCTTGGGAATATAAATATTTCACAGAAATGGGTTACACGTGGTTTGAACCCTGGTATAAATCACTGTCTACTCAGGCCCAGACCTAGTTCTGGGGCCAAGCGCTACACACCCCACCATTGCAGAAAGCCCTACCAAGCTTAGTTAGGAGGTGATGTTGGCTAGTACAGGGCAGTAGAAAGGATATAATCTTGGCCTGTGAGACTTAATCCCCTTTTCCTGACTCCTGTACATATTAGACCCCCATTCTAGCAGATCTGATGTACGTTCATTGACATTCGTTAGCCGCGTTTCCGTTTTATTCCAGAAAACGTGGTCTCGGAACAATGCAGATGAATAAATTATTCCCGCAAACCAGACTAATTTTTACAGCAAGGTCTGCTTGTTATGGCTTTCCAACTGCCCAGGGGTATCTGCATCGTTCTCTAATGGGCACCCCAAGACCAAGAACAGCTGGAGAATAAGACAGTAGCCACAGCGGCTGTTTGCACCCAGGATACATCAGGGATTCAGAGAGCGTGGTGCAGATACCATTTATACGTGAGTTGCACCAGTTAAAATTTTGCTAAAAGTGGAAAATCCAAGCAGACTTCAGTCCTGTTTTACCATCTGAGCAGGAGAGAGGCTCAAGCAGCTCACCAGCTGAAGTTCTACATTAACATCAAACCTGAGCCTCTCGGATCTTCCGGTTGTTCAAAACCCCAATTCAGACTAATTTTTTTTTTTTTTTTTTTTTTTAAAGTGTTCTCTGCCTCCTTCAGGAGCCTCACCCAGCCTCTAGGTCTGAACCCCCCATGCTTTCCCAAACCTTTCATTTTCCAAAGGCCTGTGACAGGACACAGAGGGCAGCTTCGCACTGGAAGCCCACATCTGCCTGACGTTAACACGTAACCTCTTCAGTTACATCAGTTCCAGCCATACCCTTTAACTCACCCTTCAAAACTGCCCCTTTTACCATCAAGCCCTTAAATAACTGCCAGCGAGGAGGAGGAGAAACTACTGGCAGCTTCTGAAGTGTACTCCAGCACACGCCTGCTCCTTGAAATGAGCTGTACGGAGAGCTGACCTCCACAAACACACTTTTTGGGTAATCTCTCCCTGGTGCTCCCTCCTCTTATGCCTGTTAGGCTTTGCAGTGGAGTCTGGTTTCCAACAAGGCTGCAGCCTCTCCCAGCAGGGCCCATCTCTTATGACGGGTTTGTATAGCACAACTACAGTACAAGTTATAGTTAATAATAATGTATACTTCAGCGTTGACGGAGGGGTGGTGATCTGAGGACATAAGACAGACAAAGTTTGAAGGGAAAGAGAAAATACCTTTTTTGCTTTTGTTTTGTGGTGGTTTTTTTTTTTTTTTTCCCTTAGACTGACAAAGAGAGGTAGAAAAACCAGACAAATCCTTTTATGCCCAGGAGCTTGCCTACTTTTTCCAGCTCTACCAGTTCGTTTTATAAAAAGACAGTACCTGCTTTGCCTAATAATGTCTAATGTCAAGAGAGCTAAGGTCTCAGTTAAACTCTGTTTAAGCCGGATTTTAATTTAAAGCATGCAAACTTAGCGCTCTTTACAGTGAGAGATCCCTTGTGCGCGTAAGAGAAGAGGGTGGACTGCATGGGTCACTGGTAGAACTCATTTAGAAACAGCCGCCAGATTTTTCCCTCCCCTAGCAAAGCTGTAAATATTAAAATGCTATGCATGGCTTCCGCCAAGTCATCCTCTTTTTTACATCAAGAACTCTCAATTTTGAATGCCTTTCCAGGGTCCTCACTCTAAGGAAACATCAAGTTGTTCTAACCTAAGCAGCCTATAATAACCCTCTTCAGCAAATTCCCATTCGGTTCATGATTTCTATGTTGCCTTTTTGCAGGTGCTGTCATGCTTCTGTATCTGGAGGACAATAGGAAAACTCTCTTTTCCACTTATGCTGGTTCCAAAGGTCTGATCGCTCTCAGAAGCCCTCCCTCAAAAATGATGCTGGATCAAAAATTACCACAGATTGATTGATAGACTGGTAGGAAAATAGTAAAGAAAAAAAGGAACCGCTACAGTAACCCACCGTGTCTAGATGCCAGCGCATGGCTGTGAAAAAAATTCAGCTAGAAGAGAGTTCAAACTAAACTCTTGGATCTCCCAGTCTGTGGAAAATTTGCAATAACCATCCAGCAAAACTCTGGAGAGGTAAGGGAAAATTGGGAGTCTTATCGACAGCATCAACATCACATGGGAAACTGTCTTTTATGAAAGAATTCAGGGTCTGCCTATACAATTCATTCTCTAGCTTACTTTGTGCTAACTTCATCATTCAGCCAAGCCTGCAAAGAGTTTCTCTCCACCTCTCCCGAGTGCATAACGTGTGCAAAAAAAGATTCATTTCATTTCTGTCCTTGCCTCAGAAATCCCAGAAGGCAATTTCGCCTTTTTTCAGCGAACTCCCCTTTACGCTGCTTTGGTAATTCCCGCTTCGTGACCTTTGTCAAAACTGTCACCTTTTCTTCTGAGGAAAACCATACCAGGATGTATCTGGGACACGGCACCAGTGACACTTAAGTGACCGTGGAGTTTGCTGTCAAATGAAACCAGCCTGTTGACCCTCAGATTAAGTCTGGTACCACAGCAGTGCTCTGCCAGAGCTTCAAAGCAAAACAGCAACGCCACAAAAACCTTCGCTGAGGGTGGGAGAGGTATCACCGAACACCACCGACTTTGCGTATACGCAGAGACAGCAGGAAAGCTGCCCACTGCAAATGCTTCATAGGTTTATAGATCTGTTTCTTGATTAGCCCCATCTTTCTCCTGCCTTCCAGATCACTGCAAAGCATAGCTGCTGCTCTTCCAGGGCTCCTGGGGTCTGGAGGTAGCTCTTGGGGAAAAAGACGGACGTTCCTCACAAGGATCGTCACCCCACTTGGAAATTCTCAGCCAAATGGTATCTATGTGCCATACAGCCTGAACCACCTAATCTATGCTAGTTTAGACAAAGAAAGAGGAGAGAAAAGATGACTAATTCAAATTTTGACACAGTATTTGCAGCCACTAAGGCCTGAGGGTCCCACAGGTACCAAGCCTAAAAGAAACAACTAGCAGAAAAATTAAGGGCACAACTATCTCAGGAGAAATAACTATTACAAGGTGGAAGACTAAAGTATCCTAAAAATTTATGAAGTGAGAGATGGTTTTAATTTTTTTTTTTTATGTCGACATACCGGATACTCCAAGAGCTGAGAGTTCTTGTGTGATTTAGGCCCATCATGTTAATCATAATTGGTCTGTCAAAGATTTATAAATGCTTAAGTGATATGTTTTAAAACAACATCAGTGGCAGGGCACTAAGTTTCGTTCTGCAAAGCTAAGAAAATAAGCTCTAATAAAAAGGGAACATGTTTACTCCATAAAAATCCATTCCAGTCCCTTGAGCTCAGCACTGTGTGCGACAGTGGGAGGCAATAGGACTGACTGAACAGTATTTCCAGTTTATCCAGCATTTTCCCTGCCAATTGTCAGAAAACAGAGGTTCCTTCCCTCCATTAGTCAAATAATTTTACCAAAGAGCAAGCTTCTTTAAATCTGCACACAACTTCAAGTGCATTCAAACTCCGGCACTAGCTCTCCTCCATTCTGTATTTTAGATCAAACTTCTATTAGTCCGGAATCACAGCAGTACAGCAAAGGCAAAAACATTACAGGAATATTGCAATAATCCCTCAAACAGGAATCATAAAGCTAAAGAAATTCCAATTTAAGTATAAATTGAAAAGAAATTCAAGTAAAACGCGATGCACGGAAACGCATTATTAAGTCACACAATACAATTTTTTCCTCATTGAAAGGTGTAACGATACTGTTCAGAATGCTGTATAGGAATATTTATGGTCCCACTAATTTCCAAAAACAGCCGAGACCCGAAGGGGTTGTTTGTTGTGGAGGATTTTAGGCGAGATGAGGAATGCTTTGTTTTCTTTTTATTATTCCTTACACTACTAGTTGAAGCTAAAGCTTCAGAAATTTCCTAGCTGTGCGTTTCCAGGCTTTTGACTATTTAGGTCTGGTTTGCATTTGACTGCTTCTGGACTTTCTGCGTTTTGAGTGCCTGGTTCTGGATGTTACAGTCTCCTAAACTCGATTAGCTGGCATTCAGCACCAACGTCAGCCGCTGGCTTACTCCTTTTATAAAACAACGCTTTCTTGTACAATTTCTCTTCCGCACCGCAAATGAAAGCCGCCTGCGCCTTCCTTCCCTCTCCGGAAGAGGAGGGGATGACACCTTTCTGTGCAAGGTCCATGCTTCCCACAGCCCAGGGCAGCAACATAGAGTCAGCCGAACTCCAGCAACAACCACACGCCGGATGGAAAGCGACAGCCCCAGCCACGCTCCAGCCACCTCACCCAAGCCCGGCAGGCTGTAGCAGGGGACTCCTCACCCCCCTGCCTTAACAACTCCTCATAAACTGCGCGTTTCTGCGTGCAAGGGCAGACGGGAGCACAGTACGGCATCAAGCTTGCATTCATAAAGAAACTAAAATGAGTCTGGATCCCTTGCTTGCGCTACATCTGTTTCGCCAGCATCCCCCACCACGCAGGCGGGAGCGCGCAGAATTGCCGGGATCCCTTGAGGCAAAGCCGTCAGGTGCCACGGGGCACTGACTTCCCGTAGCGACCCACTTGCCATGCATTTTAGCTCATGAGCCAACCGATCGATTTACTCCTGCGCTCCCTGGAAACCCAATGCCATGCTTGGCCAGGGTTTTGGGGAGGATCTGTTGCATCTTTCATATGCCGTACTTCAAAACTCAGCCCTAACCGCAGAGTCACAACTAGCTGCTGCCTCTCCTCACTGCAGAGAAAATCCATCCGAGCGCCTTTCAAACCCAACTTCCTCTAGCTTACATTCCTGAGCTGTTACCCCCTCAGTTTTGACCTCATCCAAAAGAGTTTCCCTTGCCCACAGCACATTCACTTTTTCCCTTTATCCCTTTCAGCTAGATGTATTTTACATGCTGCTCAGCCTCGTCTTCCATCACCACCCACCTCCCCCCCACCTTTTCTTCCCCCCCCCTAAAGTCAGCTGGCTTGTTGCCAGCATTTAGGAAGCATTTTTGGATACAGAATAAATTCATACATTGGCCTGTAGTAACACACACCTTTTCGAGGCAAAACTACCAGAGCTGCTCTTCTGGGGATGGGGGGGCGGAAATTAAGGTTCCTTAATCCCCATTTCTTCATCAGTTCTTCCTCAGCAAAACACTCCTGCAGGGAGCAGCGCCCAGCGAGGACAGAAGACTATCAGGCTCAAATATTGACCCTCAACTCCACAGGACTTCCACTCACTAAGAAATAAATACAACCTGAAATAATCAACAGGGCAAAACCTGTTACCACTTGCCCTACTCTGTTTTTGTGACCTCTGTTCAAATAGCCCAGAACTGTATGTACAAATTCTTTTTAGGAGAGCGTGTGCTTCTCCATTAAATCTACTTAGAAGCTTTTCCAGATAAATCTTCCTGAGAATGAACTTGGGGAACAAGCATTTCCATTTCTTCCCTCACCTCATTAATTAATGTGGGAGCATTGGCTGACTCCCACATACAGATCTGCTGCTGAGCCAGTTTCTCCATGCCGTTCTGCATATCGAGGCTTCTGTCACACATTACCAGATGCTTCGCACTTGTCTAGTTTTTTTCTGATCCCTGATAGAGGGAGGGAGGGAAAAGTATCCCAAATCGGCCTTTTTCCTAATTTGACACAGTCACTCACTTAAGCGGCCCACCTCTATGCAGCCCAGGAAGATGCACCCCTACCACAGAGCAGCAAAAATAAAGGTTCACATCCTCCTCCCTCCGCATACAAACTGTTCTCCCTGAATTCAGTCCTTGAATCAACTCTTACCCCAGCCTGCCTACAATCTGTAAAGCATCACTAGTACACTCAAACAGGAATACTTTCTGGCAGGAAAGCAGATCTCTTAAAAGTCTTCCTCTACCCTGGTTGTCTCAGGCACAGCAACCTTATTTATCCAATGGCTGGATATTAAGAAACAGTCTCTCTCCTTTCCCTAAAAACATTCCTCATCCTACGATCCCTCATTTTCATGTTCTCACAGGTGTAGCAGGCAAAAAATTAAGAGCCAGGAGTTAAGTTTTCCTAAAAAGGCAGCTTTGGTTATCCCAGAATTATTATTTCTAAATTCAAAACCTGAATGTTTCCGTAGTACCATTCCATTTTCTCCAATAGTCCAGGCAACTGCCCAAGGTGTGGGAGTCTTGGGTTTGGGTCTCTCTCCTGACCTTTAGGATTTTAACCCATGTCTTCTGCAGTCCCAGCTGCACCCTGCCACAGTGCCCGATCATCCCGGCTCAGTCAAACCCAGTAAGCGGGTGCACAAGTCACCAAGGCAGAGGGCTGTTCCCTTGCGCTCTCAGTTGATTGTCACATATTCTGCATGAACAGGGATGGGATCGCCAGGGGCAGGGAACGCCCGCTCCAGCGCGGCCACAGGACACCCTCAAATCATGCTTCGCACAGAAACGTCCTGGTTTGTACAGAGCCATCATGTCAAACGGGTCACTGAAATAGTCCAAGAAATAAGTTGAGGGAGTTCATTGTTTTGACCCAAGTCATTTCAATAGTTAACTTTCCGGCACGGACCTGCGAAGTGCAGCACCAGGGAGCTGAACCCCTCAGACCAGCTCCACGCCTGAGGAAAACACGTTGTAGAGCCAAACTGTCAGAGAAGGGCAGCTAAGCTACTCAGATGAAAGTGGAAGAGAGACAACTCCAACAACTGAGTCTGACATTAGAAGTTAAGTCAAATCCACAAAACTTTGGGATTTCAGAATGACCGGTAAAATTTTTTTTTTTTTTTTAACAGGATATTCAGCGCTCTTAGAATTAAAGAGTTAAAATCATTAGTTCATGTCACAGTGAAACTGGAACAATTTAGATGGAAACAATCCCATATAAATAAAGCTAATCCCATATTCCTAATAAGCAGAATTAACAGTTTAGGCTATTGTTCCCTCTCACACCATAATGGAGGGCATTACACCAGCAACGGAACGTCTGGAACAATACACAGCCAGAGCCTTAGAGGATATATGTTCACAGACTTGACATAGGTTTGGGGGACCGAGATTTTAATAACAGTGCACAAGCATCTATCTTCCCAGATATGTGATCGGATTTGAATCGTGCCTTTGATACTGGTACTCACTGTCTTACTAGAGCCAAGTGGGCCTAAACAATGTCTATTCAGTTACTACCAAAAAGAAGTAAGCAAATTAACAAGCCCATTTTCGGTACACTTCAGAACTGGAAAAAACAATCAGCTTATGTTGCATAAATCTCCAGCTAGAAATTAAAATCTCTCGACTTAGTTTAATTACATTTTTCATGTGATCCCCAATAGGGCTCAGTAACCTTTAGGGTTTAATAACCTCAGCTCATTTAATGTCCTTTCATTACATTAGTGTAACAATCCAAGAGCAAGGTTTGAGAACTAAAACTGTATGCTTCCTCCCGGGCTTTCCCATATGTTCACCATCTTTAGCTCAGACTCCCAGGATACTCATGCCAAGTCTTATAAAATGTTCCTAGCAGAACAGAAAAACATCTTCTTCCACTCTAATTTATATATTTATCCTTTGTAGAGGAGGAGGGGAAAAAAAAAAAAAAATTAATTTAGTACTGCAAAGCAATGCTCTGGCTATCTATCTACAAAAGATCCGGCCTCATCTCAGGGGGAGAAAAGCCAGTCGCACCTCCTCCTCCTCCAGCCTCAGCAGCAGCTCAGAAAACGTGACAGGGTCCACATCTGAGGCAGCGAGTTGTTTTGTGAGCTGGACAGCTGTCTAAACACAGACCGATTCCAAATCTGGCACTAAATAATCATGCACTAGATAGACTTTTTGGCAGAAGCAGCACAGAATAAACCAGACTGGACGAGGCCTTTGGGGGTCACCTAACCCAACCCCTGCTCAAAACAGCACTGACTGGCTCTAGATTTACAGTAAACGGCCCATTCCACGAAACCTCCCGCAGCACCTCCACTCCTTTCCTATACGTTACGAAAATGCAAATGTTTTGACTTTAGCATGTCGCTTTTAGCGCACGTGCAGCATTCTAAAACACGCGGGGACTCCCCGTTGACACCGACGAAGTCGGACGCGAGGGCTGGCGGAAGAGCCCAGCCCTTTGAAGGGCAGCGCCGCAGCCTCGCGGGCGCACCCCGCTGAGGGAACCACTCTCCGTTGACGCAATGGGGGGGATGCACATCACCAAACTTCGGTGTCTACAGGGTTGATGACTAACACAGCCACCTACTCTCCCTCTAAATTCAGGGGAAAGAAATAAGACTCTCGGGCACGGTTTATCCGACCTATTTAAGTGCCGCTTTAGGATAGCGGGAATTACACTCCAGAATCTATTGACTGTCCCGATTTGATCTCCGCTGACTGTAAAGGAAACTCAGTTGTAGGCAGATGAATCCTACCCTGCGACTGCTTTTATTCACTCACCACAGACTTCTAAAACTAGAAATAATGTGCATATGTGAACAAAGCAAGGCCAGATTGTACCTTTCAAAGCAAATATTAACCAAAAGGGAGGTTGTAAAAGGACGGGGATAGCTGTAGCATTTTTCTACAGAGAATACGTATAGGCCTGTCCAGAAGACTATCTAAAGAAGACAATATTTCTCAAGAGAGTCTTCCGAGCGCAATTTCTGCATCCCCCTCACCAACGAGGGTGAACACAGATTGGTATTCCACTGATTTCACCCTCCTTGGGAACAAACCAAATTCCCTGCGGTTTTGCCCTGCTGGATACTTTGAGGAAAAATGCAGCAATGGTAAGTGCTCCTTAATTTTCAAAAGTGTGTTAAAATTAAACTGAATTCTTATGGGCCAGAAATAGGGTGGACAGGCGGACCTCCCCTCCGTGGATTAGCACCACTCAGTATAGGGCTCCAAGTCCCACTGTGGTCATGCTCACACAGATGTGTAGCCTTTTTCTTCGTGTCCCAATACGGAAGGATCACGATACAACTTCTAGACTGTACTAAACCCTGAACCCTTAGAAACAAACAAACAAACAAAAAAACCCCCCGAGATTCTTCTGACTCCCACCTACTAAATGTTGAAAAACACTGCTAAATTAGTGAAACAGCCCAGAAAGTTAATGTAATGCACTGAGTGCTAATATACAGCTACCGCGTGGCAATGGTTTTTTCCCCGATTTTTTTTTTTTTTTTGTTCCTGTAAAAGCAACCATAAGAAAACAGACCTTTTCAAAAGTCAAGGCCGGGGTGGGGGGGGAAGTTACGTTACAGTGACCAACTTCTCTGCTAGAAAATCAGAAATGCATGCAAAATATTTTTGTCTTGCTGGAAGCCTCGGTGGTAAGAAGAGGCTGACTGAGAAAGGCACAGAGGGCATTCCCTAGGCAGAAGCTTTTGACGCACAAGAGCTGCTGCTACACCTGGTAAGGCTGTGAACAAAGAAAACTGTTAAGCCCAGGTATTACCCACACAGACAATGCTTATACTTGCTGCATAACATCGCCACTAGCACAATCACTGTTTAAGACCACAAAGGCAAGGTTACAAAAAAGCCTAGTGCTGAACCCCCCCCCCCCCAAACAGTAAGGATCAAAACTGGGATTTTAAGACTGATCCCTACTCTGTAATAAAATGAAAGCGAAAAACTTAAGGTCCAGGCACCTCAGATGTGATATAGGTTTAATTAAGACTGGAATTTAACATCTCAGACCTATGCTTAATTTAACAAAATCACAGGTGAAAGACACGCATCTGTGAATCTACCAAAGGAAGTTCTGACTTGAAATTACCCTGCCCCATGCCACAGGCTAATATAGACAAAGCTCTGATGATGGAAAGCCCCAGATGAGGAACAAAGATTTTTGGGTGCTACTGAAGTCATTCCTGTATACAAGCCTGGTCAAATACACTGCTGAATTACTACCGGATCTTGAAAGAAAGGAATTCCTCAGCTGTGCAAAAATGAACTACCACTTGGGCTAACAAATGACCGTTTATATGTGCAGCACTAACATCCGATTTATGTCGCTGTCAAGTTCTCTAATTTAGGAGAATTTAATAACCTCATCAGATATTGCTGCTGTGAGGACAATCTTATTTGTTAATCCAAATGGCATCTGTTAGTGGGGAAAAAAAAAAAAAGTAGACACACCACTCGTGGAAGATGCAGTTCATACATTCCCTACAACACATGATTTCAAGTAGTCTGAAGTTTAAAGAGGAGCTGTTTTGTGTCTCGCTTAAGAAATAATTTGAGTCGAATGATCAGTACACTTGCTCCTGAGGAATTATATTCTCGGCACATATTTTTATGCATCCACAAATTGCATTTTGTGCACTCCGCTAAGCTGCTGTGTGTACATAGCGGGTAGCTGCACGCCAAGCTGCCCCGCGGGCAATTGCAAACCCCGTCGCTGCGCATCGCGCTCGGGAGCGCTGCACGCCGGCAAATGCCCCTACAAAGCACGTTGATGCTTATATGCCAGTATGCCAACCCATTACATCACCCTCACAGTTTTTCACTCTAATCTATTTCCCTCCCCTACTTACTCATAGTGAAGGCATAACAGTCCTTGCATTATTGTTTTAAAGTAAATAGCAAGCGTCTTAGTTTAGGACTCCCTACAGGTCTTTTCTCACACCCAAGCTGTTAAGAGCAGTAAATGCCCTCTTCAACCTTGCTAAAAGAGCAGAATCGTACAAGAGTGAGAACAGGGATAACAGTTGAGTATGACAAGACCCATATTTTAGTAAGGCATCAAGTACCTTACAATACCATTTACATTCAGGCCTCTGTCTTTAATGGTTCTGCAAGTAAACAAACAGAAGCCAGATACTATTTAAAAGTTACATCAGCCTTGAAAAAGCCAGTCTAAAAAAAGCTTTGTTAATTTCTATAACATATGTAAGAATACTTAAAATAGAATAAGCACTTGACTCTAGACATAAGTATATGATGGCTTAATTCAATACAAGGCAGGCCAGGTAATTGTCATTACTGAAGCTGCAAGAGCAATTAACCTTCTAGGACAATGACATTTTAAGTGTCTATAAACTGGTAATAAAGATGTTTCAACATCAAGAGCCCATATAAGACTTCAGTAAAGTTTTATTTTCTGAAGGCACTTTATGTTTAACCACACTGCATTTCCGGCGATAACAGCATAAGTAAAAAAACAGATCAAGATGCATCCTTTAAGATGACCAGGAAATAAAGTCAAATTTTTAATGAAAAATAACTGCTGTTCTGAAAAAGTGATCTTTGATATCTGTTGTTCACCTTGCCTCTACTAAGATAAACTCTGTAACAAGCCATTACAATTTGCTTGTGAGGATTCTTAATACAACATTAATAATACAGATTACAAGTCTTCTATCTATCTTAGTGTCACACGCAAGCATAGAGTATTAAATTTGTCATCATTCGTGATGGTTTTAATAATAAAAAAAAAAAAAAAGACCAAGTTACCTTTATCTATAACTACAGCTAATAGGCTGAGGAGCCACCAGCCTCAGGTTTCTCATCCATACAGCGAGAATGGCACTTCCTTACATTTCCAAACACCCAAAAGTCCCAAGAGAAGCAAAAAGTAACACAAAGTGCTCTGCTACAGCTCAAAACGATGAGGGAGACGGAACCACCCAGCTCAGTACCAAGGAGTGTCCAGCTTACCCAGGAATTCGGTGGCACCGGTACAGTTATCTTCCAGGCGACCTCCGTAACTACAAACCCCAGTGAACCAAGCTGTTCTTCCACAGCAAAACGTCCAAGGAAAAGCAATCCTGCCCAACACCTTTCAGCCTCCAGTGGGCACAAAGAGCCTTTCCCACTTCCTCCAAGGAGCAGGTATGTCCTGAACCCGATGGGTCACCTACCAGCCTTTGATATTCTCTGGGGTATCAGAGACAGCCACGTGGCAGACCTGGAGCGACAGCTGGAGGTTTCGCAGGATATCTTGGGTTACTTCACATGACACCTCTTGTGGGCGTACAGGCAAGGGAATCAAGCTATAGCTCCCCATAATGAGAATTTGGATGCCATATATACACCTAAACGTATCCACCCCCAACCCTGAATATATAAGCCTGCTCTGTACTCGCTTCCAGAGACCTTCATTCTGGTGTTTAGGGCAGGCCCCGAGCGTGCCTTTCCTTACTACAGCTGTATAAGGATCCTTACAAACCCTTCAAATCTTTCAGTCCCAAACGAATCCCTCTTAACCAAACGCTGGTGGTTCGAGGTGAAGTTTCTGTCGCTCCCATCTCTACCTCAAAAGCACCTTGCTTCTGCCCATTCAGACTCAAAGGGCTGGTGCAAGGCACAAGGCCACGGCACCCATGCAAAACAGACGACTCCTCAGCTGTCCATCACCCAGACACACCGAATCAGTTGTTTCAAGTCCTGGCAACAGCCAGATGATGCTCTGTGGGGCTCGTCAGGACGCCATGAATTCTGCAGACTTCATTAAAGGCCAAAACATTCAGAAGGCCGCTCACAAACAGGGAAACATCTGCCTTCCAAATCTCCCAGCAACTCGGAATACTTTTGAATGTCCTGAGCATTAAGGAGCAGTATTTTCCCTTTCCCTCTGACCTTCTTATCTTGTAAATTTACCAGGACGATTTAAACAGGCATCAACAAAACGAGGTAAGAGGCTTGTGGCATTACTGATACCTAGAACAACCCTCTCAGGTGACCGGGCATTGTGCTGAAGTTGGTTAAATTTAGATCCATGAAAAGGCAGTTCGCAGGACGTATTTTGCTCTGTTGTATCTATGCAGATTCACAAACCTTTTTTACTTGAGGAATTAAAGAGCCTGAGGCTAAGCGGGAGTTTATGCCATTTTCTTTAGATTCTGCCCGTACCTCATTATAGCAAAATTACCAGGGCATTAATGAAGAGCTGTGCTGCTTTCCAGCGATGACTTCAGTGATCCCGGTCTCTCCTTACTTCCTCTCTTCACAGCAGTATTGTCAGGTTTAATTTAATCCACTTTAAAACTACAAGCGCAACATTTTCTTTTAGCAAAGCGTAACAAGGGCGTCCCCTTTCAAGGGCCACGCTGGGCATCATTGCTCAGTCTTCAGTGAGAGATTAAAAAGATACATGCTGAAGATTAACCAGAACAAACCTTTTCATTATGAGTGGCCACATGTAATTCTGAGTGGCTCTGGAAGCAAATTACTGACTTGTCTGGAAATACACATACAACAATTACAAGTTTATTACTCCTGCTTGGTGAAACGAAAGAGCTTATTACAAACATTTATCCTAATTCCACACGAACCTCCTCTTCTCTAAAGAATTTGTCCGTGTTACACTGAGACTAATCAAGGCTGCTCTGGGGTCAACAACGTTAAGTTGTTTGCCATTTGTGCTTTACAACTTATTGTTGTCCTTCTCCCAACATCAGCTGCACTTGAAGAACCACATTTTTTTTCTGGCTGTAAAAGCTGCTTCTCCTTGGGTAGGTCCGAGCGATAACAGACTGCATTCCACACAGTCAGAGAAGTTCAGTGAACAGGGGGAGGAAGGAAAAGGGAAACAGGAAGAACCACCCACCACTCTTCCGCAACACAGCTGTGCAAGTCACTCGTAACCAACAGACCGGCAAAGAACACGGGAACTCTGATGTCCTGTCCCCTATCCACGCAATGCGTCCAAGGCAACGCAGGCAACACCTGCCCTGGGCGTTGTACAGCCCAACAAACTCGCTGTGATGCGGCCCTACTTTCTGTGGCTTTGGCCTGCACCAGGGCTTCACAAATAGACACCGCCATTATCAGCCGAACAACGCGCCTGAACACACAGAGGAGAAATGCAGCCCCCACCCAGGAAGAAAGTTTCGAGAATATGGCCACTGAGTTTAAAACTCGCAGTGAGAGTCCATCACTGAAATTCCCTGCGCAGCACAATGACCGGGGACGACTACAAGGGGGTTCCCTGGGGCTAGCACACCAAGAAGAGAAAGCATATCTACCATCAGTCTTAAAAGGGGATACAGCTGAGGATTCTTACGACTTAAGGAGGTACTTAAATTTAAGTATCTAAGAACTCAACAGCCTAGAACTCTCCTGAAATTACCTCCTTCCCTCATCCACTGTTACATGGACAACAAGCTCACTCCTTCCTGAAGACGGTGGAGACCGTGCAGGTAATGAAACAACATCTTTGTATTGCACAGCTCCCCAAGAAGCGGCGAAGCTGGATTCAATGACCTTAGCTTACCGACACTCACAACCACTACTCCCATTTTCCATGTTTTTAAATAAGGTCTGGGAGGAGCCTGTAGGACTAACTGGGGCTAAGAGGGCAGCATAGGCCATTCTATATTCATTGGAACAGAAGTGAAGGCCAACTTATCACCCACTACCCCTTGTAAAACACTTTTCAAATTCAGCGTGTGGAATTTCAGCCTGCTTCCCACCACAGAAGGCTAACCTTCTTACACAGGTTCCATTTTTCACAGGCTATTAGTTTCACCGTATTCTAAGTTTCACCCAACAGAGGGCGAGTTCTAGTTCAAGTTCTTGATTCCAGTTTAATTAGCATCCCATCCCCGGAAAATTGCCCTGTGTAAATGCTGATACGCCAATAGGCCACGTAATTCTTGATCTTCCTTTGAGAAAGAAAGGAGAAAAGGCATTTTTGTGGTATTTCAAAGGAAAAGCAACACGTGCACATGGAAAAAACGCACACTCAAGCATAAAACACAGAAGAACGTCACGTTTGACAATGCAATCGCACCTGCGCATTCAGCTCAGTATTTTTAGTGGCTACTAATGTTTGCTTTCCTGCATAAATGCAAGTTTCTAGTAGTCATCTGCAAGTTTGTGTAGTGTCATTTTGATTTGGAAAAAATGCTAAGATTGTTTGGTTGCACAGTGAAATTAGGTTCACTACATCACTATTGTCAAAGGAAAAACAATCGTACCCTAATTTCATATTTAATCTTGGAAGTTATTTACCAGGAAAAACAAAGGCCTTTTCACCATGACTCATCTAGATATCAGAGCAAAAACTGTTCCAACTCTTTTCCGTCACCCTTATCCTCAAGTTTTTATAGCAACCTGAAGTACTAACCAAACCCCTGCACGCAGTTCTCCTGTTTTGCCTCTGATGTGACCATTTACACCCGGTGCTTACTAGCTGCAGAGTCAGTCACAGTGTACTCCATCTACTTTGCCCTGGTGCTAATGATTACATGGAAGTTCAGGACTCATCTTTCTAATGACTTACGATTTAAAGGCTGGTTTGGGTTTGAGGTCTTTATTTATAGCAACTGCCTGTCCTTTACTAACTGGCCATTTAATACCAGGGTCACGTAAGGTACCATCCAAAGCTATGACTGTGTTATGAAGAGATTACCAAATAAGCATCCCTGGGCTTTGCTTAGGGCATTTATTGCCCTATTACCTGTCTGCAAATTTGATTTGAAGATAATACAGTAGGAAAAGCTTTAATCACAAGAGGAAAGCATACAAGCACATCTGGGTCTTACCATTTTGTTTTCGCAATGGATGTCGCTCTCTCAGCACCTATATCGCATCACTTTCTGGAAGTAAACAAATGCAAGCATAAAGCGAGATCAGCTTGTGTCACTTGTAAACTAGACACAAACGTGCACAGAGCACACTCTTGCACAGAAACATTTACAAACAAATAAGCAAAGGGCAAAGACCACAGATTTCAATAACAAAGTTTATGCGGTTCATGTGTCCTCTCTATGAACTCTGCGCAGTAGTGGGTGTGCATGTGTGTGTTTTCCAGAGCATGGGACGGGATGCGTCAGTCAGAAGAAGGTCACGGGCCCAAATGCTGACAGCCACACGGCATGTAGAGCGCACAGCCCAAACGCCGAGATTGGGACTCTCCCTCAGGCGTAAACGACCCAGCCATCTCAGTGCTAGCAACTACCGGGGTCCTGTCAAAAGGAAGTTATCCAGCATAGGCACAGCCTGGAAAACAAATCGACTATTGACATCTGCGTTCAGAACATCGTCCAGAAATGTCTTTCTACAGAAAGTGCGCTACCTGACTTCCACGTGCCATCGCTCTCCTTTTCAGAGGAGAACATGAGAGCTATTCAAAACTCCATTCCTTTTTTCTTCTTCAACACTGATTTCATTTCCTTAGTTAACGAAGGCTTCCTGATGCTGAATATTAATTAAATTCTGCCACTGCCTATCTACCTGTTGTACCAGAGTTCTCAACAGATCTTCCTCAGGGCTTCACAAAGGCCAGAATCTGCCTCTGAACAGAAGCGATACATCTTACGAAAAGGGAGATGCTCTTCTTCGTACGCTGCACCTCTGAACTGTATCCTCTGGAAACGCTCACAAGGCTGGCCTGCTCCCTTCAGTCACAATCTCGTTAAAAACACAAAACAGGAAAAGGCTGAAATTTGTTGTAACATTCTGTCAGCCTGTGCTTCGCAGGAAGAAAGGGGCCGCATTCAAGTAAAACGGGGTCCTACTGAACAGGTAAATGAACCAAGACCCACCCTCAGGGAGTCAGGAGGTCTCTGCTCATCCAAGAGCTGTGGCTTCCTCTTCCTCGCTAGCAAGTATCAACAGTGAGGTCTCTTCTCTCAGGTCTTTAAGTTCCTATTATCCTATTACGCTATTACACATACCAGCTTCAAAAGCCTCTTGTTATGCCTGGTAAAGCAGCAGACCCTTACGGGTCACCTTCAGCTTTTCTCCTGCAGCCTTGATTAAAGCAAGTGGGTGCTGCCTACCTGTAAAACTTCTCCAGACTTGAGGCTTCAACTTCTTTTCCTATTTTAGAGATGCTGATGCACACGTTTCTGTGCTCCCAAATTGCCTACGCTCCTTGGCAATCCTAACTCGCCTGTTTAACTGTTTGTACAGAGCGCAGCCGTTCCCGCTCCGACACTGCGATGGCTCGGTCGCTCGGGGTGGCGGCAAACTGCTTGCTCAAGTCCTCCGCAGTGCCGATGAAAGTAAGCTAAGAGGCAGACCGTGTAAGTGCTGCTGTTCCTTATGGATTCCACATCTATCCCCCACGCTCTGGGAAAAGGCATAAAGCTGTAGGCACTGTTTTACGATGAAACGGAGCCTTGCTTGTGGACTTGCATGGACATTTCACCCCCAAGGAAAAACAAGGACGTAACTCATCTAAGTCTTTGCAAACTCCTGCCAAATGGCAGGAAGCTTCTCAATTCAAAACCTGGACAACCTCCAGTGTCCCAGTGCACAGAGAGGGAAGTCTGGTAACACAGCTTTTCCATCAGCAAACCCAAACGGGCTCACTTTAAGGGAACTACTTCTAGCCATCCTCATGTACAGAGCGTAGGATTAGGCACCACAAACTTCTCATGTCTCTCACTTCCTTTGCTCAAATGCAAAATTCCAGGCTTCTGCTCTAAATATTTCTAGCTTAGGTATAACCCACTGCTGAGCAACTTCTTTTCAGTGCTTGTCTCCCGATTTGCTCCGTAGGAGATGCAAGCCTTCCTAGTTGCAGCTGAGCTTTTTCAGATTCGGCTGGGGGAGGCTCTAAATCATTCCCAGATGCCAGCTAAGATAACCGGTCCTCGAGGAAAAGGTTTGTCTTTGTGCCCTGGTTGCTGCCTGCTTTCTGACCAGCGACCGCTAGGTTGCTTTGGTACAGGCAGTATTTCATGGCTGAAGTGGCATAACGAATACTAGCTTTACATCCCTCTACATAGGCTTCAGTAACGCCACCCAGCAGAAATACAAATTAACACGTCCTGCGTTCGGCAGAGATCAGTGCCTCAGGACAGGTAACTAGGAATACTGTTAGGGGAAGGACAGACATGAAACAGCGGGACAGAAGATGCTCGCTTGGCAACGTATCAAGATAAATCTAGTCTCTGCACCAGGCTTGTGCGCTGCGTGCCTCTAAGGTATAACATTCCCAGTTTAATTTGGAAAGCATACTCTCTGGTTACAGACCTCGCATTTCTACGCAGACCTGGCCTTAAATAGTGCTTTAACTAGTGATGTTAGTCCATTCTTGATCATTAAATTAATTTCCAAGAGTTAAAAGAGCGTGAGTGAGAGGCAGCTTCTGAAAAACAGAACCCGATATCCATACGGAAAGCAGGTTTCTGGCTCTTACTAACGCACCTGTCAGTCTTAAGTAATAAAACTGATAGGTTCTCTCCCTTCTTCAGAGAAGCTGGACAAATATCACCCAGAGTCTACAAAATGGGGCTTCAAAGAAATCCGTTTTGCAAAATAATAGAAAAAGTGATGCTGACTGATGGATGGGAATCTGTTAAACTCATTTCTGGGAGGCATTATGCATTAATAAATCAGAGACTGTGTGTTCATTGAAAGAAGCGTAGGCGGCATGTTAAAAACTTTTAAGGGAATAAGAAAAAAGTTAAATAATATATTTCAAAGGAACCTACAGGAGGATTAGCACTAAGATCTTTTCATGAACAGTAATACTGAGCACTTACACGAAGATCAAGAAAATAGACATGCCACAGGAACTCCTGCAAGTTATTTTTTGTTTTAGAAGACACTGCTGCTTTTCGCTGCACTTAACAACAACCCTCTGCTATTTCTGAAGCTCTCTGGCCCAGCCCACAGCAAAGGTATTAGTTCCAACACAGATGATCAATTATAACACTAGAAAAACACCCGATCCTTCTGTTTGGCAAAAAAACAGTCCCAGAAACTGAGAGAGCTTCGGCACTGGAAGTGAAATCAAACACATGCCTCAAACCAGGGATCCCAAGGTGCACACTTCAACGTGAGCAAAGAGAGAGGTTTGCAGTTCTGGGGACTTGGGCTTGCAAATCACCTCAGCGCTATCTCCACCTTCCCAAATGGCTGGCTGGACAAATCAAGTTAAAAAAAAAAAAAAAAAAAAAAAAAAAAAAAAAAAATGCTGGGGAAAAAAAAAAAAAAAAAAAAAAAAAAAAAAAAAAAAAAAAAAAAAAGTCTGGGGAAAAAAAAAAGCCTCTCAGCCTGAAAACATTTTGAGCCCTTGCAGCTCTCAGGAACAGGGGTCTTGTGTAGGCAGAGGAACTTAACCAGGCTGCTGCTCCTCAGTGCGTTGACTGCAGATGTAGGAATCTAGGAGGATTTAAGTATCTCAACACCCTTCGGGGTTTGCTGCATTCAGGCAAAACCTATTTGTGCTGCTGGTTTGGGTTTTTTTTTCCCCCGCTCTCCCCTCAAACGCAACCAAAGATACGGTTCCTCAGACTCATTTACAGAGGGAGCCTGCTGGTACTAACACACTGAAGGCACTGTTTGAGGTTAGAATGCAAAATGATTCAGCCAGCCAGAGAGCAGCAATATGGTGGGGAAGCAATGTTTCCGTTGATAATACAAGACTGAGCTGAAGTCTGTGAACACAGAACACGCTGTTCTGTCAATAAACCCTTACTTACCCTCTTTTCCTTCTTTGTTCCAGCTCAATTACACACTCACGGAACGGATGTATCATGGTAGAGCAGGCTTACGTGTCAGTAAGTTACGGTAATAAAGCTCGGGTTCAGCCACAAAAGCCTCCATCGTTTCAGTAAATTGGAAAAAGCCTAAGTGAAGACAGAATGCGTCCTGCATTTTCTGCCACCGTAATGTGGTCGAATTACAAAGAAATCCTCTTTTAGGCAGCTCCAGATGCTAGGTTACTTGCAGCAGCGGACAGGTTACAGCACAAAGAAACACATATTAATTGAAAGTATTCCTGTTTCTAAAGTGTAACATCGCTACAGTCTGTGCATTTTAGCAGAGCAGTTTGTGTGGTACATTCATCCTACAGCTCGTAGAAGGTGCATTTTCTGGGAAGCTAGTTAGGCAGCGTTCTTAAGATGAAGGGCGTGCTATTCTATGAATACATACTCACATAAAAAACATGACCTGGGACAATTAAACAAGAAATTAAGAAATAACTTTTGTAAGGCTTATAAAGAATTGAAAAGAGAATGTTCCAAAGTTTTGATGTGTCATAAAAGCTAAGTTTAGAAGGTGAAGAAATTATTTCAATTAAACAGAACAAATGTCAGCAATGAATGCCTAAGCACTTTAATGAATTAATCTGTAATATTACGGTGCATGCTGAGGCACGGAGCCAGCGGGGGTATACACATACAGGCAGGTTATTTGTGACTATAATTTGAACCGTATAAGAAACACCTACTCAGACTGGGGAAGAGTTTCTTGAAACAAAACCTGCAAGAGCTCCAGAAATTTCTCTGATACCAAAGCCTGACTGCAGAATTACAATAGGCAAAGATGAAGCAGCAAACGGATCCAAAACCAGGGAACCAGTTTGGTCCAAGCAGCTGAAAAAACTCCTTTAACTTGATTCCTAACGTACATAAAGCACTTTTGCAAGAGAGCAGTTCCACTGACTGAAGCGGCAGCACTTCCCACCCTGCAAAGGAGCCAAGAACTAAGCTTCCTTCCTGCAAAGCGGCATACTAGAAAAGCTCCTCGTCAGCTGAAGGACAACATTCCCCTCTACCAAAAAAATTAAGAGGGCAGAGGAGCTATGCACACAACACACACAATGGGCAACTAGAGCTGGTACCCAAATTGTTTCTCCTCAAAAAAAAGGGACTGAAAAAAATTAGAAGGAAGCAAGTTTAATTTTGAACAGAAACAATCTGCTGCCCGTTCACAGCAGTAACTGCGTTTCAGAGACTGTCACTGCCAGGACCCCAAAATCACCGTCAACACTCCAGACTACAACTGATGACCCACCAGCTGTTTTACTGCTCTTGAAGCCATTTCTTATCCCGTCTCTTTCAACGAGCCCAATTCCCTCAACTTTAACTTACTACACGTTTCAATTAAAAACTGGATTTATCGTTATATTTGGTAGGTAGTAAACATACTATATCACCGGTGATTAAACAACCAACGATGGTGTCCAACACTTCAGCGCTTTGAATCCAAAGAACACAAGCTATGGGCTATATCATATGCATGTTATTGGTAAGCTGTGGTGCACACTGTTTTATTGATTATCACCCATGATACATTTTCTATTCGGTTAATTATTTTTCCCCATAGGAAAAGCAAGCTGACGAGCTCACGTTATGAGCTGTTACCTGCAGATGTTACACTCTGCAGTTTCCCAGCCATATGTTCTCCTTGTACAGAGCCATACAGGTCTTCCACAGCTCATGCTTAGTCCTTGATAGATTACTGACATCCTGCTCCTTAACCCTTTATTTCACTGTCAGGCCCTCTTTAAAGATCTCTACTACCTCAGCTGCACAGCTATAATAATTATATTTCATATTTTTGAAACCTTCAATTATAATCTACAAATAAAGCCTTAATCAGCGCACAGCTGAGCTGTGAAAAGCACTGCCATGGTTTTAGGTCAAGATTAACAGAAAGGACAATGCGAGCGCACACACGAACCATCTGAAAGCGTTAGGGGCGCGATCTCTTCGCATCTCCGGACGTGAAATGAACTAGCAGTACTTCGGAACCGGTTTACGGGCAACTTTGTGTTCTTACCTGTACTCCTGGAGAGAGAGAGGGAGGGGGGGGAGAGAGAGAGAGAGAGAGAGAGATTATGAGATGGACCATGCGTCTGGCAGTTTATGGCAATTCCTGAACCCCTAGGAACATTAAAAAGGATTTTGAGTTAGGACAATTGAACCGACAAAAAAAATTTCTGTAAGCTTGAAGCACTTAGGAGGAACATTTAGCTTGGCATTTAGCACCACTACTTCGCCTTTCCCAATATTTTCCAGGCATTTTGTCAAACCAAAATCAGAGTTTCCAGATCATAAAGATAAAGCCCAACTCTCTTGCTCCACAAAGAAAGAGACTTAAACTGGACCATGAAGTTTTTTTTTTTTTTTAATAGACCTCACTCCTCCCGTCCTCAAAAAAAGACTTTTGCATGACTACCTGCCGTTAACCTGCTTTCACAAGCTCATGAGAAAGCTCAGTTGTCTTCCTCTGTCCTTCAGACACAGCAGGAGAAATGTCTGCAAATAACAGCTTTCTATTAAATTCTTTCGGCAAGCGAGCAATCTAGCCAGGTACCCCCTCTCATGAAGGTCCAAGGAAAGAGGTCCCCCTAGGAGACTGTCAGGTGAAAGATAACTCATGGAATTGTAGAAACCGATATTCGCTAGATGAGATAGGGACCGTTGGAGGCTTCACATGGGACAACTGGAATACCAAAGGCCCGTAGAAGTGAGAAAAACTGAACTCTGAACAGAGAGCAGACTACAGCAACAACAAATAGGGAATGGTGGAAGCTGCTAGGGAATCAGCACAAACAGCAAGCAAAACACCATGCAGTTATTCAGCAATTTGTAGGAATTTGCAACTTGGGCTACGTGGACGAAGAATTATTATGGATCTGGCAGGCTGCAAATCAGACTCATTTCCAAGATTCAAGTGGTGGACAAGTCAGTCAAATCTCTGACAAAGAAACTAGGAGAAGGTTTTGTCATTGCACAAATAGAGGAATAAACTGTGATACTTAAAAACAAGGAGGCATTAGAAGCATAGAAAACGAAGGCAAAAAAAAAAAAAAAAAAAAAAGACAGACCTTTAAAAACAAAAGTCCAAAAAATAAGGAAAACAAAATAAAAAAAAAAAGTGGAAAAAACCTAGTACAGATATGCAGATAGCACAGGGCTGGCTTAACTCTTCTTTTACCTTCTATAGTCATTTACACCTATGCAAAATGGCCATTAAAGTCTACCGAACAGCATAGTCATTCCTTTATATGATGATAAATGGTTACACAAGGCATGAGAGAACGTAACCTTTAGCAATCCAAATTCTAATTAACAAAGTGTTTTAAATAGTATTAACTGGAATGAAATTTGAAGTGATGAGCAAGCAAAAGAGACCAGCATCCCATGACTTCAGTCAGCTTTCCAAACCAAGGTATTTGCAAGAGAAAGATAGGAATCGTATCTGGGCAATAAAGTTTTCCGCAACCAAACGAAGCACTGAAGCAGACAGAAGCCAGTCTCTTTATCATCCTAAGCACCAGAAATAAGAGCAACCTGTTCCACATAACTCCAACTTGAGCTGTTGGCTAAGAGATCAACAAGCCATATTCAGCTCCTGGTTGAGGACCAGAAGGATTCACAGCAAGTATTCCAGCAAAGACAACGTATTAGCCAAAAATAACACTGCAGCTAGCCTTTTCACAAGGAAAAAAAAAAAGATCATAATTTTAATAATCACAGAAAAATACAGGTTCAAAGAGACATCCACAGGTCATCTAGGTAGGCCCATCCCTAGCCCAAAGCAGTGGCAGCTTCAAAATTAGACTGGGTTGCTCAGAGCCTCAGCCCATCAAGATCTGAAAGTCTTGGAGGTTAGAGAGTCCACAGCCTCTCTGGGCCCTCTTCCTGTGCTTGAGCACCCTTTGTTGTGAAGAATTTTCCGTTAATCCCGTAGGAATTTCCATTGCCTCTTGTCCTTTCACTGTACATCTGAGAGAACTCCATCTTCTCTACAGCCCGCCATTAGGGAACGGAAAGGCTGAAAATAGATCCCTAGGTCCCTCGCCCAGCCATCTCAAGGCTAAACCAACTCACGTCCTTCAGCGTCCCCAGTACGCCTCATGGTCCATCCCCCGACCATATTAATAACCCTGCGCTGGCCTCACTCCAGTCTGTTTCTTACACTGGGGGGGAACGGGGAAACACCAACGCTAGACACTAATGATATAGTAGTATGCCCCTCCAAGGAACAAGGCTTTTACGGAGGTGGGTTTGCAAGCGGTTTCCCTTTTTCATCAACAGGGACACACAGGTAAGGGAAGCAGCATACCCAGTGGGGTCTGGTAAATTCCTGTTTGACATCCCAGTTGCACTGCCTTGTTGCACATTCATCCTTTACACAGGGTTTTCATACAGTGCAAAGGCAATGAGCACACCCGACACAAGTGAAAAGCACCTCAGAGCCTCCCACAGAGACAGAAACCCCTCACAGGGCTAATTGTGCTCAATATCACATCCTAAAAGCCACAAAACCAAAAAGAAGTGCTGGCTGGTTTTAGGAATACAGCCTATAGGGAGAGACAGAATAAACGAACACTAACTCGCACCTTTTCCCATGTATCATGGATTTAAATTTTAACAAGACAGGGGGAAGAAACATATATATATATATATATATATAAACAAACCTGTAAAGGACTTTACTAAGTTGAGTGACACTGTTCTAATTACACTGGATAATCTTGAAGCAATAATCTTGAAGTTTTTCCATATCACGCCTTTAAAGGATTTAAAGAAAAGAAGAAAGCCACAAATTACCTTAAGAACTGAATCGCTCTGAAGATTAATGATATTTAGCCAGAAAAGACTTCAAAGACACAAAGCATCCTTCCAAAATCCAATTCACCCAGCCACCCGGGAACAAGCAGGTTGGTTCTGCTGAACAACTGGCGAGGAGGATACGGATTTCCTCGTTTATGGCAGTCAAACAACAAGCTGAAGCCGTTAGATTTCCACAGCAATTCTGCGGGGCTGACTTACCCGGAGGAAAGAAGTAAACTGGCATCTGAGCTCCGTAAGGAAAAGCAAAGGGGTACTCCAAGGGCAATTTTTTTTTTTCATTTTTTTTTTTTTTTAAGAACTCTCCTGAGTTCAAACGCCTTCCCCAACATCCTGCTGCAGGTCAAGCAGATTTCCCCCCCCCTCCCCCCAATGCCCATTCCCAGGAGGCTCCTCTGTCCCTTAGACCCCAGGAACCGGCTGCTGAGCCAGCCCGGTTGCTCTGGATCTTCTGGAGGACCAGCTCAGGGTCTCACAAGAGCAGTTCGGTTCCCTTTTTGAAGGATGAGAAAACCCACGGGAACAGTACCAAAGCTTTGGTAGTTGTCGGTTACCTTGACACCACCCATAATACAAGCCAAGTAAAAAGCAAAGAAATAATTGACTTACTGAAATCTAAAAAACAACCGCCCCGTTTCTAATGTTGTGAAGGACGAGCAAACAGAAATAGAAGTGTGATTTTTCTTTTATCCCCTCATCCTAGGATCAGAGCTAAGAGGCTTCTCACTCTTTGTTATACAGTTTTAGAGGAGACGACTGCGCGGTGAAGGCTCGGCTCTTTGAACAGGCCTTCGATCCTTACATTTCCCTCGCAGCAGGGATCACGTTTGCCATAACGCCCCATCATCTCTCCTGTGTGGCCTCCAGCTAAATTCAGATCTTGGTCCCTTTCTCACCCTTTAGGACTACCGTATTTCTCTTTGCTAAGGACGCAATTTCAGTAGGCTTTCCCCCACCAGCACCCTTCTCCCCTCTTCTAATGACCATCCTCACTTCTTTGGAAGTGCTTCAAGTACAGATTGATGACGTCCTGGTGAGAAAGCTACAAAAAGGGGAACAAACGATAATTATTTCCACAGGCAGGTTACAGACTGAAGAAGTTAGGGCTGGATTAAAAGCACCTCTGACTTCTTATAATCCGTTTCACAGCCCACACCAAACATCCTGCTGCTCTGAGCCAGCCAACCAAAAGAGAAATTGAGGAGGGGGGAAAAAAAAAAAAATACAGCGTAATCACTAAACAGAAGAAACAGTAGACAGAGCCATAGAGTGCCTCTCCAACAATGTAGTTTCACGCAGATAAATTCATTTCCTTTGCACAATAGAGATCAATAACAATACCTCGAGATAAATACTGCAAACAATATGCCACTGAGGGAATAAACCAGTAGATTAGAAACAGAAAGAATTATTTATGTAAAAGACCGACATTGTTTATTATTATTTAGTTTGTACAGCAGGTTCCCGAAGGCCTCTGAGGAATGATAAACTGCACATTTAAGGGCTGCTCATTTCTTATCCCACCAAAAGGCAGCCACCCTGTGACTGCTCTGTTACTTCCCCTGGCAATTTTTTGAGGCAATTTTACTGTATGTGACATTTTCCTTAAAGTTACGGCTGCAGTTTTCACATTATCTGAAGAAAAGTTTCTGTCCTTCATAGAGTAACAAAAAAAAAAAAAAAGAAAACCACAAAAAAAACCACAAAACAACTCGAATCCATGAATGCTTTTAGAAGGAAAAAAAACCACCAAACCAAACCCAAAAGACCCACCACACCACACACTTATTCCAGCTGCAGGAGTGCGGCGGCATAGACCGAGGACCACTCGGTTATCAAGTACTGGCTTATAGTCTTGATACAGGCAGGTACATCCAGAACAGGTTCATGTAATATCAAAGTATTTCCCCAGAACGGAAGATATGTTCCAACTGAGTTATAAGACTGACCTCTGATAGAAGGGCTACTTCAGCAGGGTCCCTAAAGCAGTTTTCCAGTGATGGAAAACCAGTTCTGTAATAAAAACAAACAAACAAACAAATAAGGGAACAAACGACCCCCCCACACACACCAAACAAACAAAAACCACACACAAAATGCCAGTGTTTCTCATTAATGGGGCTAAGGATTTTCAATACCGTAACAAATGCTGGTTTATAGGATCTTGGTTTTACTCCAGTCATCTCAGGCTCTGCTGGACATCAGAGAAATGCTCTTTTGACGCAAGAGCTCTTAACTTCGTGCAGTACACAAGACTAGAGATGGCAATATTGGGCCTTTAGAGAGCTTCTACCAAGGTTGCAAAATTCAATGAAAAATTGGACAGATCTTCCTTTTTGATAGGCACAAGGATCCTAGAAAAATCGATAAAGTGATATTCTATGAGAATAGCTTGAATTGATATTTCAAAGGGCTTCTTTTGAAAGAATGATTTATAGATCACGAAAACCAATGGGCCTTTTATCAAAGAAAATGGATTCCTTTTTCGGAACCACAAAGAAAAGACTGATGATATCCCTGACCACATCTCCATTTCTGAGAGCTGCGTAGTGCCAAAAGACAACAGTTACCATCGGTTAGTATTTTACGGTGCCACAAATAACTCGCCCAATAATTACAGATGAAGTTTTCGTAGCATTTTATGGAGGTGAGAAAGCAAAGTTATAGCACAGGGAAATTCATGATGTAGTTTATCTTATCCCCTCAGTACGTATTAAGGATGACAAGGAGGGTTTTAAGCAATAAGCGCACATGACAAAACAGCAAAATGGATACAAATGCGTCAAGTGTGTTGCTTTATTTCCTTACCAGGACTAAGAAAGTGCATATATGTAAAAGTATGCTCCATGTATGAATGTTAAGATACTTCCAAGCTTGATCGTATCCCTTCCTCAGCTCAGTAATGAAATTCCTATCAGCTCCTTGTTTGGAGCACAGACTGTATGGAAAGGCTTTCCAAATTTATTATCCAGCCAAGGGAAAAACATGCAAATTGTATTAAACTTCTGGGTTTTTTAGAGCAGGGAAAAAAAAAAAAAAAAAGAAAAGATACCTTTCTTTTTAAGCTGGCTCCATTATTACTGATTTTTCAAAGCAATGCTATCCCAGACAGCCAGTTCCTAATACGTTAAATGACAGATAACATTTATTCAGCCTCAACAAAATATGGAATACGTGTGGTTTTGCACATTCGGAGGAGAGGTAAATGCAAGAGAATATGGAAGAAAGCGGGCAGCCCACACTGGCATTTACTATTACATTGGCGTACGCCGTCCTCAGAAGACACAACAGATCTGTGGAGACCAGAAGCAAACGTCTTCCCAGCTGGGTGGGACTTGCCGAGGGCTGCACCTTCCAGTCCTCCACACACTCAGGGTAATCGATCTAGTTTCATCGTTTCACGCCCATCTGCTAATGCCTTGCACGTCGCCTGAGGCAAGAGATCCCACCATCAGTTTCTTACAGACATTTCCTCTGCCCCTCAAATCCCCAACCTTTTTCCTCAGTTTGTGACCGCAGCTCAGTCATAACCCTTGGTACCGAACAACTGACTTCGCAAGCAAGAAGCAATGGCACAACGTAATAAAATAATGCAATCCTACAATACACAGGGGTTTTTTTGTTAGCTTAATCAGCTAGACATCGTAATAAAGATGATAAAATTAAGAGTAAATATTTTTCCCAAAGTCCCTTAGATTCCCAGAAGATTCAAGGACAATGTTATTTATCAATCATCTTACCAGGGCCTGTTCCTCCAGTGCCGTACCACTCTCATTGTGCAAGCGGTAGAGCCACAGGTGAGAAGAATCCTGCTTCTCTACCATTTCCTTTTTTTTTTTTTTTCCCAACTGTTTTTCTCAGTGTCATCTCCACACTTTGTTCTTTTGAGTTAATGTGGCATGTCTCCAACACAGCCTTGGAAAATAACCATAATGTGATTTGAGTTTAGTGTCATTAAACCTGATTAGCAAGGAGTGCTCATGAAAATCCATAATTACTTCACAAAAAAGACATGTTTTTGCCAGGGAACCACAATGAACTTTACTTCCATTTAATTATCTGGGCTACTTGAGAAAAGTTACTGTCACATTACTTTTCTGTGCCTTGTAAATATCATAAAATACCAAAATCTGCTGAAAACATCAATCTTCTCTCAAAGCTGATTTCTAGTATGAAACCAAATACACAGTCTTTATTTAAATAAAAAAAAAAAAAACAGAGAGCATAACACATCTTGATGGATGTGCTGGCGCTCTGGGTGCAAGGCTAGACTTTGTGACTAAGTCTATAATGATAAAAAAATTTCCATCTGGACAATAGCACAGAGTGTGGCCAGCATTCACACAGCTAAACTTTTTCACCTCACAAAACAGGGGCATTGCAGAGGGTACTGTCTAGTAGTTTGGGGACTCCCTGCGACTCCACCATGTCTTTTTCTTTGCATTTATTGTGTTTTGGGAAGGGAAGGATACTGCTCTAAACTTTGCGAGTAGAGGCATAAGAAACATTAGACTAAGACGTACACCAATATGCATTCTCCCAAACCCTCACTTTCATTTAACATTTAGTAGAGGACAATCTCTGCCTGTAGGTTTTTTTGGTCTGTTTTCAGTTGTAAATTAAGCTGAGATCAGCCTTTGCATCAATTGCTGCTTGAAAATCTCAGTAAGAGGCGGGGAAGGAAAAGAGCCTTTCTCCCCTGTAGCGTCAGGAAAAGGGTCTGGGGCAGATCCACGGGCAAGCATTCCCACAGACCTGTCCCCTGAGCTTTGCCGAGTCCAACGGCATTCTTGTTTGATCTTTCCAGTAACACCATCCGCAGAGAATGAGCTCGCCTGTAGCTGGCATAAGCAAACCCCAGCTTTGCTTTGCGCTATTACTGTAAGAGGTTTCCAAACTCTGTAGTTATCTTAAATTAGAGGCTTGCACGGCCACAACCCTGGTTTTAGGCTATCGGGTGTTCTTGAGCTACGAGTACCGTAGGCTTCTTGCCATACAGCGC
Source organism: Sagittarius serpentarius (assembly GCA_034782735.1). Classification (NCBI taxonomy): domain Eukaryota; kingdom Metazoa; phylum Chordata; class Aves; order Accipitriformes; family Sagittariidae; genus Sagittarius; species Sagittarius serpentarius. The sequence continues at coordinate 11,563,654 of JAVKLA010000010.1, read as the reverse complement.
TCATACCTGTATCCAGAGCTGTTCACCAAAGGGTAAGTATTTCCCCTTCTTCTACACAGGGACAAACCAGCAATGCCCGCGCAACGGTTGCATGTTGCGCACATGCTGAACCCCATTCAGAGACTTACGTGGCAGCCGTACCTGAGTGACAGTTGGGTCTGCAGCCTGGACAGCTGCCCTTCAAGTGCTCTAACATGCAGATTTAGACATGTGGGTGGAAACACGTGCTGTAAAATAATATTTGAGGAACTCTCCAGCCCTAGGCAGTGACAGTAAAACACATTAACAATCTCAGTAGTAAAATGAGAAATGTAGGAACCGGACCAAAGTCACCTTCACGGAAGTAGTAAGACGTAAGTAAACTCCGTGTTGCTCATATTACGAGCAGGTAAGATTCCACTCACACATTTGCCCTCTACGTGCAATATGATCATGATATCTAAATTGCATGAAAACTAACAAGCTTACTTCAGAAGGTCTCAGGCTTACCTCTCCTGCATAGATTTATGGGTACACACAAGGACAACGGATAAAATAGCTAGTCAAAACCCTGTGCTCCTTCCCTCCATTCCGGTTTTGATTAACCTGGGAGAAACTAAAATCTGCACGTTACCACTCTGGCCAGTTTCTTTTTCGCTCCGCCGTATCAGAGGCTTAAAAACTGGAAGCCAGGTTACAGCTTAGAAAGATATAGTACCTTGAGTTAGAAGGGACCCATCGCGGCCAACTGAGAGCGCTTTTTCTTAACATCCAACCTGAGCTTCCCCGGACACAGCTTTAAGCCATTCACTCTCACCCTCTGACTGGGCACCAGAAAGAAGAGATCAGCACCTCCCTCTCTGCTCCCCATCACGAGGGAGCTGTAGATAGCAATGAGGTCACCCCTCAGCCTCCTCTCTTCTAAGCTGAACAAACTCAGTATCCTCAGCCACTCCTCGTAAGTCATGCCCTCCAGTCCTTTCACCATCTTTGCTGCCTGCCTTCAGACACATTCTAATATTTTTATATCCTTCTTACACTTGTGGAGCCTAAGACATCGTTAACCTGAGCCCCAGGGAGGCAGAAAACTTCCTTAAAACGTGGCTCTGGTTGGCAGACGGGGCCCTCCATTCCCCTCGGAAAGGAGCAATCCGTGACAAGAACCTACCATTTTTTTCTTCCCGGAGGTGGCCATGAAGCAGGGCACAGGCTGACCTGATCTCGCCAACTGCTCAAGTATAGATGAATCATCATCATCCACCTCACCATGTCCCTGTCCTTCCCATTCCAGCGACCGTTATCTGTTGCATAAGGGCACTTGCGAAGGCAAGGAGGAGCTTCTCCCACTGCCCCAAGCAGAGGCTTGTATCCTCTCACCCCTATCCCTCAAGTCACTCTGCTTTCTGCCTGGTGGGGAGAAGGTACAGGATCCCCCGTGCCGTGTGTTCTACCTAGTTGACACTCCTGTTCCAGAGAGGGCAGAGCACGGTTCCACCAGTTAGTCTCCTTCTCAGGCTCCCAGATGCTCCTCAGGCCTGTCCGCTTGCTCCTGAAGCTCAGCCACCAAGTTGGACGGTTCTTCTACCCGGGCGCCCCTCCCACAGGCGTTCTCGCCGCTGCCCTCAGACTCCAGCAGGAACCCGCGGCGTATCCTGCAAGCCAGAGACCTGGAAGGCTGCACCTTCCCTTGGGAGCTCTGCCTGGGTAGCGGCATCGATGCCAGCGGGTGCTAATGCCACAGGGGACCCAGGGGACACGGCTTTCTGTCAGGTGGTTACCACTGCCTGAACGCCCCACGAGCGCACCTCAGGCTTAAGAGCCTCCATCTACTTTCCAGTGAAACCAGTAGAAAGACCGCAAATTAGAAGCTGAAGTGGGCACGACTTTGCAGTATTAAGGTGAATATTAGAAACCTTTAGATCTTTATCACACAAACCAAGTTGATGGAAACATCCTTTACACTTGCCACTTCCCTGTCATCTAACAGTATTAAAACCAAATTAAATACCCACCTACTGGATTAACGACCAACACAGACAAGGGACGGTCTCTTAATTTAGTAGCAATGGAAAGTTTAAAACAACCTTCAGGTGTCATCAGCAAAGGCAATGCAGAAATTCTCCTCCTTTCATGACACAATTCTGTCAATTAGCCGAAAACAGCAATTACCAGTCCTTTTCTTTGTTATTTGTGAAGAATCAAAACTTTCCAAGGATGATAAATGGCTCCTCAGAAAACGCAGTGCTCAGTTCTGCTAAATTTGCACTTTTTTGTTGTTTTTTTGGTTCTTTTTTTTTTAAGCCATTCTTTCACACAGCCTATGAAAAGAAAGTAGCAGGAGCTGCTGGGGGAAAGAGGAGAGACAGGACACACATCATGGAAGGAAAATGCCAAGGATTGGTTTAAAGGAGAGTACAGAGCCTTTCTCATTTAACTCGCTGACCAGGGCAAAGACGTGTTCCCACACCTTCATTAATTAAACAGGAAAGTTGACATTGTTAGCAACGTTAGGAATAAAACCTCATTTAAATTGTTCTGAAAAAAACCAGGAAAAAAGCGCCAGTGCATTCAGAGGATGACCTTTGAGAATTCTGGCTTTATTAACATTTCAAACAGCACAGCACAAAATTAAGACAGGAAATAGACTTGCAATGCTATTTGACTGTAGAAATATATATCATTAACATGCCCGTAATTAACAGGATACCAATGTTTGTCCCATTGTCTCTGCTAATAGTGGTGTAACATGCAAATGGGATTTCTCCTAACAAAAACTGAAGGGGATATTTAAGTTTATCCCACCTCTTAAGCATACCGAGTAAAGCCAAACGAGCCCCTTTTTGCTCTTCAAAAGGGATGCCCTCCCAGGCTCACAGAAAAAAACTGCAGAAGGTCGATACAGGCTGCGCTTAAAACAGAGTCCAGTCATCCCTTCCCACCTCGCAGCAGCAAGCTAACTGGGGAGCTACCAGTGACCCACGCAGGTGTTACAGAAAGCAGTTCAGGTGCTAACATCACCCCTTCCACGCAACACCATAGCATGAGCAGATCCCACTCCTCCAAAGGGGATGATTTTCCCCAAGACATGACAGCAAAACTCTACCCATTCCCAGTGGTTCAAAATGCTGAGCTCCTGTGCCGTTCCTCAGCGCCCGACGCGTGCCAGCCAGGGACGGCCACACCGAGCACGATCGTACGTCTGCGACGCTGCCCCACTCCTATGGGGTAGGTAACTGAGCCTGCTCTTTGAAGTGCTTCGGGATTTGGGATCTTGGAGTAGAAGGAAAAATAAGCCATCTAAAACGAGGCTTAAGAGGCAAAGGTAATAGATCCCCTCTATGGTCAGGGCAGACCACCACTCCGGACTTGGGGGGCTTGATTTGCTACGAGAGGACCTCAGTGCAACACGCTGAAACCAGGCTGAACTGAGGTGCCACCAGCCATGCCACAGGTGGATCAGGATCAGCATGCCTGAAGGTCAGAGCAAGGTCGGGGAGAGGGACAGGTTACCAAATTTTCTTGAGTTCCCATGAACTTCAGCCTCCTCTTGGATAAACTAGTGATAACATCCATCTTTGTGAAATAGGCTTAGGCCCTTCCTTAGACTGCCATCAATTAACGAACATGTAATTGCTGCCTGGACAGGGAAGCAAGCCGCTCCTGCCGCAAGTGGCTCCCATCACGGCCAGCTTGGCCTGGGCCCGGCTGGTCCATGTCGCCAAGGCAATGCCTGTTCATTCCTGATGGCATAGTGCAGCCCTTTATAGGGCCGTGGGCAAGTTCTTGAACGCTCACACAGAGACCATACGTAGCAGCAGTTCTGCTTCTCTTTCCCCAGAAGCATTCTGTAGCCTCTTAGACCTCACTGCCGGGGAATAGCAGCCTCGTATTCAGCCTAGGCTCGATTTCATTCTGTCGCCTGTAAACTGCTTGGTCATCAGCTGACACGCTGTAGGACTTTTAATCTCTCTTATGTCAGATCAGCTTGAAAATCTGGTAAGAGCCAGCCCTGCCTTATGGTAGAGGCAAGACGCAGTGCGAAGTTCTTGACGGCGTCCTGTCTCTTCCCAGGGCTGAGTGTGACAAACTCTTCACGTGTCACTGCCGGTCCTACAGTTCTGTGACTAAGTCAAGTTATGTACTTTCAATCTGTTTCCCTATTACCCCTTTTCTATGCAGTCAGGGAGGCTGAAGTAAAAGGGAATGCAGCTTACTCTCTTGTAAGGGAGCAGGGGGACTATTTGACCTCCCTGTCTTTGTATTAAGGCATCATTTAGATCACGAGTTTGCTTACAAAGTCACAGAAGAATCAGACGGATACTTAGCTGGCCGATTGTTTTTGTCATAGTAAGCATGGACAAAAAAGTCCCATCATCAAGCCGTTATCTAATTACTGCTGTGCCACAGATTATGTCACCAACCTACTACGGGTGAAGGAAATAATTATTGTGGGGTTGAGAGACTTAGTAAACAGCAGAAGTTCAAGGATGACCCAGACTTGTTGATCCCAGCAGAGAACTACATTGAAGATGTAGTGTTTCCTTAAGTTCCCCCCCTTCCTGTTTATCGGTATTAAAAAGGCAATTTGTGCTTTGCAGTTCTCTAGATTGGCCAGTGTAATCTTACCAGCAGGCAGGTGAGATTAAACTGTCCGTCACAACAAGCTGCCCTTTCCCTGTTCTTATATTATCGAAGCCTATTGAGATTAAAGCCATAGGAAACTGGAGGAAGTGTGTTCATTTGCTTCAGGTTCGTGACGTTCGATACCCACACACCTGTAGTCATCTTTAATAGAAAAAGCAAAATCCCAGAAGTTCCCTCAACAGTGGCTAAAGTTTGAGAAACGTTATATGCATTTGCTGAACTCACTCACGAACATCACAAAATATCTTCCCAGGATGCCCTAAAAGAGCAGACAGTCAGAAAAGAAACATTTCTGGGGCTGATCTGTTTAAAGAGGAAAACTACTTATCCCACTTGGCAAGACCGAGAGAAAGCGGCTTTGAGCAGCTTTCCCTTCCACAGGGCTCTCGCCCAACCTCTCCCACACGTACCAGTCAGCAGATTGGTCTGAAGGTGAGGGACATTTCAAAATGCTTCACTGCTCCACATACCATCACCCAAAACCCGCACTTCTGACTAAGGGTCAATACTACAGCTTTACTATATCAATTACGCATGATCAGTCATACTGATCTCAATAGTGCATTTGCAAGGCGCTTCTAGAGTCATTATTGGTATGCTCCTTCCTAGGTCTGAAAACCAGGAAAGTCACTGCGTTACGCAGCCACCTCACGTTTGTTCTCCAGTCTAATATTCCTATTCTCCAGTCACTTCATTGACAATCTCCAAACCGCACTTACCGTGCCAGCTGTAAATCCCCTAGGACCAGAACACCCACTCCTCCTGTGACAGAGCACTCCTCGTCCATTAGTTGAGCTGATTTGTTTGGAAAAGAAGTCTTTGTGCTTTCCTTGGGGTTGAACAGAGACTACAAAAGCCAGGGATGACCACACTAGAATTTTAAAAAAAAATAAAATACAGCAGCACTGCCAGCTAGCTCAACATAGCTATTGCCTTTTCACAGCCAAGACCAAGCACTCCAAAGGGATCTGTATCTGTCCAGAAGCAAACTTCTGTGACTCGGAACCAAGTGGTGTTGAACACGCGGGGTAAATCACAAACACGTGTGCCCCAGAGCAAGCCAGCTAGCCGAGATACACAGGCAAGTTCGCCAGCACAAGCTACTCGCAGTTGCAAAACACCCTGGGCCATCCTGACGCCACGATAGTGGGAACAACCTAAGGGACAAAGGAAAGAATAAACGGCCGCATGGAGAAAACTGCTGCTGGGACCTCTCCCTGGAGCCCCGTGTCAGAGCCCAGGCACACCCCACACTTATTTGTAGCGTAAATAAGATCCCTCTCTTTCTTTCTGGAACTGTGCTCAAAAGCAAAGAGGCGACCCTCCCAAGCTGAGAGCAACACAGGGAAAGAAGGCCCTTTAGGACACCCACATCTTTTTGTGCTTCCTCCACGGACCAAACTCTACCTTCGGATGCTCGCTGACACAAAGCCTTATTAACACAAAACTGAAGGAATTTAGGGGACCATTTGTCTTAGAAGCCTTCACTAGATACCCTTTGTCATTCCTAGTCAAAACCACCTTTCTTCCACTCACTAAAGCCCCCTGCTACTTAACAAGCAGAACCGCCTCAGGACAGACGCGTCCCTACAAAGAAGCCGCAGAACGCGACCTTCGTGTCCAGCCCTTCGCTGACGAGTCACGTCCTCGGGGGCGACAGTCAAATGCAGAGAAATTAAAAGCTTTCACAGCTCGGAGAACAGAGTGAAAAAGGCAGAAAAGTGAAAGAGTGAAGGGCTGAAAATATTTGCTCCTCAAAAGTGCCGATTTCTAAATTCTGTTTCACCTGTATTAAGCAGCAGCATGGAAACTTGTTATATTCAGGTGCACGGTTCAGCCAAGAGGAATAGGCTCAATAAATCCAGCAACCAGGAAACTGCCGAGGACAGGCAGGCATCATTCTTTTTCCAGCACCAATCTGCTAATTGATAAAGTATGCGACTGCTTGTGGTTCATTTTTCTCCCCCTTAACAGGGGGTCACACCGGCTACCCGTCCTTCTGAAACCCTTCAGCAGCTTTAGGCTGCAGGAGCTGGGGACTGAGGGAAGCCAAGCCTTCCAGTTTCATAAACAAACTGGAGCTGGGTGAAGATCTAACCCTGTACTGTAGTGGCTGTTATTTTTGCAGGGTAAGGCCTCCAGACAGGATCTAGATCTAGGTGCTTCCGTTCCAGAAATGGCAAAAACGCACGCCTTTTTGCTTTGCCCATCTTCCCTCCGCAACTTCCCTCTCACCCTTAGGTCTGGTGGTCCACACCGTAGGCTCTGCTTGAGGAGATCTTTGATGGGAACAAGCAGACCTTGTAGCATTCGCTACCTTTCACAGGATACTCGGCTCTAGATTTCCCTGTCCGTGTAGCAGCAGCTTTCCTCTGAAGCTGTGCCCACGTCAAACTCAAACAAGAGCACGTCCCGTTGGTGATTCCTTAGCAGTAATGCAGAAGACCAAAGGTACCAAAATGGATCCCTCAGTCCTAGTCACATTTTCTAAAGGGAGCACTGCTAAAGCATGTGTACGCTTGTCAAGATGAGACTAGCTTTCAGTACTGGTACAGCAAGATATATTGGTGAAAAACGTTTTCAATAGAGGATTCATTTCCCAGAGCAGACAAGGACTGATAATACAGAAACCAGCTTATAACAAAAAAAAAAAAAAAACAAAAAACACAAACAAACCACACACCCCCATCTCTGAAGAACAGGAGACTTCTTTTCTCGGCAGGATTCAGCAAGTGATATGTGACTCGCTGCAATGCCTATAATCGCTCACACAAAGCACAAACAGAAACAAGGAGACAAAGCCAGGAAGAGCCTCTAGTGCAAGTTCATGGGGAGCTTTTACACAGCAGGGGTGCATGTGCGAGATCAACAGAGAAGCTGGTTAACAGCGAACCACCTCTCTAAATCCACACCAGTGTCAAATCTAATGAGCAGAGGCAATGCCTCATCAAGCAATCCGCATCAAGTCATAATAGCCAGGGCACAGGATCCCAGGAAAAACCTCAGACCTCAAGGGACGCATATGTTAAGGGTGCGCTGAAACTTAACGCGGATCCTATCTGCCCATCCAACATTTTTCAGCAGGAATCGCCACAGTAGTCAGTCTGCCTGTTAAAGTACAGACAACAGAACACCAAAAAAAAAAAAAAAATAAAATAAAAGGTTTCCAGGAAAACATATTCCTAAAAGAAAGCCAGCAGTAAGGGGAAAAAAAAAAAAACAAAACCAAACAAAACCACAAAAAAACCAAAACCACCCCATCCAGCCCTGTTGAGAACCAGTCTCCCTGCACAGATGTTAATGGGCAATAATCAAGAATTTTAATTCCCACAGACTTCAGGTGTTCAATCCTAATCAAATATAAAGCAACATAAGGAACAAGAAAGGAAAAAACAAACACTGCATTGTGACAGACATCCACAGCACTTTCCTGGGCAGGTTAACAGCTGGACAACCAGCAAAGAAACCAGCTGGGAGGTAGCCAGGCTTGTTATCCTGCAGCAAAGCTGCTGTAATTTAGCAGGCACGGAGAGGAATCAGCAAGATTTGAGGCACCTGAGACACCACGGGTATTTTGTGGCAAAGGAGGAGAAAAATCCTGATTTCTCAGGTGATAAACGGAGGGGGCAGGAGAGCGGTGCAAACACCTGCAGACCTCAGCAGCTCTGCAGTCACCAGCCCTCCATACCTTTTGTGGGAGCCACAAATTAATCCACGAGGAACACGTACGCAGGAGCAGCGAGTCCAGCCTGAGCTCTCTAGCTCTGAAATGAGCTGTCGATGACTAACTAAAGGCCAAATAGTATTATCATTGCTCACATTGCCCAGTGTCTTACACCACAAGCCGTCCCTTCGGCTTCAATTAGTTGCTATCCTGATGGGTGCTGACTAAATAGCAGATAAATGCCCAGCCTTGGCAAATTCTGAAATACTGCCTTACCGAGCGAGTTTTCCTCCCAGATGCCTGGTTGCTTTGCAGCTAGTTCCCTCACTCGAGGCGAGCAACCCAGAGCTTTGAAAGCTCTCACCACCACCCTCCTTGTTCAAGAAATCTGCTTTTTCCCGGAGACAAGCACCGCGAGCCGTACCTGCGCCGAGCCCCAGCAGGACCCGGAGGAGCAGCTGGCTCAGGTGCAGCCTCAGCAGAGAGGCCGCAAAGTTCATACAGTGTCTTCCCTCACCTCCTGACAAGGTGCCTTTTTTTTTTTTTTTTTTTAAAAAAGCCCACACCGCTACCAACCAGCGGCATTCGGACCATGACCTGGGGGAATGCCCGGGCGCAATCTTTTTTTTTTTTTTTTTTTTTTGTCTGTTTCAAATTTAACTTTTAAGAGAGGTAGGATGGATGCTGTAATGACAATTATGTCTCAGTGCAGAGCCTGCTCAGAAGCCTCCAAAATGTTCCAAAGAGACATTTTGGAGCTACTCATCTTACATATACCTTCTGCACTGGGCTGTGTGAATGTCAAACGGTCCAAAATAAAGACACCCGAGACATTTATAACCCCCCAGGGCAGGAAAATCCATAAGAATCATCTGTTATTTTTCATTCTGTAGCTCTTTGAGTAACTTTGGTAAAAGGGGAAAGAAATCTTATTTTTTATGGCTTCTTGTAGCATGTTAAACGCAGACTGGATGCTTTGTATTTACTGTGCAGCTGTTCCCACTTGCACAGGAATAAGACATCGCTTTGCTTTAAACCTTTTTTCCCCCCCCCAATATCTGTATTTACATATGGCACTGGTCTTGCTCCATAGCAAGACCAGACTGGTACGATATTCCAGAAAATGTAATGTCTTTCAATTTCAGGGGGGAAAAACAAACAAACAAACAAACAAAAAACCAATTCCTTTTTAGTTTCTCCTCCACTCCCTCCTCAATGGGGAGAGAGGTTTTTCCATGACCCCTGCAAGCACAGGCCCACAGAGGGTCATCAGGAGAGCAAGCCTGGGGTTGGGGGTTGGACTTGATGACCTGTCATGGTCCCTTCCAGCCCAAGCCATTCTATGATTCTGAGCCTAAGGGCAGCGGCACTGCAGGAAAAGTGGAATGACTTGAAGAGGAGTTCCCCTTTTCGTCTGCAACTTCAAGCTGCATCAATTGCTCAAACCGCTTTTGTCACCTCCGACAGCTTTGCCAAGCAGAAAGGTGCAAGAGCACCCAGGATGACCCCAGGTGTCCCCATAAAGCTCCAGGCAACACCTCTAAGGCAGAGGAGGGCCAAGCACGCAGCCGGCAGCTCCCGCAGAGACCAGGCGCTCATGCTCAGCTCGCCTCCAGCTCTGCTACTGGGCTTATTTGACAGTTGGGTAAGAGGATTTGTCTCCCCTGCGGTAAGTAGTAAAGCTACACGGGAGCTCAAATTACAGAAGTTTTAAATATCTCATGAGCTTTTTTACAGCTTGAGCCTTAGCCGGTTGTCAGACAAGCAGCAGGTGCCTTTGCTAGCAAGGTAGAGGGGAAAAAGGGAAAGCGCCCAAGTGAAATAAGAGGAAAAAACAAGCTTGGCTTACCCTTTCATGTCCCTTCCTCAGATCTTCCCTGGTTGCAAGCTCACCATTAGAGGCCAGACTGGCTATAAACTGGGAACAGCAGCCCTACTAATCAGCCCCACCTTGAAGCCATCGTGGTTTTTTGTTTGTTTGTTTGTTTTTTTGTAATGACTGAGGCAGCAGTCAAGGAAGCGGCGGTGAAGATCTAGAGGTCACATTAGTGATGCCACCTGGGGTAAGTGAACACAGCTGACAGAAATGTGAAGTATGTGTAGGTACAGCTGCAACAGATCACCAGAAGCTGAGGGCATGGAGAAGGGGAAAACACAAGTTATTCAAAGCATGAACCAGGCACTTCCTAAGCAGTCAGTCACAGAAATAAATGGACCCATTTTCTCCCTCAGCCATTTATAATCATGGAGAAGAATGAAAGTCTTGTTACTTTTGAAGCCTGTAGCCATTTAATCATGCCAAACCTCATTAGTCTTCAAAAAAAACCAGCCAACTGGCTCCTTTCCTCAGCTGCTGATCATCTCTCCCAAAGCCCCGAACCTTGCTCTGTGCACGCACAGCTTGGTTCAGAGCAGTGAGACCTGAACAGCCCCAGCAACGACAGAGCAGCCTCCTTATTCACAGAAGACTTCGGATGACCCTAGAAAGCTCATAAAACATGACAAACATAGCAAAGATTTTACTAATTAAATGGAAACCATCAAAAGTAATTTAAGTTTTTAAAGAAATGTTACAGTGTTTATATAAAGGGAAGCTGATGCTGTTCAGATGGCTCCTGAGAGGACCATACGAACAGCAAGTCTGCGGCATCTAGAGTATGTTTGCCTACCAGATACTTCGTGATATACCTACGTACACTTATTAAAAGTGAAAACATACACAAACCTCGGCAGTCTAGACACCCACCGTGGATTTAACACATACTGTTCCTAAGTCTATTTATTTCCTCGCATGCCTAGAGCACCCCCACTAAAGCCCAGAAGGCTTCAAGCAAAACCTTCTAGCACGCAGTACCACTGCCACAGGCAGAGGTAGAAAATAAATGACTTCAGATGCTTTGGAAACATTAGTGGTGCTGCAGGCAAAGGCAGGCAGTGGAAAATAAATACAGCTAAACAGTAGGAAGCAGATTACTTTTGCTCCTTCAGGCTTCCCACTGGGGAAGCGGATGGCAAACATAAGGCTGTGAAGGGCTCCCAGAATTGCCAGCACCCCTAAGTGAGGAAACTATCCCCCTTCCTTTCAAATTCTTCAGTTCACCCTGCTAACGTTGTGAAAACCAAACAGCGAGCTGTGGTAAAAGCCTGCGCTGCTGCCACGGCCAGCACCTGGCCTGCCTGAGAACAGCCAGCTCCAGGGCCAAGACAGCTTCATCGGTAGAGAACAGTAAGGCATCAAGTTCAGGTTTCCTCGAGTTGCAAAGCAAACGCAAAGGGGACTGGGGGGCTTACAGACCTGTTGTAAGCAGCCAGCCTTCCAGGCACCGTCATTCTGTAGGTGGGAGAGAGACAGCACCCATTCCCACCCCTCCCGCAGGGACCTCTGCACCCTTCTCGGAGGCAGATCCCATTTAGCCTGTTAGATTTCACCCGCAGGGACCTCCTTGAGAGAGCTCATGAACGCAGCCAGTCTTGGCTGCTAACAGCACAACGCTTGCTCTTTCGGCCTGAGCGGCGCATGGTTTTCAGAGGGACAGGCAGCTCCCACGTAGCTGCCACCGTGCAGGCGCACGCAAAGCTAGCTGTAACAGAGCAAGCAAACTAGCACCGGCCACCTAGTCAGAGCACTGCAAACCCCAGCAAAAGCCTCAAACTACCGCGTACCTGGTCAGGTTCTATCCCCTGATAGTTGGGACTAACCCTAGCGCAGACCTAGGCGCCCAGCAAGACAGCACACATGCATGCACACACACATACATACCTACCTACCTACCTGCACGATACACAACAGCAAAGAACCAGCTACTCCCAGAAGGCCACCCGGGCTGGGCTGAAATGGGGCTCCTGGGGTGCGGTCAGGGGTGGGGAAAGACCCCAGGTGAGACCCGTTGGCTCCATTAAGGGTCTGAGAGGCCGGCGTGGCCCTGGGGGGAGGCGTTGCTTCCACCTGGTACTTTGTGGTTGCTGCCCGTCGTTTCCAGCCAGTGGGATCCCAAACAAAGCGGAGTTCACGGCTGTTTAGAGTTGGGCACCAGGAAAAAGGCCACGTCCCTGATCTGTCCACGTGAGCCACTGGCCATGGGTCTGCCCTTGCAGAGGTGGCTGCAGAAGGAGGTCCTGCCCTTGCTGTGAGCGCTGGTTGGGAACCACCTTATTCGGCCAGTTGCAGCTGCAGCCTTCCAGCCTGCTTTCTTCAAGGATTACAATTCCAGGCCCCAAAACTGGCCTGGTACTTGTTCTATCTGTTCTGGTGTTCAGAAGCAGCAAATTCTGTTTGCCAAGCCTTTTCTACTTCTTTTTAATCCAAGGTATCTTAATGATATTAAGAACGTCTTCCTTTCTTCCGTATACACTTTGCCAGCTATGTATTTCCAGCTCAGCAAACATACTGCGCCTAAGAACGGTTAAACTGCTCTGAGTCAAGGTTGATCTGCCAAACCGCCCCGTATCAAAGGCTCCACGAGTCCATTAAGTACCACTAGATGAAGAACAGCTTTTGAGCAGCGCTAGCAGTATGAAAAGTCACGAAGAGAAATCTTTGTGCGCTGACAGCTTTCCTAGCTACCAATCTGAGCATCCAGCATCATGCCAGGGCTTGACTGTTCCCAAATATTCAGAGACTTCTGCCTCTTCCGGCTTTCTACGTCAGGTAATTCCATGGGAAATTTAGCCACCTTTTAGGAAGAAAGAGAGAAACCACTCAGCCTTCCAGGCCTTGGAAAATATGCCCACACGAACCTCAGAACCCAAAGCAGAGAGTGAGAACCCCCCATTTGGTTCTTCTCTTTTAAACCTCACGCTAGGACAGCATTTGGGGTTGGCAGCACACTCACAAGCCGCCGGCAGAGAAGCCTCACTGAGTGTTGCAGTGTGGTGTAGTGGTGTTGCAAGCAACAGAAAGACAAAAGGAAATATGTGACCTTTCCTCGATTTCTTCCCATGCTCCTAAGGTCTTTGGGTGAATCACTGAACCGACGGACACCAGCGGCTTCTCCATTAAAATCGTAAGCGACTTCAAAAGTTGTAAGTTGTATTTGATTTTTAGCCTTCTTTACGGGGAGATTTTTGAAATAGCAATGTAAAAACATAGCAAGGAATTTCAGAAAGTAGCTGTTTGCATTATTAACATGAATGAATTTTAAAGCTCCGGATTTGCTTTTAACTTCTTTGCTTTTCCATAATTAACTTTCCTGTGCGCTGTCCTCGGCGTAGGCCCATGCAGAAATATGCTGAGGTAATTTAATATGAAGATGGAACAGGCTTGGATAGTTAGGGCAAGTTCGCATCCATCTGTGGAAAAAATGGTCTCTCAATCTTTTTGATGACTAGAAATGAAAGAACATCCCCGCGTCTATTCTTATCTGGAGATTTCGGAGCAGCTGGGGATCTAGCAAGGTCCAGGAGGGGCTGTCAGCGTCACCCTAACTCAGAGGAGTGCATCCCATCCTCCCAGGAGCAGCCAGACCCACCTTTACTCGGAATAAGGTACATCACACCGTGGCTGAAAAATGGGTGTCTGCAAAGGAAAAAATGTTAGCTTGGGAAAGCACTGTGTTTGGGGTTACTGCTTCTCTGGGACAGCTCAACCGTCGCCTGTCCTCGCTCCCAAACTGGCTCTGACTCCGGCTGCACCCTGACTGGGGGTGGGGGGGTGGCGGGTGGCGGGTCGGCACCCCCCAAAGCCCGGAGGGTCACGTCAGTGCAGTGGTACAAGCCCCGGGGTGAATCAGCCCGGGCATCGTGCTATCGGGCCCCCACCGCTTCCCGTTCAAAAGCTGCCCCCAGCGCGGGAGCAAGGTCGGCTGCTGGAAGGTTGGGGCTTCCCACATGCAGCGTCGCAGGACCACGCGGGCAGGCGTCGGGGGCGGGGGGGGGAAGGGACGCGGGGATGGGGACGGAGACATCCAGCCAGGAGGCAAGTGGAGAAGACCTCCCGTAACTCAGAAAAGTAAGGTTTCGTTGCACCATGCTGCTAACGCTCAGCAGCGGCGAGGCTGGAACAGGCTGTACGTGTTTAGGGATGAAAGGGGGTTTTCTTTGTTATCAAAAAGGGAGGAAATACTCAGTTTATTAAAATTTTACTTTTAAAACTGCCTCTCACCTAGAAGTGGAATATTTAGCAAGCCAAGAGGCAGCTGTATTGAAACAACAGGGCCGAGAGCAGGCCAAATTCCTCTGCAGGAGCCAGAAATTGTTTTCTGGGTAAGAGAAGGTTAAAAAAACCTTCATGTGGAAGCAGGAACACTTTATGGCATTTACAGAATTAGCACAGAGGAGATATCTATGGTTCAGGGTATTTCCGGGACAGATTGCAGCTGGACTGCAGGGAGAAAGAAAAAGGAAAAACCAAAAGCATTAAAAATATATATAGTTAAGCTGCCTAAACAGCGAAAAAACAAAACACTTGGAAGGTGTAAAACTCTCCACATTGCAACGGTTTAAGCAAAAACAATTAAAAGGAGATTTTATACTGGGTACTATGCCAAAATAGAGAACACATTAATTAGCAGCTATTCAAGGAGGGTACTCCGAAAATGTTTAATTAAAAAGGGCTTTCAATTAACAGAGCACAATTTGTAGGGAGATGCCTGGGAAAAAGATGAAGCCTTTGCTTTTGGGTTTATCGAAACAGTCATGAGGTCTAGCCTGGAAGCCGTAATCAGGCCGTATTGCACACTCCTGATCTGCTGGAGCTCTTTGAGGGGAAAAGGTGATCCAAGCCTTCCAGCACCGGAGGGCTTCTGAAGAACCCTGTTACCAAGAATAAGACACTATTAAGCCGAACTTGCAGCCCCGGGTGAGTCACAGAAGAGAGAGATCAGCATTTTCTAGTCTGAGCGTTTGATCTGAGGCAGAGGTGTCCTTTGCTTCACGAAGGGCTGACTCCAGTCCAAGATACAACCGTGCCATTCTGCAAAACACGCTCCTCCCCTCCGTCCTGACACGACTACGGCATGGTCGTATTCAGATACCGTGAGACTTTCTTTAAAAGCGAGTCCGTTTGCAGGTGAGATGTCATTTGAGAAGCTGCGTTCTGCTGTATGCCGTGCGTTAGAGAAAAACACGTTGCAGAGCTAAGTTCAGGCACTGTGGACACGTTGTAGCTCTAATATGAGGGAAAACAGGGCAGAGGAAGAGAGCATCTCCTCTCGGGGGGACAAGCAGTCTCACTGATGAATGAGATGAGACGATTAATAGCTAAAGGAGAGCAGATCAAAGGCTGAAAACTAAAATCAAAGTACTAATCCAAGCTGCCCAGGCAGGTGCCAGAAGCACAGAGCACGGTACACAGACCAGGGCAAGCAGGAAAGCAAGCAGCGAGCTAGCTTGCTTTTGACCTCTTTAGGACGGGAGAAGAAAGAAACCTGAACGTCAGGCTGCCACGCAGAGGGGTGCAGGAAGAACCCCAAGCCGCAAAGTCCGACCTGAGCGTGTTGCGTGCAGGTAGCACTAAGGGTCCCGTCCTCGCCATCTCACGGCCAACCCGAAGGAGGACCCCGGCTTCGCTAGCAAAAGGCATTTCACGAGCTTTCCCGGTGCCAGAGATCACTTGAACCTCAGGACACTGGCACGCACACATGTGCGCGGTCTTGTGCCTGAGAGCTGATCCCCTCCCGGGGCAGGTTTTAGGAAGCTTGAAGACTTGCCGGGGAAGGGCAGAAAGTTTGATTTCAAAGCTTTCAACAGAACTTGCACTGGAAGGCTTGACGCACAAATATCCTTTAAACAATAACGCTGACGTGCACTGGACTGTTAATAACAAATACATACCAGAGGGAGAAAACACACATCTCCTCGATGCTGCTGGAGCAGAAGGCTCTACGAATGTCATCAGATGCAACGATGCAGGTTACAATGAAGCGTGCACCTCCGCAAAGACAAAGCACAGCAGTATCTTCAAAGGAGAAACAAAAGTCATGTGTGAAACATAAAACTCACATAGGTCTTGGTACAGAAGTTTAACGGTACTGTTTGAGCCAGATGCAACTGCTCATTGGCCTTGAGTTTTGTCCACAAGAGGCTCAAAAGCTAGAGAATTGCCTTGCCAGGTAAGCATCCCTGCTAAGTAACCCTGATTAATCCATCAAATTATGACAGTGTTCTGAAAGGATGAGCAATGCTGCGAACTTCACGGTTCAGGGCTTCACAGTGGAAAGAAATCATCTCTTGTCAGCTTTCCGCAGGCTCAGTCGACTCCACAGATACTGTATCGCATAGGTTGAAATCCCGTTTCAGTTAACAAATGCCCTTGTTGGCTGGGTCTGTAAGAGAGCCTGGGAAAATTTATGAATGAGGTATTGTGTCCTAAATGATGCCCTCGTGCACGGTCGTGCCTTTGAGGGATTGTCCTGGTTTCGGCTGGGGTAGAGTTAATTGTCTTCCTAGTAGCTGGTACAGCGCTGGGTTTTGGGTTAAGCCACGACAGGGAGCCACAGAGAACGCGAAAAAAAATATTCTACCCATTGGAGAAACAGGAGGTGAAGCTGAAAGGTCTTAAATGTGGTCTGAGTCAGAAGTGTATGACATGGGAATCAAAACGTCCGCTCGAGGGGATTAGAGAACAGAGCAACACGGCACGTGGGACGTGCTTGCAGAGAAACCACCGAGCGTCACCGCAGTCTGTCCTGGTTGCTGGATTTCCTCAGCACCGCCGGTACGGCCCCGAGCAGCAGAACTGCCGCGTGAGGTGGTGACGTGGGGCTGGGACTGGATGCCCGGTGCTGGAAACCCAGAGCAGATTTAGGAAAAGAAGAAAGCCGAGAGGGAAAGGTATGAACAGAGACTACCTAGCCAGACTACAGAAACTACTAGAGTTTTGAACACGCCGATACAGTCAGAAAAAAAGTCTCTGTTGTTTCTCACCTCCCCGGTAGCCTACACACAGATGTTTTCATTAAGGTATTAGGTACCGCTTATGATAATGGTGTCAGGAGTTTATCGAGCATCACTGTTTACAGCATGGGAAGAGGACTAACTAACAGGAAAACTGGAGGTTCTTTTTCAAATTGTTGAAACCTGTACTCTGAAAAAAGTTTCGGTTCTTATAGAGGGAAAAACATGACCCCATTGTCACAATATGGATGTTTCCCCATTTTGCTTGGACTGCAGACACCAAAACAGTTTTCAGCGCAACAGCATTTACGTGGGTATCTTTTAGTCCACTGAAGCAAAAGCATCCTACATTTGTCAGGTTCACTGAAGTTCATGCTGAACAGGTAACAAAACTTGGGGAAAAACAAAACTTTTTTTTCTGGCAAAGCAATGGGGCAAGTTCTTGAGCAACGTCTTGGAAGTCAAGTCACAAAAGGAAAGCGTGACGTGAGTAAAAGGCAGACTTGACCTGTACGTGAAATCTAATTTGCTGCCAAAGAATTATTTAAGGTTTCTCCAAGCCACCTTTTAGCAAAGACGCTGCTGATGCTAGAGGTACGAGATGCATCAAGATACAGGAAGGTATTCCAATTAGCTGTGCCTTTCAGACATCCCTTAACTGCGCTGGCCAGCCTGAAGCGAGCTGTTTGCCAAAGGGGACCCTGCTCCTCTAAGCTCCCCCTCACACTGGTGATACCCGCAGTTTATCAAGGTGACACGCTGAAGCTTCACAGTGGGTCCTGGGTCCCCAGTTTTCCTCCTTTCTTGCTAGTCCGTTTACAGAGGGTGATTGCATTTGCAGCTTCGATGAGCTCTGTGCGTTTGTGAGAGCACAAATTTAAGACTGTGTCAGCCCATGCAGGGATATAAGAAGCCATTTTGGCCCTTTGGTGTTTTACGCCCACTCTAGCTGGAGGATCACCTTTCCACCTCTCAGATACCTTCATTCCCAGATCACGTGTATTGCATGAGGAACTCACTCCTGGATCTGTAGTAACTTGTAGCTTGCACCTAAAGAGAGATACCTGCTCTAGGAGCTCTCTCGGATTGAAGCTCCTTAGGTCTCCCCGCAGTGATCCCTCCACAGTCATCGTGGGACAAAGCGGTACCAGCCCTACGCCAGCCCATGTGTGCCCCCCAGACAGAGCAAAAAGGATGCTCCCTGCCCTCCCATCCTATTCTGGTGCCATAACCCCGTATCCCTCCTCCTACAGCCTCACCCACTGTCGTGGTTTAACCCCAGCCAGCAACCAAGCACCACGCAGACGCTCACCCACGTCCCCCCCACCCAGTGAGATGGGGGAGGGAGTCGGGGAAAAAAAGGTAAAGCTCATGGGTTGAGATAGGAACAGTTTACTAGAACAGAAAGGAAGAAACTAGCAATGACGCTAGTAACAACAACAAAGTGACAATAATAATCAAAGGATTGGAACACACAAGACGAGCGATGCACAACGCAATTGCTCACCACTCGCCGACCGATGCCCAGTCAGTTCCCGAGCAGCCATCCCCACCCAAGGCCAGCTCCCCCCCAGTTTACGTACTGGTCATGACGTCCCACGGTATGGAATACACCTTGGGCCAGTTTGGGTCAGCTGTCCCGGCTGTGTCCCCTCCTCCCACCTTCCCTGTGCCCCTCCAGCCTCCTTGCTGGCTCGGCAGGAGAAGCTGAAAAGTCCCTGACTTGGTCTAAAGACGACTTGGCAACAACTGCAACCATCAGGGTGTTACCCACATTCTTCTCATCCTAAACCCAAAACCCAGCGCTGTACCAGCTGCTAGGAAGACAATGAACTCTACCCCAGCCGAAACCAGGACACCCACCCAACCCCTACCTCCTTAGCGACATGCAGACACCTGCCTGCACCAAAAGCCCATGGACCTGGGCCTTGAGAGCAACCTTTCCACCCCAGCGGGCCCATGGGCAGCACTTGCTCATGTGGAGAGCCTCCTCCTGCAGCCTGACAGCTACAGATGGCTGGGAACTACCTCCCTGTGTGTTGCGAAGCCCTTTCTAAGAAAGACGAGGTCTAATTGCTGCTCTGGTGCTGCTGAAGTAGCAAAACCCTTGGCAGGGTGACGGGCAAACGGACACCAAACCAACAGACGGGACACGCACAGTCTGTCAGAGGTCTGTCACGTGAGATGCCTGACATGTTGTCCGGGAAGAGGCACGTTGGCTGAGGAGAATCGCTTATAAAAAAAAAAAAAAGCTATATTAAAAAAACTATTAAAAAATCTTGTGAAAAAAGGTGAGGGACCTGAGAAGCACAGAAAAAGAGGTGTAATGCAAGGTCTATGAAAAAAATGGGATACCAAGGAAGAGAGTGAGTATGTAGGCTTTACGGAGGTTGGTTTTCTTATCACACGTGAGCCTCGCATCTTTTGTCAGTAGAGCCCGTACCCGCACCCAAGAACAAAGCAAACCACCACAAACCATCTCCAGTGCCACTAGGTAACTTCATCACCTGAGCCTGGGTTAGAAGATGCTTCCTATCAAGAAAAAAAGAAAAAGAGAAATACATTTTTGGCACAGCACACCAATGCGCTTACATGTCTTGCCTGAAGCCAAAATGTAAAGCAAGACTGTGGTCGGCCACCTCTTAGATTACTTTGTTTTGAAATTTGGTTTCCTGAAAAGGATCCATGGTGCTCTGGAGGGGGAAGAACTTACAAGCATCTTCATCGGGAAGTTGCTACAAAACACCTCACACAACTGTGAACTGCCCACAGATCAAAAGGCTGAGCAGCCAACTCAGCTGGCTATAGGGAGGATTTTGCTGATTTTTGCTTGACTTTGTCCGATGAGAAAGGAGGGCTATACTTATGTTTGGAAGGAGGTGAAGGGATTGTCATGCTTCTGTGTTTCACGTGGAAGAGCCTGAAGCATACCCAGTGACACTGCATTTCGCTTACCTTTAAACTCTGACTCTACCTCTGGGGACCACGAAGTTCGTGCTGAGAAATAAAAACTGACAGAAGAAAGAAGCTTCTGAACCTCCATCAAAATATTTGAAAAATCTGATGGGGAGGTAGAGACCACAGGAGCTCGCAGTGCAGCCTTCTTTTCAGGAGTCTTTCAGAGAGAGGTGGACCTGGCAAATTAACGTTACCAGGATGATAAAATTTGTATCACACTGGGAAGGAAAGGGAAATAGCCCAGTAGCAAAATCAGAGATGGGAAAAGACGTTAAAGAGTTCTTTACCTTCTTGTAATGTTTTCCCCACGTGCCCATGTACTGGTGTCTTTTGATCTGTGTGTCCTCCTTTATGTCAGCTCACAGCGGGCTGGAAGGAGACCCGCAGCGCAGAGCAAACCAACGAGCTTGCATGTAGACTGGAAGGAGATGGGGATTCAGGCTCCAGGGGCCGACACAGCAAGAGTAAAGGGTGCCTTGGGCCTTTCTCTGCTGGCATCCTGGCGCTGTCCGTAGCACAAAAACTTTGAACCAAAAAGCATCTTCATCTGCATTTTGGGAATGCCTGTGCTATTGATCTGCCCAGCTCAGAAAGCGCCAAGTAGACTGATCCGGTATTCATGCCAGCTACCGAAAGGCACGTTTGCCAAAACAATAAGGCAGAATCTAAAACTGGTGACGCTTCAGAGGAGAGAGAGAGAGAGAGAGAGAGAGCAGCAACAACCCACCGACACCAGAAGGCCATCTGGAGAGAGGAAGAGGTGCTCCAAACCCACCAACACTCAGCCATCACAGGGTACTTACACAATGTTTACACCCAATGACTGCATCTGGCTCAGAAACACCTTTTTTTCTTCCTCCTGTACTTTTTCCTTTCTTTTTTCTCCTTTCTTTTTTTCTTTTTTTTTTTCCTTCTTTTTCCTCTCACCCGCCACCCCACCCCTTTTTTTTTTTTTCCTTTTTTAAATCTGGGACAGTAACAAGTGTAGGAAAATAATTTCCAAGTATGCCGCTCAGCCGAACTCCCCCTGCCTAACCTTTGCCAACCTGTCAGCCCCACCAGGCCGCACAGGCAGCGGTAAGCAAACCATCCTTCTCCACTCTCCACCAGCAACCAGTTTCCTGGACTTGTTTGCACCAGGAGGGTCTCCCAGAAGACACGTTGCTTGTGTTGCCATAACCAAGGAACCACTCGACCACCTCCATCTTGAACCTGAACTCCTGCCTGACACTCTGCCAGCTAAAATATTGAGGACGAGTTAGCATAGGCGGCAAGCTTTTTCACGTATTTGGGAAGGAGGAGGAAAATCAGAAGTTAAGATTCTCGTACAGGAGGGTCATTTCACATCTGACTCCGGGCAGTAAAGACTCCCAGTTAGCAGAACTTAAGCTCCTTAGACATTACGCGGGTGACTGAAAGAGATTCCCCTTATTTCCTTGCGCAAGCGAGCTGCTGTACTGGTGATCCAGCCGAGCTCTGCCTGAACCTGCTCTGCTGAGGAGCAACTTCCAGCTGCTTGCCTGCGTATTAACTTTGCCTTCAGCTTTCCACAAAACGGTGCCCTAAATTCTGGTGAAGCGGCTATAACTAAGTGAAGAAGCAGCTTCAGATTTTTGCTCAACCCCTCATTCTTCAAACTGGCCACAGAAGAAATGCTGCGGCTTGGCTCCCAGGGCAGCAAGGCTGGCTGCGGCGTTCACTGGGCAGCCCCTGCCACCCGCCCCCCCCGCCATCCCGGCAAGCCTCATCCCGTTCTTTAGGTCCCTCACAACAGTGCTGTTAAGGAAAGACAGACCTTGTCCAAAATGAACTTTTGGGGTTTTTTTGAGCAATAAGCTAGCCACTTCCGTTGAGAAATATTGAACATTTTTGATAGTCGATAACAAAGGCATTCGAAATCTCATTGCGGCTTCAAGTGTTGAAGGCTAGCTCAGTGTATTCCTCCCAAGGTTTGCTGGCGCAGAATTAACCAGAACATATCTCATCTCTCTTTTGCAGGCAGCATCGTTTCTGATATCTTCAGAGATAACTGCACGGATCAGGAGGATTATTGTGGCATTAACTGCTCTGATTACATTCCCTACAGTTTAATAACAAGAGCAGTGAGACTGTGGGTGTATCAACAGAGGTTTGGATTTGTGAGCAAAAAAAGTTGGGGCTTATTAGCAGAAAGTGAGAAGAGAAAAGGTCACACACTCAGATGCGCCTCTCAGGTTACAGCTGACATATTCTCTGGGGCAAGAAAAGTGATTTCTCAATACAGCATCACGAGTTGTCTGCTAGGAAGCAATAGGGACTTCGCTAGGAAAGCTGTCGATCCACCTTGTCACATCCAGGGTGCTTTGGCTGTGAACTTAACCCATAGAAAATAAGGCAACCACGTTTTGTAACATCTGCCTTTTAAAGATATTAGCTATGGTGTGTGCACGCTTTATGTTCCTATTTATCTCCTGGTGTCTGCAGTGTTGGGTTTGGCACTTCGCAGCAGCTAGTATGGGGCTGTGTTTTGGATTTGTGCTGGAAACAGGGTTGATAACACAGGGATGTTTTAGCTATTGCTGAGCAGGGCTTGCACAGAGCCAGGGTCTTCTCTGCTCGTCACCCCGCCCCACCAGCGGGGAGGCTGGGGGGGGCACAAGGAGTCGGGAGGGGACACAGCCAGGACAGCCGACCCCGACTGACCCGACGTCATGCTCAGCACATAGACCTGGGGGAGGAAGAAGGAAAGGGGGGGACGTTCGGAGTGACGGCGTTTGCCTTCCCAAGTCCCCGTTAGGCGTGACGGAGCCCGGCTGTCCTGGGGGTGGCTGAACACCCGCCTGCCCGTGGGAAGTGGTGAATGGATTCCTTGCCTTGCTTTGCTTGTGGGCCTGGCTGTTGCTTTACCTCTTAAACCGTCCTTATCTCAACCCATGAGTTTTCTCACTTTTAGCCTTCCGATCCTCTCCTCTGTCTCTCTGCGGGGGGAGTGAGCGAGGGGGCAGCTGCGTGGGGCTGAGTGGCCAGCTGGGGTTAAACCACGACATACCTGCCCTCGCTCCTGGCTTTTTTTAATCCATAAGAAGAGATGTGCTTTTATTGGAAATAAGAAGCTAGAAAAATGGGGTCTTGGCAAAGTGGTGGCTGTTAACTGCACTGTTGTTCCTTCGGCCTCATGTTTTCCCCAAGGAAGGCTCCTGCCCTCTCCGTGGGAAGGTTTTGGTTGGTACTTCGTGGAGGAAAGCAGTGACGTAGCTGAAGAACCTTACAGCTAAAATTACAAGCTACCAATGAGATTAAACATATTTTTCACAGGCCCACCTACTGAAGATAATACAGAAGAAGTTTACAATTCTATTGTTCCAGCACCCTGTGCTTGTTAAAGTGCAGAAGACAATCTGTAGTTGCTTATTTTGTATCTAAGCAACTGTCAGACTCGATATCTACTAGTAAGAAAGGGTATAATTATATGCTGCTACTTTAATTAGCAGCAGATGCCTATGTTTATGAAATAAAATGTAAGATTTTCTGAAACGCAGTCTTGCTTACACGCAAATTGCAGGAGCGCTTTTGCAGGCTTCTAAAGGCTTTGTCTGGCTGTGGCAGCCTCCTTGGGGCAGGGCACGGGGCACGCACAGCCCGTTGCTGGTGCGCGTTACACCACGGGCTCAGAGCCCAGCCGTCTTGAACGCCGGGTTGGGAGAGCCGCAGGGCGAGGATAAATCAGTGTCTAACGTGCCTTTTTGACACTCCCAGCGCTCGTCCCTGATTCAACGACCAAGAACCGCCGGCGCACAGCCTGCTTCGGGCCGCTTATTTCAGCGCCCCAGGGGCCGCTTTCTGTGGGACGTGGTCGCAGAGCGACCAACACAGGGGAAGAATCCTTAACGTGAATTTCAGATCTCATCGAGGCGCTTCAGCAGCACATAGTGATGCAATGCAGCATTTTTCTTCAGAAGGAATAACAACAGGGGCTACTGCTGGGGGTCCTTCTTTGCGTATAAGAGGAAAAGAGTACCAACAAAACAAAATAAAATCCACCGTCTTTCAGAAACCCGTCAAGACACAAGCAGACAGGGAATATAGATGAGAATAACCTTGTCCAGGACAGAAAATACTTGTTAGATGAGTCTCTAATTTCCATTATTCAGTATTTTGTCCTTGTTTCCATGGAAACAGCACTTGTGCAATGATGCTGTCCTGCAAGGGAGTGAGCGGATGCACACGTGTATGTACGTCGGTGCATTCTTCGCCTGGCCTCCAGCAACTTTGAACAAATTCACCAGCAAAGCCGAGGCTCAGAGGATAGCTGGATGCAAACAGGTTTGTGAAAGCATTCAGGTAAGGGAGAAATGATCGTGTAAGTTCTCCAGCCAAAGAAATCTCATTAGGGAGTAGAGAACCTGCGTGAGAGGAGCACGAGGCCACCCCTCTAACGGCTGCATCTCCAGAAGGTGCTTCAGTAGGAAAGCTCATACGTGCTTGGACATCAAACACCGTGACACACTGCCTGCCGCAAGGCACGGATCCACGGGAAATCTGTTCCCGAGTTTGGAAGTCAAGCCTGCTGTGTAGAAACCGTCAAAATGCAAGACACCCTGCCTGAAGGTTTGGGATGCCAACAGAGTTACTAGCATCTGCCTTCCCTCTTTGTCCATCTTTTGGGGTGCCTTGCCCTGCCACCTGCACCCTTCAGAAAAAGAAAATAAAGGAGTCAACCAACTTTGGCCTCTCTCTTCATTCCTGCGAAATGAGCTACCGTGCTGCCTCTCACAGCCATGTACGCAAGAGAAAGGACAGGTTGGATCATCAAGCTAAATTAGGGAGAAATGCTGAGCATCCATCACTACACTCCTCATTTCAGGAAGATATGAAATCCTTTAGCGTACCTTTATATTCATAGTTTTTATGCCCCTCTGTCACCGTTGGTCATCCAATTAAAAAAACTAGGTTACACAGGACTGCACCCTCGTAGGCTGCAAGAGCATGCAAGCGTATAACCCGTACCTTTGTCTTATTTCGCTACACTTTCTAATCTCTAACCCGCTCTCTGCAAGAACTGGCAGCCATTTCTCTGCTCGCTGCGGTAGAGGCTGTCAGCAGAGACACGCGCCAGATGCTTTCCCACAGAGCCCGGTTCTGCTCTCGCCCTTACTCCGTGGCTCTCAACCGGAATTCAAGGTCATTCCGACCGCAAATTTCTGTTTGTATTTGGTCTTCCCCACGCACAGCGTTAATGCACAGTATGCAAAGCAATGCTTCCACAACAGGTATTGCTCAGAGCACGTATGGAGGCAGAAGGATCTGGTTGAATGAGGCACCTGCTAGCTGGAGCTTTTGCATTTATCCAAAAGCTTTAGGGGCTAGTCTATCGTGTAGGATATTTGTGACAAAGCCCTGTCAGCCTCATCTTGAATATGCTTCAAGAAATCACCCATGCTTAAGGTTAGCTGCATAAAACCACTGTGACCTGTATTAATCAATGCTCTAGAAGACGAAAACTCTATTTACACCTATGGTCATTTTCAAAGTGACCTGTATGACTGCTGAGCAGTATTTCAGGATTATCCTCTTCGCAACAGGGGCTTTGTACCTCCTGCTACACACAGAGACAGTTTTAATAACCTATGCGCAGGTAACATTCAGTAACAGGTAAAAAAAAAAAAAAAAAAAAAATCTACCGAGCGTGCCCCAAACGCCAGCACGTTTTCTGTGCTGTGCGATACGAATATTACTGCAGCTGTGCAGGGAACAGATGTCCTCACACCACCCTAAAAGACAGCGAGCGCAGCTCCAGGGAGTAGTACACCGAGGCACAGGAAGTTTCTACTCATATTACTCCGAGTTTTCAGCTCACCTCCTCACGCTTCTCTCCACGGTGGACGAGAAGCCACACGAAACACAGCCACCACAAAGCCGTAAGTGGTGAAAAATACTAGCCCAGGTAAATTCACCCTGGGCACACACTCTTCCTCTGCCATAACCGGCCTGTTACAGCGTAATATGCAAGGTCCTATTGTCAGCTCTACATCATGGCAGAAACCAGTAAGTCTCCAATAGCACAGTCACCTTCGGGACACTTTGCTTTTGCTACCCAACAGCATAAGCAGTTATCCAAAGTGGTGGCCCTTGTCCAAAGGGGAGGAGGGGGAAGACTCCCAAGTCTGCTATTACCTCCTCTTCAGAGATTAGGAGAAATATTTTATATTAGCAAGGTTATTAACTGATAATGTAGGTCATTGCTATCAGTATTTCACACAGCCTACTGCCCTTCTGCCCCTTAATTAAAAATAATGGGCATGAGGTGTTCTGTCACAGAAAATTGGGGCTGGGGTGGAGGGGCTCCACCGCTATGGCCCACTGACAACCCTGGGGTGAAATACCACATGCGTAACATAGCCAAAGGTGGCGGGGAGGCGGGGGAGGGAATAAAAATCTCTAAATGCAGAAAACCGTCTTCTAGAGACTTACAGGTAGCGTTCCTATTTCCCTAGTATCTGCACAGCAATCTCTTTTCCTAGCACAGCAAAACTTTTTCTTCCATCAGCTTGCATCATTTCATCTGGACCCTTAACAATGCTGTTCAAAATTTTCCACCCAAAGCTGATGATGCCGTTGAGATACAGGGATTTAACAGCAGTGCAGTACATGTTGGGTGAGTTGGGTTTATGTTATGCCTTTCCATATAATGCCACCTAGCGCTAAGAACTGCCAGACAAGCTTGGGTAGTTGTTTCTTCTTTACGTTTGGGGATTGGAAGTGCACTGCAAAGTTTTGTTTACCTCAAAGCAACAAGGAAAAAGCGTTTCAACGTGGCCGTATGACAACACCGGCGAAGAGCAACGCAGCAGGCAGGGTTTTTTTGCGGGATCTACGTCTGTTCCTGTGCTAGATCACATACCCTTTTCCTGCTTACGGAAATTAATACTTGCTGGAAACCACTGACGAATGAAAAATTTACTAATAGAATATGAAGTGTGCCTTCACGAATGAAATATAACTAGTGGCAGCGAGAGGCTGAACAGAGAGGAAAGTCATCTTTCTTGTTTAAGTAAGAAACTCCATTTGCTTTGAGATACTCCTACCTACCACCAGTTCTTGGGCTCTTGCACCTTGAGCCGCTGTCTCTCCTTTCCTTTATAGGCCGCGGGCTTCACATTGCCCCTTTTTGTCTCCAACACCGGAGACCGGCACGTAAGCACCTACCTCGATTCCTCCGCTCAGACTGGTCACTCCATGGGTGATCCTACTCATTTCTAAGGCCTAACCGCCCCGTTAACAGCCGGCCTGTGCCAATGTTGTCAAATCCCCCTGATCTGCTGCATCTTCCCTCCTCCCTTTTAAAGGCCGCCTCTGCCCACCACCAACCCCTAGCTTTCACCCGGCTCTCCCAATCTTCAGGCCCATTGGGAATCACCTTCCTGATCAACTCCTTTCCTTCTTCTCCCCTCACCCAAGGAGGAGGGAAAAACGTTGATTTTCTTCACCTTTAAATTCCTTTTCTGAACTCTCCCCCCCATGCCTGTACAGCTAAAGCTCCATCTCTTTTTTCCTTCCCTTTACTACCGTTGCTTTCTTCTGCTTCAGTTAAATTCTTAAGGCGGTTCGACTTGGAATTGTTTTCCTTGCACCACCCAAAACGCTACGATTTATGACTTCATGCTGTCAAAATCCTAGGGCCTTTCTTCCATGCTCCCTCCTCTTCCTAAACTCATTTGATAAGCCCCCCGTTTCCTCAACCGTCAGCTGTCCCTCAGCTTTCCTTCCATTTTCTCTTGGCTTTCTCCTCTCTGACCACTTTGACACCTTCCCCCTCCGAGTGTTTTTCATCCCCCCTGGTGCAACACCTGCCATTAGCGTTGTACCTGCCCCACAGTGACAGAGCCGTTACTGCCGACGCGCGCTCCTTTTTTTTCTACTCCTTCTCTCGGAATGGGTCACGATAACACCCGCCATCCACTTTGCTCCAATGTCACTTCATCGCAGCGGCTGTTTAGGCCTCATCAGATAACTTTGCCCTACACCAGGTAAGGAGCCATCTTACCACGTCAGATGAGGGGGGCGAGTTTAAGCCACACCGGGTAGATTCAGAAAGAGACTGTGTCCAGGTATGTGGACTAAAGGTAGAAAATAGCCCAAAGCTACGTAACTCCTGCAGAGCAATAAAGCTGTTTAGGATGTCCGTGAAGTCTTACCTATCCCTTCACCTTCGCAGCACAGCGCTCCGAGTCCAGTTTGCAGGTGGTCAGGATGGCGGACGTGGACAGCAGTCGTAGCTGTTCCTGCGCTTGGCCGGTTCCACAGTTCAGGCTCCAGGTCATCAACCGGGGAGCGTTCGTCATATCTACGTGCACTTAAAATTGGCAAAGCTTAATTAAAAGCTATTTGCCTGTCCTTCCACCAACATGAGCTCAAAATCTCTTTTTGCATGCAGTCGCGCCAAAAAAGAGCCGTGGGCGACGCGGAGCGTTTCTCAGTTAGGCGGTTTCAGCCTGCCCTCTGCTGCAGGTTCAGCAGGCAGCACCGTCTCCCTGCGAGTCCCGTTGCCATTTCTTTTCCCGAGAACACCAACGGCACCGGCTGGCCCTATCTTACATAAATCCGCAACGCGGAAAAGTTTAGTTTAAACCGGCAAAAATTAAGAGGTCCGACAAGGCGTGACAATGAGGCGACTTAAAAATCCGTAGTAGGGAACACACTAAGAGTTGTGTAGGCACGTCTTCAGACAGCGCTATCGTTAATTCTCCAGGCGTAAGGTAGCTCGGATTGACACCGCAGTTTCCCCCCACCCCCCGGCAGGCTGTGCACACCCCCCCCACCGTCACACACACTGACAAGCAGGCAGACTGACAGCAAACCCCTGTTCAACGCAACAACCTGTAAACACCGTACCGGCCGAAACACGGGGCACTCCCCTGTTTCAGGTAACCGCTCCGTCCCAGGGGAAGTCAGCGTTAGTAAAGCCCGAGCAACCTAACTCACACCACACCAGGGACAAAGAGGTCAAACGTTACTTGAAGGCAAAGGTTATTTGAGGTCAGAGGTTACTCAAGGTCAAAGGTTAGTTGAGGTTACAGGGCAGTGGTTACTTGAGGTCAAAGGTCACGCGAGGCCACAGGACCGAGGTTAATCTATGTCAAATGTTACTCAAGGGCAGTGGACAGGGGTTACCTGAGGTCAAAAGTTACTTTGCATCAAAGGTTAACCAAGGTCACAGGACAGAGGAACCTCAAGGTCAAGGGTTAACTGAGGTCACAGGACAGGGGCTGTTCGGGGTCAAAGGTTAGTTGAGGTCACGAGACAAGAGGTTCTTCAACATCAAAAGTTAGTTGAGGGGGATGGACAGAGGTTCCTCAACATCAAAGGTTCCTCGAGGTCAGAGGACGTGAGTTACTCCAGGATAAAGGTTACTGCAGGTCACAGGACAGAGGTGGAAGGTTACTTTAAGTCAAAGGTTACTTGAGGTCAGATCTGGTTTAGGTGTCAGTCAGTCTCACTCACCAGCCTCCACCCTGGAAGTCAGAACCAAGTCTCCACTGCCTTTCTGACACCCAGGCGCCATCAGCTGCCGACATGCACGACCCACGCCCACGAGCAGGGGCTGAGGCCAGACGGGTTGGGGGGGGGGGCCATACCCATACGCCCCTTTCACCACCTCAGCCTCCAAGCAGGGGGGCGCTGCACGCAAGCTGCCTGCTGCTGGGAAGAGCCCTGGGGCTGCCCTGCCTGCGCAACCCCGCACCGCACTCGGCCGGCAAAAGGGACTGCTTGGAACGGGCTACCTTCGCACCAGCGAAGGCTCCAGCAGCTTACCGGCACGGAGAACGGCACTCCGGTGCCCAGCAGTGCCTTGACTTAAAAGCGTAAATCCAGTCAGACATGGCCCTACAGAAGAGCTGAACTGATTTAAGGGAGAAGAGCTGGAGGAACAGATAGCGGTGATTTGTGATGAAGACTTGGTGCTGATGTTGCAAGGGCAGTCGTCTCTTCCTTTCCATGCTTGACAGTAGAAAGTTCTCCTTTACAACCTTGTTAATAAAATTGGTGGTCAGCTCCTCCCAAGGACTGACGAACATCACTCCATTTTATGAGAGAGAGAGAGAGAGAGAGAGAGAGAGAGAAGATACAACAACTGAGATATAGTTGTTACCATCAGGGACTGTTACTCTCAATTAGAGAAATTAGATGCAAGACTAAAGTTATCATTCAGGATTACTGGTAACTGTATGCTTGCCAGTAAAAGTTAAGATAGTTCCAAATTTGAGTCTGAATCAGAAAAATCTCAGGCTGAGTGTAAAGTTTTTGGCTATTTGTCAGAACATAAAAGCATCAGGGAAAGTACTTAGAACAGCTGGGAAAAAAAAAAGTGAAAAAAAAAATTTTTTTTCCTAGCAGTATTTAACTATCTTGACAAACAGGATGTCCACTTTAAAAAAAAAAATTTTAAACACCAACCATTTTAACTATAACTTTCAAGTCATTAAAAAAAAAAGAAACATCTAAAAAGCTAGCAGATGGCTAATGCTAGTCAAAAGTGACAACAAAAAAAAGCCCCAAATCCTCCCCATAAAAAATACAAAAAAGCAATTTTGAGCGTTGCTCTGCTGTAATAGCTCATCTTTTCAAGAGCTAGAGCTTTCAGAATACTTTCTGTTAAACTAAAGATAGAGAAGTCTTGAAAATTCAAGTAGCTTCATCCAATAGTATACAACCTAAACTTAAAAACACACTCAGCTTACTCTAGTCTAATGTCCTGTCAGGATAAATACGTGCCAGAAAACAGGTTCCGAGATGCAAGTCACTTCAGAACCGAACGCATTTTAGTATCAAACAGGTACATTTCTCAGCTAATGCAAACAAAAAATTTGTCTTCCAAAATATTTTCTTGCTATCTTCAGCTACCTGGCAATGGGTGATGTTGTTTCAGAAGATCAAGGTCCAAATACTGCCTTCAAGGTACTTTGAAATAGGAAAGGACTACGTTCAGTGTGATTCAGACTAGATCCCACATATCAGCCCTAAAAGCACTCAAAATAATCCTACTTCCTGTTCAGAACAATAGTAATACAACCACCAGTAGCAGGCAATGTCAAATTAGTGGTCAGGAAAAACAACTTTTTTTTTTTTTCCCCCATACGGGCTGAAATCACTTCAAAAAGGAAAAAAAAAATTGAGGAAAGACCTACTAGCCCTGCAAAAGTTTAGTATTTCGCCAATGATCCATAATTAGTTTGCTTCATAAGACTTGCTTTTCTCATTAATTGCGCTGAAAGCTTTTATGCAAGACAAAATAAATGCTTTGACTTGAAAGGACACGATCGTAAACTTTTGTCTCCACACAGCAATTGCCATAAGCATGGTGTCATACAGTCTTTTTCTAAAAATAACAACAAAACACAAAATAACAACAAAATATAAAATAAAACCAGCATCAACTTCTTGGAGTGCCCACGGGGGCCATTTATCTGCTGAGAAAAGTTAACGGCCTTTACAAGCCTTTAACGGCTTTGCCTGGCGCACCCACGCTGCTGTGCGTCACCTGAAACCCAGCCTAACATGAGTTCACGAAAACAAACTTTGAAGTAAAGTGTCTGAAGGCAGAAGGACCTTACCGTTTCCTCCTCATATAATCCAAGGGAAATACACTCCATCAGCTTTGGAAATAAACACAACTACCGGGATTTAAAGGCGGCTGTTATTACAGAGCAGCAGCCGTGCCATAAAGCACCTGCATACCCACAGGCCACCGTTTCCCACCGTAGCTGATACGCTGAGTCCCTTCACGACAGCACAAACTTACTTGGGGGCCCGTATCTTATTTCCATCCTTTCCAAAATAACACTTGTCTGAAGCCGAAGGACTCAAGAGAAAAGCCATGAAATCAGGTTTTCTAACCGATTTTTTTTTAATAAACTATAGAAGAACAAGATAACATTTCAACCAAAGTCATGACAGCTGCATGCTTAAAAGCAGATACATACAGGTCTCTGGATTTTTCTGTTCTCTTTAGGGGAAAGAAAAAACCAAAACAAAGGAGAAAAACAGTCATGTAAAAAGCTGAACACAACGCATAGATTTCTATACATAGTCAAATAATGGCAGACTAAAACAAGCAGTAACTCAACTGGAAAAAATGTTTTAACAGTGGTTCCAGATCTATGACATTTTAAAAGGAAATTTCAGTTCTAGGAATCTTTATGCTGAACCAAGTGACATTTTTATACAGCATTAAAGTAAGTTTTAGAAATTGAGGCACTAGAAACAAACTTACTCAACAGCTCAAATTTATCTCATGCGCCAGCTGAAGAATCTACAGGCCCTAGTGTACCAGAAATTTAGAACTCGAAAGGTTGCGTTAGACTTGCGCTTGCTCACATTGACACAGTGAAATTAGTGGAAAACTACTGTTTTTCCAGTTAAGAGTAAAATCAGGTTCCGATTGCTGGTTCCAAACAGTTCTCTTCCTAGCTTTTTTTCCTCATTGTCCTCACTTGCCTCTTAGGTACTCTCATCAGGGGGAAGAAAAAAAAAAAAAAAAAAAAAAAAGGCAAGAGGTTCCCATGCCACCCCATTCAGCTATGTTTATAAAGAAACGGAAAGCACCTGTCCTTGGGCACAGTTCTATCTTACAGTGCTGTTTTCCTTTACTTCATCCTGTTCTCCCACATCACTGAGCTTCTACAGGGTTAGTGAATTTGTTTAGAATTAGATACTCATGTTCTATGAGGGATGCTTGTTTTTAGCTTTTGATCCGCATTTTCTATGGGGGTTGGGGAGTATTAAAGACAAATAGTTTTCACAAAGTAATCGGAGCGATCGCATAGCAAGAAGAACTTGAGACAGAAAGAAAGGAGCTCATATGGATATGTGTGCTGCTTTCTTTATGAGGAAGAGTATTCAAGATCCAGTGAGGTTTCCACCCAGATGCTACAGTAACTGGCACCTTCTAAAACCCTACATTAAAATATACCTCAATATTTTAATCAGGCACTTAAACAGAAAAACAAAGCAGTAACATTTAACATAGGCATTGTGATAGCTAGTCTGTAAGGCCAGAACATCTTCCATGAAGCACTCAGGAAATTAACTGTCCCACAGAACCAAGTAACTCCTGTCAAGGGCTAAAGGAATATAGAGTCTCTCACTAGACAACCATGTTTAAAAACAAAAAAACAAAAACAAACACAAAACCAACCCAAAAAACCCAACACAAACCAAAACCAAAAAAAAGACTGAAAGATGGTTAGTAAATATTTGGTAGAAGCCATTAACCACAAACGTATATTCTTTGCAACCTAATGCAAAATGTAGTGCAAGGTTATTAATCCCTTCGGGAAGATGGATCCAAAAGTAAACATTCAATGTGCTTTAATTGACAAGATAATATTCCCCCCCACACACAAAAAAAATAGTTTCTCCACTGATAACAAGCTCCCTGAGGGAATACATTAATTTTTGCAAGGGAAAAAAGCAACCATTTAAAAACATCATCTGAAAAGCTCCAACAATCAACAGTTGCCCTATTTTGAGCCGTAACACATTTCTGATCAACATTTCTTTGGAAAACATGAGTCAGACCAACCAGTCGCTGGTGCTGTAAAAGGGACCTTGATCTCCCTTCTTTTAAGTAGTATTCTGCAGATGAGACTAACCATTCTTTTAAAACTAATGAACATATTATACTCCAATACACTTCAAAGTTACAGGAAAATTCTACCTGCAAGACTTCCTCTACCAACATTTAAATGGTTAATTATAGATTCTGTCACAAAAATACAGCATCAAGGAAGAGAGGTGGAAATTCAGTTGCAAGGCTAAACACTCGTGAAGTTATCTTTATGTTATGCAAGTCAAGGGACAAATGAAAGAATCTACAGACACAGAAACCACATTTTTACGGTAAGGAGAATCCCAAGTGTTGAAACCATTCTTAAGTAATTTATTTTTTTTTTTTTTACTGACGATTTACAAAGCCTTGATTATTAGACAAAATAGCATATTTTAACTAAACTCAAAAAAATACAAACCAATAGAGTATAGAAGGAAATGCTATATGGTTCTGTAGAATATATCACACCCAGTGCACGCACTGCTTCATTTTTCTCATCTGAACCCATTTGTTACTTATAGGATTTCTGCAAAGAAATATTTTGGTCTAGCCAACACATAGTGTACAGTTTCAGACCACTGAGTTAGGCTCTAATTCTGGCATTAGTCTACAGTCTAAACCACTGCAGCAGATCTTTCAAAGTGTTTAGTGTAATCAAAAACTGATCTAGACATTTTTGAGCAGTTAACAATAAACAGGAGTTACAGACTGCATACAGTTCAGTATGGTACATTAACTGAAGCTAAAAGTTTTAGTACGCTTATTGCCAATTTCTCCCAAATTTTAACAAGCAGAGCTTCTTCGCAGATACATTATTGCTGAGGGTAATAAGGCTGTTGAGGAAAAGGGTATCCAGGTTGTTGAGGTGCCGGATATGGTGCTTGTCCAGGGTTTTGATACACAGGCGAGGGTGCGTATGGCAGATTATATTGACCATACATGTATGGATTATAGCCCATTGGCATTGGCATCTGGCAATACCTGGGGGGGAGGGGGGGGAGAAAGGGGGGGGAAGCATACTTTAGTTGCAAAGCACTGATAATTTGCAAACAACAACTCATTAATAGATACAAAAAGACGTGCAATCACCGCAGATGCTTTCCTTTCAATTCCCTTTTTGTGCAGCAAAAAGTGTGGTAACTTTCAAGGATCAAACATGAAAAAAATGATAACCCGTGGAACAGAAATGCAGACAGAAGGTAGAGTAAAGGCAACTTGCTGGAACTAGAACTGATCTAAATTGATTCTCTTATGTTTAATATCATTGCACATATTTTAACATTTGCTGAGCCTGCTACTGAAGGAGGGAGCAGCTGCCTTCAGTTCCTCGTGATGACTCCAGAAAGACGGAAAAAAGCCTCAGAAGAAAGCACACTATTCAACTGGAATTTGTTCTGTATTTTTCATCATCTTTAGCAAGATACCAAGATTTGGAAAATGAGATACACCAACATCTTTGAGATGAACACCACCAACTGATTATGCTAGGGCTGGCAATAGTCCGCAAATCACAGTTAAGGAACTGCAGTCCTACCTCCCTTCTCCTTTAAAAAGGCCAAACTACAAAGACTTAAAATGAACCCTCCCACAAATGGTACCAACAAATGATTCCAACAAGGACTACATGATTGAAACTAAAGAAGTCATCTTGCCTCAAACACTACACACATCTTCAATTATAACAATAATGGATTTAAAGATGCCACAGGCAGCAAACAAGTGCTTTTAGATAACAGGATAACAAAGAACTGCTTAAGTACTCCCACAGCTTACCCTGGGTAACCTGGATAAGTTGGGTAAGGAGGTCCCTGTGCCTGGGAAGGTGCAGTGCTTGCTGCAGGTGCACTGGCTCCTGGAGTCGGAGCAGGAGCAGGAGGAGGAACAGGAGCAGCAGCGGGAGCAGCAGCTGTTCCAGAGGGTGCTGATGTAGAAGAGGAACTGCTTGTGGCAGATATCACTGGTGGTGGTGGCCGTGCTGGTGGCTGTGGTTTAGTCCCCTAACAAAGAAAAAAATGAATTAAGCTGGAGCTTCTTTCTGGAAGTCTTGGAATCCAAAGCTGTGGTTATACGATTAGTTGATTTTTATTTTTATTTTCATTTTAAATGGACGCTTTATATTTAGTCTATACAGATAATAATGCGAAGCATCTAAAAAGCCGTAAGCTTTCCATTTCTAATCTATAAATTATGAACACCAATAGTACATAATACACCTCTCTGCAAAGTCTTTAGACTTCACGTCAACACATTTCCAAATACACCAATATATTAAGGAGTGATATACACAAACTACAGATCAGTTTGGAGTTGCAAAGTATGGACCTTCTATTTTCAACCCCCTAATTCCGTAGCACGTATTTACCACCATGGTTCTGGGTGCTGGAGTAGGAGTCGACGATGCAGCAGGCTTACTTCCCCCAGCTGCTGTGGTCTGATACGTAGGCAGAGGAACAGAGGGAGCACTGGGTTCCCTAGCAATGCTTTGCTGCAAATCTCTATTAAAAACAGACAAGCAAACATACAATTTAGTTTAAGAATTGTTTGTTATACACGTCTGCAAGCTAAGCTAAAAACATGCAACAGAGTAAATCTAGTATTTAAAGCATGATCGCTGAGCTAGCTCAAACTAAATTTGGAGTCCAGGTCACTTCCACAGAAACAATCCTCTAGCTAACCCGCTGATTAACTTACATATATTTTCTAACAACATCTTTATGTTCCAACTCAATACTGGATATAGATCACTGAATTAGCCAAAAGCTTTGGTATCAAAAATTATAGAATAGTCAGAACATCTAGTAACTTGGAAGCTTTCCTGAGAACCTAAGGAAACCTCAAGGCTACAGAAAAGGATATTAGTAGATTTCAGTAATTTTGACATGCAAAGAGAAGCAATACAGAAGAAAAGCAATGTCATATTGTTTGTAGATTGCCCTAAATTAAATGATATTGCATGCAAATACCATACATCTAACAGAACTGTTAAAAAAAAAAAGCCCGCTAGATAGCCTGCAATATCATTTATATCTGGGTAAGCGTAATTATCAGAAAAACCCTGGAAAAAGTCTGAATGGCTCAGCACATGAGCTTTGAAGTTCTCTATTCTGTTAGCTCTAGTGTTGGAATTACTCTTAGTAAGATACAAGGAGCCTTTGGTGTCACGTTGTACTACAAGCTGTCATTAAACAGCACAATTTTACAGTCAGCTTGGCGTGAAAACTCCAAGGAAGCAGTTCTAAGTTACATAGTCACAGGAATGTACTTCATTTCTCAATGCAAAGGTTCAATATTTGAGATTGGGCAGATTCTTCAGAGAGACTTTAGGAAGCATTTAAAATTTCAGACAATTTTGCAAACAAATGATAGGTGAGCAATACGTAACAGCTAAAACTTGATACCTGGCATTCTGAAACAGAAGACGGGGAGACTGACAAAGGCATACAGTCTAGTTCGCAACAAACTACAGGCTCCTATTATATAGCATGCAAAGCTGAGCTCCAAAGGAGGAGAACAAAATTGGCAACTTTTGCAGAAACTTGGTAGAAAAAAAACAAGACTGCAACAAAAACTCCAAGAAAACTGTCCTCACAGTTACCCCCGCAGTAAAAAGGAATGATGGAGAAAAAGCTGTCCTGATGCTCTGTTATGTATGCGTATGTGTACCTCAAACTATTTCTTGCAGATAGCACAGTAACTATTCAACATTATTATACTGAAACTAACAAAACCAAAAACTTAACACCTTAGAAGATGACATAAGGGATGGAAGCAACAATTTTCTTCTTAAAAATCACGCCACAAAGACGAATGGCTTACAGAACAGTGGTACCATGCTGAGTGAAGTATATTTTAACCATAAAGTGACCAAACGCATTACATGTGAAACATAAAACACTTAAAACTGGTCCTCCGATGGCCAGCCATTATGTGGGGCAACACCCCCCCGCCCCCATCTCTAGTTCTAAATGAGAAACCATCTAAAAAAATTTATTTTCACCAAGTGAAGATGCAGCCCACAGTCAGTATTTTTATTTAGGGGTGGGGTGCAGGGGGAAGGGGCAACACACACATTTTATTCACTCTAACCATGGGTTGGACGCACTGAGAAATACATTTTGTAGACATATACTACAAATATCCCAAATCT
The DNA here is from genome assembly GCA_034782735.1 of Sagittarius serpentarius. Taxonomy (NCBI): domain Eukaryota; kingdom Metazoa; phylum Chordata; class Aves; order Accipitriformes; family Sagittariidae; genus Sagittarius; species Sagittarius serpentarius. The sequence continues at coordinate 11,525,842 of JAVKLA010000010.1, read as the reverse complement.
GATCATTGCCCCTAACCTTGATAGGGTTTCATGTCAGCGAACGGTTAATACATGAGGCAGTAAAAGACAGCATGGCAGATTCAGCTGAATGTTGTATCACTGCTAAACCTACAGCTTTAACACTGAAAATTAACATATTAGAGTGTGAAACAATCAGACCTAAGCCTTGGTTAGGCAGCCTACAGCTTCCAAATTGCATGAATGTAGGAAGTAGAAGGGTTTGTATACAGTTACTGAGAATTAGTTTCCAGGCACAATGCCCAACAGAAAAAGGAAAAGTTCTACAAAGGATGAAGTTAGGAAAGGTAAAATTTGAGGGCTGAGCATCCCATTCACAACATGCTACAACTCACAAAACAACTACAGTTTCACCAGCTGAAACTTAGTAACAATTAGCCCTTTTTGTAAGAGGCTACATGCTTTGCTAAAGAATACCAATTAAAAGGCAAGCCTTTTCAGTTATGATTTCTTCTTAAGAGGGAGAGCCTAAAAATCACAGCTGAAGCATACTATACTAGCCTGATCACATGGGGGACAATGACAACATGAGACACTTTCCCTCACGTGAAGGACAAAAACCTGCTGCTCTCCCCAACACTGTAGGCAACCCACATATCTAAACAATGATATCAGACCAGATCAGAGTAGGGAGCAGTGGTGGAATACCAACACATTTTCCCACCGCCGCACTGGGCACATGGAAGGCAATCATATGCTGAACCATTTTATCTAATTTCTCAAACCAAAATGACAGCAGGAGCAAGGTACAGAAATCAGGAAAGATTCCTCAAAAGTAAAGAACAAAATGAAATTATTAACAAATGCATGCCAAAAAGAACAGAGCAAAATCATGAAAAGATGAAACAGATTCATGATGAACTGTATACAGGAACAGCAGAGCAGACTTCAAAGTAGATTTTTCCATTTATTTCTCCTATCGCTTTCCTAGTTTTTCAAGGGTGGGGAGAGTAGGGTTAGTGTTAAGGCAAAGAGGTGATAGTCTTAACACACCTATTCTCCTTTTCTCATTTCATCAAGCACCATAATAAACATGTTCCCAAAGGTTAATTTCTGATAAATACTTAACCATTTCTACAACGCTTAAACCAAATATTGAAATCTTACTTGAGCAGTTCATCTCTTTCAGTCTTGCGAGCAAAGACAATGTCACTGCATTTGTTTTGGAATTTCAGCAGGATTTCTGTCAGCTCATTGTAGAACTAGGGAAGAAAATAAAAACAAACCCAACATGCTCAACCAATACTTTCAGATTCCATGCTAGCATATTTCTACATACTGATGCAGTTGTAAGGTGTTGTATTATTACAATGCCCAGAACCTGTCATTCCAGTAAAGTCTGCTAGGGCATTTTATTCTGCTTTTCGAAAACAAATATTAGTCAGCTGTTGTCCATCTCTGCAATATCATACAATTTTGTCGGGTGTTTTTTATACATGTATGTGTGTGTGTAGAAATATAAAAATAGTTTAAGACAACTAGAAAATGTATTAAAACCAGAACAAAACTAGATCACTTCTGCTGATTAACTATTTATTTTTCAAAGGACAATTTTTTCTTTTTCTTTTAATTGACTGCCTTCAGTCAGTTCCATGCACTTCATCTGCACAGACATTGAGTTTTATTTTCTTATTTTCCTCTAGTGAGCTATCAATAAAGCAGCTAAAAGTACTTAATACAGAAGCAGTAAGACACCTTACAGAAGCCCAGATCAAAAAAGCAAGCTAAATAAAGCCCTCCTCATTTCTCCCCACGTACGCAGTAGCAATATATAAAACACAAATTTGATAAGGTGATTAAATACCATGAGAGAACAGATGAAAGAATTCCTCAGATACAATGGCTCATCCGGGTACTTGAGCATTAGTTACACAGCTGTAATTAATAACTTTTCCTATTTTAATACAAAGCAATGCTCAGAAAAGCTTACTTTTTAGACAGGAACAAAGAAGCGTTTCACAGCTGTCAAAGCAATCAAAATTCTAGCAAATCGCTGTCCTCACTTCAGTAGTAAAATCCTCAAAAACGTACTCTCACCTAGCATGTCTGCAAAGTTTATTATGAGTTTTGATTCACATCTCATTGTGTAAATAAAGATTTTAAAAAAAAAAAAAAAAGTTCATCCAATCCCTTAAGCGTTACCATACCTTTGTGCCTTCTTTTAAATTGGCTACAAGTTCCACGAAGTTGTCATTTGCTACAGCTAAGTTCTTCAAAACTTCTTCTCTTAAGTTAGATTCATTGTTTGATTGTTTCATCTTTGAAAAATCCTGATGTGCATTCTTAAAAGAAGGGAAAAAATAAGCAGTTAAAATAATGCAAGCTAGTTCCGTGTAAGATTCTGTATGTTTCAGGTTTTTTCCCCGCTTACTCATTGCTTCTACCCTTCTCCCAATACCTGCCTTTCCTCACCTTCCATCCACACACTGTACTTCCCGATACTTGCCATCTGCCAAGTGCAGTGGCCATTTCAGAACTATATGTGTATTAACTCACTGGCAGTAGGTATCAGCTGATTATCTGTTCTGTTGTGGGCTGCCTTCAGCTAATTCTCAAGCTCATACTGCAGGCTCTTTCAGAGGCTATACTAATTAGGCTCTCTCCTGTACCACCCTCTGTGGATATCCATAAAATCAGACTGAAAGTTAGTATTTTTAAGAAGGGCTACCTCAAATTTGGTTGACATTGGCAAGCTATTAAAAGGACAGGGAAGTGGAAATCTTACAAAAGGATCACCTACCTCTCATTTCTTTTGGGAAAATAAACAAACAAGCAAACTTAAAAAGACTACTTCAGCTGCCAGAAGCAGCCAAGCTTGAACTCCAGGGTATTCAAACATCAAAGTAATATCCAATCAAGATTTTAGAAGTGTATTACATTAAAAGATACCTGAATATAAAAATCCTTGATAAACATGGGCCATATGGTCATTTAGAATCAATTATTTCCCTTTTGCAAAAGCCTCTTATTCTTGCAAGCCAAGCTGCAGTCAGACGTGGCAAGTGATCTTGTGCACAGACAGGCCCCGTCATTACTCAAGCAACGACTACTGCTTGTCCCAGCACTAAGACTTCCTCTTTTGCCAGATGTTTCAGGGACCTGTCCCTAGTGTTACTGACAAATTAAGGCTGAATCTATAAATAAACTTTGGGAAATTCTCATTAATTTTTACTTTGATGAGCTTTGTACATGCTGGAAGTCAAGCACACTGTGAATAACAATTAGGAATAAACTAAAATGTACTTCAGAGGCTCAAAATGTCTTCTAGTAGACAGTAAGCACAGGTCTCCTGTTATACCAGAAAGAAGTTTTAAGATGAGATGAGGGGAAAACCAAAACAAACCCCAAAACTTCTTAACACACCAGTTAAGTTTCTTTCAAGGGCAAAGCCACCTGCAGAACTGGGCCAAGAAAGGGTCCAAGAGAATTTACACTGGAGTTCTGGGAGAGTCTGGTAAAAATTCGTATTTCTTTCCAGTAAACATAAAAAACATCCCTGTATTTTTCAGTGATCACAGGAGGAAAGGAGCATCAACTGGCCTATGACAGAGTAACAAGCGAAACAGAGTAGAAAGCAAAGCGAGATTTCTAAAGCTCTGGAGAGACAGAGGAATCATTGCCCTTAGTTTAAAAGGAAAGACGACATACAAGCTGTTGTACCTGAATGTTTTTGAGAAGTTCTTCCTGTTTTTTTAGGGACTCCTGCACTTTCTGTGTGTAACTTCCATAAATGCTGTCCAACTCGGCCACAGAGATGGCCTCCTCATTTATAGCACCATCCTGTGCAAGTGCAGTCAGGAATTTGCTTGTCATGTCAAAATTTACAGATTTCAGGTCGTTTTCCAGTTGTTCTCTCTCCTTCTTAACTTCATCCAGATTGGCCAGCAAAGTTCTTAAGACATTAACAACCTAGGCCACAAAAATTGTCAGAAGTTAGCATGTTTAGAGGAATTACTGCGGAAGTATACTCTGTTACTTGTTTCCATCTTGCACTCCTCACTGATGCTGGCAACACTACTGCATGAGTATTTGTTTATAAATGTGTTTAAGATGAAAAAAACAGGACAAAACGCAACAAAACAAAGATCTTCAAGCACTTCTCAAGTTATATTCCCCTCTAAAGGGTTGCTTCCACTAATAACACTGTATTGCTACAACAACGATTCTTAAATCTGTTTGGTTTTTTTTGTTTTTTTTTTTTTTTTTAAAACTGTTCTGATACTTTCCAATAGGATATTCTAAAAGTGGCAGTCAAAAACATTGACTTCAAATCACTCCTATGAGAAAAATGATCATATTGCTGTACATGAGCCATGACTTTCTTGGAAAGCAAGTTGGTGTAATTGCCTAACACTTCAAAATGCTGGGCCATGCCTTTTACATTGTCTAATTGTCCCGAGAACCTGAGCGCTACACCCCACCACCCTACACAACAAAAATATTAATCAAGGATTGCTCCTTTTCTAATACTCAACCAGTCCTGCTGTCCATGGCAATTGAACTTGCTCACATGAAGTGTAACAAAATGTGCTCAAGCAGAGCCTAAACAAAAAGACAACTTCTTGTCCAAATGTTAGTTACCTCCTGTATCCATTGTGACAGAAACAAGAGCTGCTAAGGATCGGCTTCCACACCAATTCATGTAAGTTTACTTTGTTAGACAAACAGCACTTCTATCCAAAATAGAGACAAATTCGCTTTACCTCATTTCCTTGTAATGTTTTTGCTGGGTTGGCAGAAGGAATGGCTGCGTTGAGTTCTGACTCTGGCTTACACAGAAGTGCAATCGTATCCCGGTGAGACTGATAGCGCTCTTTAACTTGGCCATCTGCTTGCACAGCTTTACTCAAAATGTTATGGTAATTGGCTCCCTCTGATGGTGGGAGGAAAAAACTGGGAGTTTATATTATTTCAAAACTTGTTTTACCCAAGTCTTGCACCACCACAGCAGTTTTCACGCTTTTCAGCAAGCCTTCATACATTTTTATAAGCCTGCACATTACGAAGTTATTAAGACTTATAAATAAAACTTAAGCTTCTAAGTTATGTTTCAAAGAGTGCACAAACTAGGCACCTATATTAATTCTGCAGAGACGCATACAAAAGGATATGAACGAACGCTGGTTTGAGCTACTCCCCAGACTTAAACCCCTGTAACTTTGCCAAACTAAGGCAGTGGTATCAGTCCCTTGTTAGCTTCAAAACAACACGTATTAAGCGCACAGAAAACATGCTGTAGTGATGGCCCTAAGTAGTTTGACTAACTGCTGGGGAAAAAAAAAAACAAAAAAACCAAGCCAAACCAAAGCACCAAATCAAAGAGAAAAGAGCACCTTGATGGGAAATAAAAAAATTGAAAAAAAAAAAAAAGTGAAGATACAAAGAAAAATGCACTAAAGTATTTAAGAGGTAATTGCAACCAGATTCTTAAGAGGACAGCCGTTTTGCATTACATACGCTTTCTGAAACTTTACCATGCACATGCCCTGCAGGGGTGCAAAAGCGGCAGCAAATTCTCTGTTATCACATCATCTCTCAACTCCAAACAATGGTGCAGACTGCAATAAGGATATTTTGGCATAACCTCTCCTATGCTGGAATTTGTATATTTAAAGATAATACCAAAGCATTGAAAACTACTTCAATTTACACAATGAGAATGGACATTTTTAGAGCCTCCCCAGAATCCAAAGCATGAAATGTGAACTTTACCTGCCCTTAAAGGCTTATAGAGTTCATTGGATGGCGTTCTCTGCCAGCGTTCTTTGAATTTTGTTCGCAGGTCATTGTCCGTAGTTTCTTCTTCATCTAATAATCTTAGTGACTACGAGAGAAAAACGTTACATGCGTTATAAGCCGTTCTAAACATGGAATAGCTACAAAATATACAGCTAGTGTAGAAAATACAAAGAATGCTTATACATTCTTTATAAATTTAATTTGGCAAATAAAAAACAGGCTTGAAAGGCACAAATCATCCAAATTTCTTTAGAACGCTTCCCCCCCGCCCCCACTTTTACAACCAAAATACTTGTAAGGGAACATCCACATGTGACAGAACTGGTTTTGTACAGACCAAACACTTAAATGGCATATTTTTAAGGTGCTGTTAAAGTTACAAGCATTTTAGATAATCGTGCACTTTTTCTATTGCCATTTAAAGAGAAAGAGTTCAGTGGTGGTGTTTTTTAAAAATGTTTCCGTGTTAGTGGTTGCTGAGCTTACTTCATCTAAAATCTCTTTGTTCCTTTGCAGCAGTTCAGGTAGATCTTTGATCAGCTGATCAACAGTCTGAATTCCTCCCTGTTCAATCACAGACTTAGACTTGTTCAAAATAGACTGAGGAACAGTATCACCAGAGACATCCTCGATAGCAGCAGGAAGGTTTAGGGAAGCCAACACACTGAAAAAGTCAACATGTTAAAACAGCAACTTGTTTGTAGTTTTAGATGGTTTTATCCTGTAAGTAACACTGCTATCCAAACAAACAATCACATAGTCAACTGTAATGGAAACAGAGTATAATGTACTCCTGGACAGAAATTTCAAACTGAAAACTCTGAACTTATTCCTAGTGTATGCCTCACCAAAAATAAATTTCAAAACTCTTAAAAGCTAAACAAATCCTAGTCGTTTAGCACTTACAAAATACGGCAAACATTTTCAGGAGTAACTATCTGGTAGATAAAGAACCAACTGCCTCGACTTACATTCCTATCTTGCAGCTTGATATAAATTGTTTTATTATTTTTAAAGAACAAAATTTTTGGAGAAAAAATATCACGTATTGAGTCACAGTCAAGCTGACCGTTGGAACATGAAAATCCTTCTAGATTAACGGAACTGGAACTTTTTCTGAGCAAGTGTCAGACTCCTAAAAAATGAGGAAAGATTGAAGAAAACTAAATACTATTTGTTCTTAACATGTTTTCAGCCTTAACATCTGCAGAAAAGTAGTTCTAAACACTCCTGCTACGGCTTAAGTTTGCCAGCCTACCATAGAGTAATAAAAAACCGCTGCTGTAATCTGGATGTCTGCAAGCTGCAAGGCAACCACTGTTTATAGGCCGTTCCGTAACTCCTCTTGATAAATTTAAGAAGCAGCCATACTCACCCATTTGCCAGATTCGTGGCTTCTCTCATCTGGGCTATTAACCTGTTTACTAGATCTGCCTTTCTCTGGTTATAAACACTCACAGCTTGCTGAACTTGCAGTGGAACCATCTTCTCAAACAGGTCTGCAAATAAAGTAGTAGAAGTTACTCACGTTGCACCGTGAAGGTAAAAGGACACAAACATCTTCACAGCTCTTTTGTACAGGTTGTACTACAGAGACTGATCTAAACAGTTTAAGCTACTCTCCCCAACTCCCCAAGATGCCTTTAAAAAAAAAAAAAAACAAAACAAAACACAACAAACCTATTTCTACAGGTCTTTAAATTACAGTTTTTAGGACTGAAATTGATTTAGAATTAATTTAAAGGCATTATATTTAAAACAATTGTAGGATTAGAAATCAGATTGTCCTTACGGCTTCATTTCTAATTCTGCTTTTTTAAAGGAAGAAAATGAGAAAGGGAAGAGAGGATCATTTTTCAGAACTCCCCCATACAGCCAAACTGCAATTTTTCAGCTTTATGGAAGGCCAGCAACTAGGTTGAAGTTGTACAATTTGATACTTTTCCCTTGTATTAGTGTTCTTCTGAAATTAAAAAGGTTGGTTTAATATAGAAAATACAGTTGCTGAGAAAATCTGAGGAAAACCTTAAAGAGAAGGGCACATTGCAGATAATGATTTTTCAACCTGTGGTTTATTCTTCCAGTACTTTTTATCATCAAGTCATAGACAACAGACTGGAAAAGACAAAAGGCACTTTCAAAAACACTGCTGTATACTTAATACAATTCAAAAGCAAAAGTTTAATTTTTCACGGTACAGATGAAGTTTAGTGGCCATGTGTTTTGCAAAGTAGCAATTACCCCATGCGCTCCACGCACTTCACTTACCAGTGAATTTCTGGCTGAGGGGAACAACAACTGGAGTAGACTTCACAAGACTGGCTTTTCCAATGGACTCCATATCTTTCAGGTCAGGAACCCGGTCATGGTAAATGAAGTCATTGTCTTTTTTGGCAGCTGTAAGTGCACGGTTGATTTTGTCAACCAGATCTTTAACATTTATATATTCATCATAACGAGATGCGACTGTTTTCACCAAGTCTGCTGCATGCTAAAAAAACAAAACAACACAAAAAAACCAACCACGGTTAAATTAAAATAATAACTTCTCTTCCTCTTTCTCCCTTTTATATATACTTAGGAAAACAGATGAGCTTCCCAGTTAGCCAAGTAACTACTGCCAACACATATGATCAGTATAATTTCATTAAGAAAATACTCTCCCCTTTTATGTATCAAAAAGGAGATTTTAATCATTAAAATAGTCCATTGGAGGAAAAAAAAAAAAAAAAAAAAAGTAAGGGAAAAAAACAGTAACCAAGTTAATATCTAACAATAGCTTCACTGGGACTCCCCCAAATCCCCCCAAAAATGCCACCATGTTATCTTCATGTTGTTGCATGAAACCCACAGCTTGCTTTCGCAGGTACTACAAACTGTTTCTCAAACCTTGCTCACATTCATGGAGGAAGAGGTCAGAGTCCTGCTTTTCACATCTGCCACTAAGACCCATCTAACCCTGTAGCCCAGAAGCTACAGAAATTATGCTGGAATCCTCCTGCAAATCAAAGCGAAATACAAGGTCTGCTGTCTCTTCACTTCTGTCTGCTCAGTCTAGATGCAATCCTGAAGTACCCGGTTTTCCCACGTCCAATTTATTGCAGGACAGATGCAATAAAAAACATCGTCCTTTGATTGCATCTGTTCAATCCTGATCACACTGTGTTGTGAGTGCGTAAAAACAAAATACTACGCAGCAATGTCAGTTGAGGTTTACATCAACTCACAGCAATTCAGAAACTCTAACTTCTTGGGACTGTGAAGTGGAACCTGAGCTACATTAGAAGTGAAGTATATTTGATACTTGCTGAGATTTTTTTGCCACTTTCCCTTGTGCCATAAATCACACAACAGTGGTTTTGGTTTGACACAATACTAGAGTCTAACTAGCATTTGCCAGAAACAGAAAATGAGAGGAGAAGAACCTGGCGTGTGCATATATACTTCAGTTTGGAAGAATTTACACTGATCTCTCCCCCGCCCCCCAATTTAATCCATCTTTGTTCTAGCTTTTAAAAAGGGAAATAAAAAGAGAGTATTACTTTCTTGCAACTGCATCTTTCAAAAACTCATCAAAAAGGATCCTAAACTTATAATTTAGATTAATTATGGAAGCAGTATTTTAATAACTATGGAGCACAGGATTTAAGTTTCAGCACTTAAGTTTCATCTTACTAAATGTATTAAATAAGACAACACAGGATTTTAACTTCTGTCTACATGCTGTTCGTGAAGCAGTGCTAAAATAAGTAATAATGAAGTATTTCCCCTCAGCCTTCACTTAAAAAACAAAATAAAACAAAAAACAAACCCCTGCAAAAACCCCAACCCACGAAAAATTTTAACTACTCTGCATGAAGGGATACTTCCTGCAACACAACATGAAAAAAAACAATGGACACAAGCTAACTGACTACACAACTTAACAATGACAGGAAATTTGATATAGCCAGACCTGCCAAGGGTGAGCACTAAAAATAGAAAAAAAAAAAAAAAAAAAGACATTAATATTCTATTACAGGAGAGTCCTAGAAAAGGAGGCCTGCTGGGCAGATTTGAAACTCCAGAATAAACAACAGATACACCTTCATCTATCACCTAGTAATGTAGTCATAATATAACAACTTGCTGTTAGAAGTTCTTACAGGCACTTCATTGTCATGCAAGCATACAAAAAAAAAAGTTTCAAGCTCCACCCCACTCCAAGTCAATAAATGCATAATGAATAACTTTCAAAATGTCAATGTGATAGTCTTATATAAGTCTCTCAACTCTCCTGTGTATCAATAAATAGATATTGCACATGGATCCTACAAAGTCAGTTAAAGCGGCACCGTTCCCCGCCCCCCCCAAGGACCAGGGGACTTAAAGAAAGTAGTTATTTTTAGCCATTTTTTTTTCCCCCTACCTTACTTAAAACATGTGAAGACCTTTCTCATTACAACATCTATATCCGAGTCCCTCTAGAAATGAGATATAGATGCAAAAAACTCTAAAGCCTAAAAATACAACTGTTTGTATGTTTTTCAAAGACGATTCAGATTTAAATCCAGATTGCAGGAAAGGACACAGGTATAGACCAGGCAGAATTTCAAAGTTTTGGGTTTTTGTTTTTTTTAATAATATTACTTGGAAAATTTATTAACAAATCTGTTATATTACTGAGATAGGAAGCCTATGCAAACTTAAAGATACAGATTTAACATGTCAAGCAGTGCCAAACTGCCCCAAAATCATTAAAATACATCTTTAGAAAAGCTACAGAGATGCCTCTCATCTTTGCAGTTGCTAATAATTTGATTCATGTGATAAACATGCTCTGTAATTTTTGAATACATTTCATTCTTAGTTATTTGAATTTCAGAACTCTGAGCTAGCTTTTCAGGATTTAAAGTTTTTCCATATTCTTCAGAGAAGTTACCCACCTGCAACCTCCCAATTTCTTCACCAAATTTCTTCTGCTGTTTTGCCAGGATAGATTGATGATATTCTGCATTGGCCTGCATAATGCAGTGCTTTGCAGCCAGAACAGGAAACACCTCCTGGAAATAAAAATACTGACCAGGGGAAAGTCCAACCACATTAACCACCACAGACAACATGGGATGCAGGAAGAAAAAGGAAGAAGAAAAGGAAATTAGAATCACCCAATTAATGGTTTAGATAGGTTAAAACACTAGAGGTAAATGTCAAGAGACCATGTGACTTGGCATGGATTGAATCCAGTCTTTCTCATTTCAATCTCTTGTTGCAAAATTCTTAGTGTCCATTATTTTAGATGAACTGCAATTTAAATTCAAGCCATGAAGTCACAACATTTACTTCAAAGTTTAGAAATGCATGCATATATTAGAAAGGACAGTTGCAAGAACACACCCAAACGCCCCCAAGACAAAGCCAAGACAGTGTTCTTAAAAGGAGGGGAAGGGGAAGAAGACAGGCACCCCCCCCTTTTTTTTTTTTTTTTAATTAAATTTAACAAAGCAATTACACTTAAAACAGCAGCAGGCCTATCAAGAACGTAACTCTAAAATTACAAAAGCAAAGAACAATAAGGAGGACCGATAACTATTGACATGGAAAGCAATTTAAAAGATTTAAAAGTCATTTTTAGACTTTTATAAAAATGCACTTATCTTTGCAGGAGTACCAACCAAGACATGAAGAAAACATTACGCTGCAGCCCACAGTATAGGCATGGTCTTTGATCAAGGATTTGGCCTTACTGTTTTATTTCTTAAATCAAGGAGCACTGGAAAACCAGAGTGATGTTTAAAGACCTCAGTATATAAAGACCTGCTTCTTCACATTTGTGCAAACTTGCTGTCCCCACAGAGATGTAAAAATAAAAATAAAAACAGAGGGTAAATTTGGAAGAAAAAGATGTCTGGAAGGCCTGGCAACTGAAGTCTGACTGTCCTGGTTTTGGCTGGGAGAGAGTTAATTGTCCTCCTAGTCGATGGCACAGCGCTTTGTTTTGAGTTTAGCAGGAGAAGAACATAGATAACACCCTGATGGTTTCAGTTGTTGCTCAGTCGTGTTTAGACTAATTCAAGGACTTTCCAGCTTCTCCTGCCAAGCCAGCAAGAAGGCTGGAGGGGCACAGGGAAGTTGGGAGGGGAAAGAGCCGGGACAGCTGACCCAAACTGGCCATAGGGTTATTCCACACCATGGGACGTCATGCCCAGCTTTGGTGGGGGGGAGAAGCGCAGCTCGGGTGTCAGTCGGCGAGTGGTGAGTAACTGCATTGTGCATCACTTGTCTTGTGTATTAGTGTCATTGCTAGTTTCTTCCTTTCTGTTCTATTAAACTCTTCTTATCTCAACCCACGAGCTCTACCTTTATTCCCCTGATTCTCTCCCCCATCCCCCTGGGTGGAGGGGAAGGGAGTGAGCGGCTGCATGGGGCTGAGTTGCCAGCTGGGGTTAAACCACGACACTGACGCATCAAGCCATCCTCTATTTCACACTCCTAAACATGTAAATGTTCTCAGAGCTGGCACTGAACTCATGGAACCAGCAAACCTTCCTACGTTCTTTCAGATAATCAACTGACAGATTACTGTGCAAGTGGAACAGGGAGCAGATCTATGTCTTAGAAAGGTCCACAACAACAAAAGACAAAGCAATGGCTTTATTATATCTCATTGCCTCTCAGAAATCAATCATAAACATAATATCTAAGTGAGAAATTGGCCCAATCTGTAAAATGCCACAGAATGTGAGAGGAAATACATGTATACATAAAAAAACCTATTAAGTTGCAGCTAAACAAGGTGGGTTTTTTAATTTATTTTTTTTCAAAAATAGATATAAAAAGTCACTGTAATTTAATGCTTAAGAATAAAAATGCCTACTTTTACTTTAGTACAATAGCCCTTACCCATATAGTTCTTACCATTATCAGGGTTCTATTCTGCATTAGAAATTGGGGGGGGGGGGGGGGGGGGGGGG
>JAVKLA010000010.1:11500619-11513032 GCA_034782735.1 Sagittarius serpentarius | reverse complement strand
GGGAGGAGGCGGGGTGGAATTACCTGATTTCCGCCCCCCCCCGGGAGAATAAAAGTGCCTTTAGCAAATACCTTGGCAATTATTTGGCTAAGACTGCATATAAAGTTATAGGACCAGACACGAACCACTTCTATGTCACTGGTAAAAATATTCATGATAAGTTTTCTAGTGTATTTTTAGTAAATGTAGTATATTTCACATTTTATTTGTAACAAGACAGACCACCACAAGCTGCAATAGTTATTTTAGAGTTTTGAAATGATTAATGAATGAAAAATAACTGTAAATTAGCAACAACAGATGCTTCCCAGGGACATTCACAAAAAAAGCACTATGGAAGACAATCTCCTACTTAACTAGCTATGAAATTTCAAGAGTCCAACAATACCAAAAGTAAGTAAATTTATCCAACTTTTACATTTATAACACTGCCCAAAAGGTTTTCTACTATTTTATATGAACATAATTAATACATTTGAAACACTGAAAACCTGTTGATTTTTGAAGTACTTGTTATACAGCATATATTCAAAGAGCAGTAAAAAAAGATCCTTCTGCATCTTTCAAAACCAATAGCACTCAAATGAACAGTCAAGACTGAACTGAGATAATTTATAAGTATCAAGAGCGTTTTGGGGTGGAGGAAGAGAAGGCAGGCAGAAGGACAGAGGATACATACTGACTTCCAGTCATGTTCTTCACTAACAGGTAAGGGAACAGTACCACTATATTCATGCTGTCAACACGAGAGCAAGTTTCACATGAAAACATTGAGACTAGAAGCCAATTAAGCCCCATTAGAAAGTGTTAGTTTGAAAACCAGATTTAGTAAGGCATTAAGAAGGCATCCCTAAATGCTATCAGAAACATTTCAAGTTCACTTTAAATGAAATGTGTCGCAAGTAAACACACTTCATCCAGTAAGATTTTACTTATTTAAAAAAAAAAAAGCCACCCACACCATCTTTTGCCTCCTAGATTCTTCACCATTTTTCAAATTACAGGTTCATTTCCCTTAAATGTAGCAATATGTCAGCTTTTCTTGAGGATACATTTTAAGTGTATTTCCTCAAGTACATTGTAAACAATAACAGTTACTCACAGTAACAGCAGATCCCAGATTATTTCCATGAGAGTTACTAACCTTGGGCAAAGTATCTTTATATTGACATTGTTTGTAAGCATCACCATAGTAATCTGCAGCTTGATTAGCTAGTTTAGCTATGATACCATCTTTCATTTTATCTGGGGGGAGGGGGAGAAAAAACAAAGAACAATTATGATTATCGTCAGTTTTTACAAGCGAACAAGTAAATTACTTCAACTGCAAACAGCAACAACTGCATTCTAAGGGTACACAGCTTTCCATTACAGCTCAAAGGTGGGATCCCATTCTTCTCTCCTGACACCCAGCAAGCAGCTTCCAGATTTTCTACTTCAATCATGACACTGCAGGTTCAGTCAGTGGCACAAGAAAACTTTTGGCAGCTGCTGGCATCTACGCAGGATTAAGAGTGATGCTTTACCTCAAATCAATGACAAGCTGCCAATAAAAGCCGCAGTCCCACTCTAACTCTGTCAGCTTGTCCCCAGCCCTCCCCTTGTGACAGCACAAGCATTTGTGCAGCCACAGTCAAAGAATTTAGCTGAAATCTAGTTAGCAAAAAATAGTTTATTTTCAGCAGGATCTGTCCTCCAACCCAACTCCACGTCAGGACTCTTAAAAATTTGTGGAAGTGCAACAGACGAGAAGGGACTGGTCCTTTCCATGGCAGTCCACACCACTGTTACCTTACAGTGAGTACAAAACCACCATTCCTAGACATAAATAACCACAGTTCCTCCAAGTGGTATCCACTACTTCGTATCAGAGCTGCGTGTGCCTAGCGGCAGCGGTATTCCCTCCCTCACGTCCTCACCCTGCTCCTGAAGCCAAAACTGTTAACAGAGGAACATGCTGCATCTGTCTTTATCTCCTTTTCTAATCACCTCTGGCCTGCACGAGCAATTCAGCCTTCCCAAGAACAGGCAAGCGATCAACGCAGACATTGGCCGTCTGCTCTAAATAGCTGCCCTTACAAAGAAGTATCCTCCGATTCAGGTGATTTTTATATACTGTCAGATTGATAAGCATGGGGGGTGGGGGTATGGGGGGATTAGGAAATCTGCAGAGTATGCTTAATTGCCAAAATTAAATCTGCTCATTCCAGCATATTCACACATCTATCTACAACACTCTGGGCATGAGCTGTGATGTAATGTATTTACCTTCTATGAGGTAAATGCATTTAAGGTATGCCAGAAAGATCTTTTCACTGTGGAACAGGATTTCGACGACAAACAGACAGAAAGGAGCTTATGAGATCCAGCAAAACTTACTCTACTGCTAGAATGTTTCTGTCCGGTGCACTAGATATTTAATAAATCCAAAACAATTAAAATCTATTTAGACTGTCCTTCTAGCCCCACCTATTTTTTGGTAGTCGCATCTTCCTTCACATAGCTTGAGCTCCAAGAAAAGGGGGAAAAAAAAAAAAAAAAAATCATCAGCATATTAACTACAAAGGAAATGTTAGAGGAAACTCATTTGTCCAAGCAGATAGCTCAGAATAGATCTTTCACATCAGAAGCTTTAGTTTTTACTCACGTATCTTTAAAACACTGTAAGCCTTGAGATGGAATAGCAAACACATGCAGACCTAAAGACACTCAAAGAAAACGTTAAGAAAGGCTCAGAAAATGAAGAACTGATCTGTAGTTACACAGTGGAGTTAGATTTGACTGAGCAATTTGGTTTTTGCCAAATGCTTTCACTTTCTTTCAACCTGCAAGTAAGGTAAACAGTCAATGCAGCAAGAAGCTAAATTTGATTTTTGAGATCAAACTTTGAAGCATTTCCACTTGAAAAATAGGTTTCTGAAGTTGATCATGTTGTCAGACATGATTCCTCACAAAATGTCTTTCCTGCCAGGAAAGAGGAATGTGTCTGCTTCTAGCAAAATCTAGAGCCTCCATAGTCAGATGATTATTAAACTTACTGTCCTTCTAACACTGGCAGACTTGTGGTCTTGGGAGTAGCCACAAAAATCTTCAGTTCACTGGACACATGCGTGTTTTGGACCAGCCTTGCTTTATCTTTTTTACATTTTGAATACGAAAAAATTGAGAAGGTGACAGAAAGATCTATTTCTCATGCAAAACGAGGTAAGCACCTGCTCCTGCTCTAAAGAAGTTTCAAGCATTTGTTACACAAATTTATTTCAAAGCAACATCCACATAGCCGGAGACTAAAATATGGCTAGCAGCATGATAAAGAATATAAACATAATTTATCAGTTGGCTGAAGGACAAGTTTCTCACTGAGATTCTCCTAAAGGCAGTAAGGCTACAGGAATTTTTGAGGATCTTCCCTGTGAAGAGAAGAAACATTCCAGTTCAGATAACCCCTGTCTTCCTCCACTGTATTCCAAACAACATGGGGAGACAGAGGAGTTGGTAGGCAATCACATGACCTCCATGTCCTTAGTTCTATCTTTAGGCTACTGTAATTTCTAGATGCACAACTTGTTGTAATACAGAGAGGAAAGCAGAATACCAAAGAGTAAGAGACCTGGTACCAAATTTAGTACTGTTCCACAGGAAAATTCTTTGAAGCATGTGTTCTTTAATAGTTGTATTAAAATGTGCAGCCTCTTAATCAGTATTTCACAACCAGCCTTTAACAGTTAGGGACATAATTCTCTGTTCTACCTGAAGAATTTCACTTTCTGAGATAAACGGGGCATTCTCAAAGTTAGACTGGGTCAAAGAGTTCCTCTCTTAAAAATTGGAGCAATCAAACAGAACTTGTTTCCCCTAATCTCTTAGGAAATGTCCTTCGTTTCCTAGCACAGTCAGATCTTTCTTTATAAATTCTCATTAAATCATTCCCCAGACAGAGGAGGAGAGGCGTAGTGGTAAAACCCCTGTGCACCATTTCTAGTACTCTCACTTCTTTTACAGAATGTCTTTTGTTCTCAAGGGGGAAAAGGAAAAAATATAAACCAGCAAAATCCTTTGTAAAGATGAAGACTAATGGTTTTGGACATAAAGAGAAAGGAAAGGCAAATAAGACAACTGCATTGTCAGGTGAACCTTAGACAAATTCTTAAGTGGCATCCGTAGTTTGTGTTCAACGACCTGAAAGGGGTCGGGGGGGGACGAGAATCAGTAAAGGCAAAAGTAAAAACTTCTGAAAGGCCCTTTACAAGCTCTTAATAGCTTAAAACATTCGTAAGTTTTTGTGGAAGTTGTAATGAGCACATAAATATACAAGCTGAAAATTAAGATATACCTCTTGTAGCTTTCAAAAAAAAGACTTCTTGCGCTTGAGCCAACATAATAAGACTGAGAGTTCCAACTGTGTCTGGGGAGATGTCCACTGTAGGTTCTCGATTCAAGGCTGACAACACCGTGTCTTTAATGTGTTGGAAAGCACCACTCGCAAACTAAGTATAACAAAATAATGTATTAATTATCATTCATGTTTCCAAACAGATTTTGCCTCTTACAAATATAATACATACAACAAACAATAAAAAAAAAATAGAGCTCTTTTGTATACAGTCTCCCATTTATTGTGTAGCCACTAAAAACAATTCCTTGCGACTTCTTGTTCTTGAGGCCACTTACACCAGACATTTATCAAGACAGACTATAAGTAACAGTATGTTGGCTACACCTTACAGCATAAGAACATGGAAATTTGAATGCATTCCACAAAGAAGAAAGAGATTATTACTGTATAACTTG
This sequence comes from Sagittarius serpentarius, assembly GCA_034782735.1. Classification (NCBI taxonomy): domain Eukaryota; kingdom Metazoa; phylum Chordata; class Aves; order Accipitriformes; family Sagittariidae; genus Sagittarius; species Sagittarius serpentarius. The sequence goes on along the minus strand of JAVKLA010000010.1, from coordinate 11,508,241 downwards.
TTAAAATAAAGATTTATACTAGCTAACATTATTCAGTCTTAAGCTGAAGGTTATTAGTTACCAACACGCTTCGGGGAAGGGGTATGGGGAACTGTATGGAATTAAATCCTTCAAAGCTGGTAAATAACTATGAGCCAAGACCAGGCACCTAGCCAACCCACCTTTGCAATTAAGACGGGGGAAATATGTATATATATTTATGTATGTGTATATATAGCTTTAAATTTGAGAGATACTTATTTGATGTTCCAAGATTAATAATTCTGAATTCCTAAGCATAAGCAGAGAGCCTCTGTACCTGATAGTGCTTAGCTGCAGCTTTTAGTCCTTCATCATTATCTAGATTCTGTTCTGCTGCAATCTGGCTTGCCAGTGCTCCACAGTTGAACAAAACACAGGTCTTCTCATACCCCAAACTTGCCAGAGCTGCAATCAAGACAGACAGTTACCCATACTGTTAAGAAAATAAACTTTGGTACTCTAGCCTCCTACAGATGAGGCCAACGCTCCTAATACCTGTACTTCAGGATATCAACAGTTCCAAGCCAAAAAAAAAAAAAAAAAACCAAACAACAACCAAGAAACCAAAACCACCCAATCATACTGAACTTTCAAAGCTGAAATCATCTTCATTCTGAAGGCTTTACATAAGTCTAATCTAGTACTTCCACAAAACGTTTCCACATGAGGAACTACAGAGAGTGGCGTAAAGCATAAGAGCAGTAGTATGAAAATCTAGACAATACACAAAATAATTTGAAAGTCTTTCTAACTAGAATGCAGCTTTTTGGCTCCTGAAGCTACAGAAACATACGCATTACTGAAGGATAATCTGAAATACAAGCTTCCATGCATTAATCACTTTGCAATAACTGCCCACTTACCTGCTCTTACTGTATCTTGAATGCAAGATTAACTACTGTTCCCTCATTGCGGCGAAAGATTTTTACATGCTCTGTCTTACCATCTACTGAAACACAGGGTATTTTTCACCTCTTAAAGCTATTGTTTCAGATTGAAAATGCTGACAAATATCTTGGTTATACATCTACTGAAACAGCTAAGGATTTACTTAATTAAAACTTGTGTTCACTAGACAGCAGTGTAGCCTGCCCAGACTCAACTCCTGTAATACTTCATAGTCCCAGAGGATGGAGCCCACACTTCAAGAAACAGTCACACCTGAACAGGAACCATTTTGAATATATTAATTGCTTTCAGAAGGTTATTGGCCATATGCAAGCGCTGGAAAATTTGAAGACTGAAGATATTAGTTTCCTACTACTGTTAAAGTGTCTAGACCCTCCTCTTGGAGGATGCAGAAAACTCAACTAGTGAATTTTCAATTTCACAAACCCGGGTACAACTTCCAAGTTATCCTCAAAACATTAAGGTACTGAAGAGGCACATTTGTTTCATTTCACTATCATCCAGTCTCCTTATACAGCTACATATTTATCTAACATCTCTGAAGTTTCTACGTTCACACTCCCTGACCTGCATTAAATTTTCACACAAGCAGCCATAAATCTGACATGCCATTTCTCCCATTTTTTCTCTCTGAGTGAAGTGAGTTACACAATCACTGTATTTCATCAAGATAACAGTCATTTATCTACATCATCTCTCTTCTGTAGTTTATTTTCCAGATTTTTTCGAAAAAGAAGAACTCATGCAACTTACACATCATTCAAAGACTAAAACACAAGCAAGGAAAGAAAATATGGCTTTGAAGTTTCTGAAGTGCAAAATTACTTTAGATGCAGAATAACTTTATACTCTGGACTGCATCTCAAGTGTGATTTACTACGGTGAGAACAGCTGTTTAGCAATATAGATTTTCCTCAGACTCATCTGTTTATAGCTCTACCTATTAACTTAAGCCAAGATATTTCAGATTACATGCCATGCTGTAAACTGGGTCACTTTTCAAGCAGCCACAGTATCTGTCAGCTACCCCTGTCATACAGGCTTGGGAACCAGGGGAAGATGGGAAGAAAATGGTTTGTCACCACAGCTCTCAAGTCACACCCCTGCATCTTGGCCCCATGGAAGTCAAAGGAGCTTTACACTGAATTTCCATCTGGAGACAGGATGGCCTCCTCTTAGAAGTCAACAGAATTTTGTTCCCTCAGTAAATGAAAACTTTGCTTTACACTGAGAAAACCCACTGCTAATTCTGATCTCAAATAGATACACACACATGCTATAGTTAATCTGGAGAGCAGCATCTAGATAAGCTGCGATACGGCACTGTAAAGATACATACTACAAGACTTCTTTTGTTAATTTCTTTGCACTAAGATCTGCTTTAAAGTTTCAAAATAAAATCTATTCCATTGCTTGTTAACTGAGCATTACTCACATCTCAGTAAAGAATTTCTTTGATATTTCACATGGATTGTTGCATAAATCTCTGGCCATCTGCCTCACAGATTATTTAGACTAGTATATAATTAACCTGCAGACAAGCAAGCTTTCTCAAGCTGCTGTAACATCACATTTATTCAAATGCTCAGGGTAATCATCAACGTTATGATTAATGATTCCTTTTCTCACAACTATTAAAAATCTCTGGCGATTCACAGACTATGTTTAAATCATAATTAAAATATTCTCAACTTCTACTATGAAACAGGTTCAATCACCATGAAATGCTAGCCCCAAAGAAGACAGTACCAACCAAATTCGGAAAAAAACCACAGCACCTTCAGGAAGGTCTCCAATTACCCAGAAGGACTTCTTAGAAAATAAAGCAAGGAAAGGTGTGCACCACCTACTTATGCATACGAATGCAGTGTATTATTACACATGTAGATCACACAAGCACGGCTTTAGAAGGTGTATTCAGAACATGGAAAACTGCAACTACTTTCAGTAGTTGCTAACAGAGAACTACTTTAAGGACACAAAAATTTTAAAAAAACCTAAAAAGAGAATAAGTACTCTGACATTTTTTCAGGCTTTGTCTGAAGCTTCAAAATTGCAATGGTCGTCTCGCAATGCTAGTCACGATGAACACTTAGGTATAAATAGAAACACTAAAGAATGATGACACATGACTGAACAGCTCCCCACTTAACTCAAAAGGATTTAGTCTTAGTTTCTCTATTGGCAAGTGTTCCATTTAATGATTCTGAATTTGCCGTGCAGAATTGTCCCTATTTGTGCCTCTGGAAAACTAATATTAAATCTCAGTTTTACAGAAATTCTTCGCGTGGTGCCCACTTGTTCATTACCAATGTTGAAGTGATTAATCTGTTACCAATACAGTTGAACTCATTTGAAAGCTATGTTGAGAATACTAGAAAGACTATAAACAATTCAGCTATATAAAAATATTCCCCAAAATCAAGTATCATTAATACTTGCACATTCGCTACATTCACATACCCAATTTGGCAGATCCTCCAAAAAGTGATCCTTTATCAAAAGCATCTTTCCATGTAAATGTTACACAGACCTGAAAGTTGTGAAAAAGAAAGATCTTCATCTCTGAAATTAAATACGAAATCTTCAGCAAATATCCCAAATTCACATATTTACCCTTTTATATTACATTTAATTCACTTGTAACATTACAAACATTCTGGAAGTTTCTGGAAATGATCACGAGCACTGAAAAAAAATTTATTCTACCTTTTTTCCTTCCTGTTAGTTTGCTCAAAACATTTCAAGTAGACAAGACAAATTCTCAAAATAACCTTTCAGCTCTCCTCCTATTCTGAGTGACAGATAAATTTATTTCCAAACCAAGATACTCTTCTCCTAAGAAGTCTGACAGTCTGGTATACTCACTGTTAAAGGAAACCACCCAACCAAGCAGTTTCCACTGTTCCAAATTACTAGCATATTTGGAATTGTTTCATAATACCAAAATTCACCCATTTTTATGAGTGAATTCAATAGCAGCATTATCAGGAAATGCACTCAAGAAAGACAATGCAGGTAAAAACACTGTGCTTTATATTCCACTTCCAGCATACATACCATAGACAATGCAAGTACTTCACAGAATGGGCTCTGAAGTTACACTAATTGATTCCTTACTCAGCTGATCAAACTAGATGTAAGCAATCGGTATCAAACCAGAAAAAATAGCAAAATTCCTCGTTTTAAAGTGGTTGGGGTGAATAACTTCAGAAGGAGCACAGTGCTGCTAGATAAAGTATTTTCCTCTAGCAGCAATGCTAGTTCAGGAAATTCTGGTCCCCAGCTGTTCGTTGCTGCTTCCACTGACTATTTCTTCCCCTTGATGGAACAGTTTACAGATCTGCAGAACTTGCTCTTGAAGTTTTCCAGTTTTCCATGTCTCGGGGTTTGCAGATCCCCCTATCAAAACATTTGCACACTAAAAACCAAAGTGCAGTTCTTGGCTACAAGTGAACGCAGCTACATACGAAACTCAAATCAGTTTGAGCTGCATTAAAACGACTCCCTCGCTTGTAACCTGTAAGCCTGAAAGAAACTTTCTTTTAATCGTAACATTACCATTTAAATATGATTTGATCAGGAAAGAAATGTAAATTCTGTCCTATTTGTAAACACATCCAAAGAAAAGCCACATCTTTTTCCACCAAAATACGGGAGCCTAAAGATCTATCCCAGTCTCCACCTGCGGAAGACTTCAATAGGCAAGAGTTAGGCTGAATTTCTGCTTAGAGACGGGATTCTAAAGCAATACGGTAGAAAAGAAAAAAAAACCTTAATGAACACCGTATCTATATAAAAATTACACCATGTGTAGATGCAGAGGCAGGAATAAAGTGGTAAGCTCTTAAGTGGGTTATTCTGTTACCTGTTGTGAATGAAACATCTACTTCAAAGACCAAATATCATATTCCATCCGTTACTGAAGGTTTTCCCATAGAAATTATGTTTGAAAAAGCCTTTCGAACATAGTATGAAATAGACTCCTTGGAAAAAGGAGAGTTGAAGAGGAATCAGCACAGCACAGCTCTTTCTGACCTATACCGCACTGACCACCAGCCAAAGTCAAAACGTTTCTGATCTGTAAAACGAAGGCAATTATGGCCACTAGAGGGGAAGTTTCAGTATAGACTGTACGTGAGCACCGACCAGCAGATAAACAGAGATTAGGAAAATAAGGCTCAAAGAGATTAAATGCCTTGCCCCAGAGAACTACTGTTTAGTGGATTAGGTACAGGATCAGAAGTCATACATCATAGGTGCCGTGATTCAGTTTAATGGTTTGATAAGTCATCTTACCTGATTTTCAGAGAATGGAAACTTTGGTTCAATTGAACACAGCTGATCATAGTATCTACAAAAAAAAAAAAAGGAAGAAACAGCTATTAGATAAATCAAATTAAGAGTTTTGTTTCTTACACTGGCATGTAAGGAAAAGGGCACAAACATCCCACACACAAATCAGTCGTGAAGCTCATTCGTAACCATGGAGGATTTGCAGGACAGAGAAAATCTGCCTAAAGGGATTTTCTCAGTAGACGAACAAGCTCAATAGGAGGGAGCCTTCCACAGAAAATGTGGAAACCCTGTCTCAGTCAGAAGTAGAAGAGTATCACAGATGAAGGTGACCCATTCCACTTTCTGATGGAGGGTGGACTAGAAAAGAATGTCCTGTAAAGGAGTCCCTGTATGCATACAGGAAGACAAAGAGTACATTAGACATTCAGTCATGGTGCAAAAGTAAATCAGATAAAGCACTTAAAATTAACAAGCTACACGGCACTCTCTTGATCTGAAGGTTATACCTATTCCCCTACAATTTCTGACTCATCTGTTTAAACTTCATCGTCTTTGAAATAGTTGCCATTTGCCTTGCACAGTGTCAACAGGAGAGCCTAATCCTTGATAAAATTCTTTAGTTGTAAGCTTAGTTTCCATTAAGAGTATATTGTAGCAGTCACAGTAAGTTAAAACCCAAAGTTTATCTGTGCCAATATTTTGTCTACTCACAGTGGAAGATGTTTAGGAAAGAATGCCAGAAAGATAAGTATAGCCCAGTCCCTCACAATCTATTCAGGCAACAGTTTTCCAGAGTTGTACCCTACACCTGCACCACTTGTTAAAACGTGAAAAGCTGGATGCAGAACAGAAAACCTTTAACCTGTCAACTGCTGAGAACACATAACACGTGAAGACTGTTTCCTACACTCTTCCTGTAGCACGTGCCATAGGGGCATACACCCAGCATTATATTGGTCAAATTCTTTTTTTAAGAATTTATATTCCCAATATGCAAAACACCTTGTAGTAACGAGTTTCACAGTCTGTGAAACAGGGTTAACATTGTTCCTGTTTCCTTACATTACATTATTAAATATTAATCACTATTGATCTAGACTTGAAGCAGATATACAACAAGGCCTATGTTCTGCAGGCAATAAATGTTTGTTTAAAAATTCAAGAAGCACTTTAAAAAATCATATACAACAATTAAAATAGCATTAGCATACTCTTCAGTGAATTATATCCACCAATGTATATAATACTACAGGTTTCTGACTTCAACTGAGCCACTGCAATTTAAGACATAATATACTAAGCCATATCAAAAGCTACAATAATCTGCAACAGTAACCCAACAGGACTTCCACTAATAATTGAGTTGAAAGAAATTGCTGCCAAGGTTAAAAAAAAAAAAAGTCTGCAGATAGTCTGCAGATACTTACTGTGACAGCAGTTTAAATCAAGATTAAATTTTTACTTTTAACAACTTACCAAGAATATGAAAGGTATAGTTAAAAGAAACCCAGAACCCTAGCACTGAAGACCACTGCAACCGATATATTTAAATGTACTTCCTTCGTTGCCTTCAGCTGGCCTCAACAGAGTCGTTTTCACTAGCATCACAAAGAAAAGGAGACTTTTCACGCTGTCTCCTCCTGCCTCAATTTGTTCACCAAAAGCCACCAATAAAGCTGAGTTGTCTTCCCACAATCCACGATTACCCTGTCCTCATCTACCATGAGGGTCGAGGCAAGAAGCAAAGCTTGTTAAGCGTCCTTCTGAAGTTGGGTGCGCCTAAGCGTTGGCTGTTTGCAAACAAACTATTCTTTGTATGCCAACAGAACCACAAAGAAAAAGAAAAGAAGCCGAGGAGGTGTATGTTCCTCCCAAATATGCTGCTGCACTTAACATCAAAGAATACCAACAACACAGGGCTTTTTGTTTGGTTGGTTTTAAACAAGTTCAGAACTTCTGTTACTATTTTCTTTACTATTTTAAGCATGCGATGTCATTTCTTTTTATTAAAGAACTTGAAATTTGTCATGGTTTAACCCCCGCCAGCAACTCAGCCCCACACAGCCGCTCACTCACTCCCCCACCACCCACTGGGATGGGGGAGAGAATGGGAAAAAATAAAGCAAAGCTCGTGGGTTGAGATAAGAACAGTTTAATAGAACAGAAAGGAAGAAACTAGCAATGACACGAATAACAACAAGAAAGTGACAGTAACAATAAAGGGATTGGAATACACAAGACAAGTGATGCACAGTGCAATTGCTCACCACTTGCCAACTGATGCCCCAGCTGAGCACCTCTCTTCCCCCCCACCTCACCGGGCATGACGTCCCATGGTATGGAATACCCTGTTGGCCAGTTTGGGTCTGCTGTTCCGGCTGTCTCCCCTCCCA
>JAVKLA010000010.1:11454435-11495679 GCA_034782735.1 Sagittarius serpentarius | reverse complement strand
CACCGAGATGACGTTCGTCCGGGCCGCCGCGCGGGCGGAGGACGAGGAGGCGGACGAGGAGGGCGGCTGGCGGGAGGGTGGGGGAAGGCGGGCAGCAGCCGCCGCCGCCGTCACCGCGGACTCCGCGTTCCCCTGCCTCCCCGAGCGGCCCCGGCCCGCCGCCCTAAGCCTCGCGCTTCCGGGATCGTCGCGCGCTGGCAACGCAGCGCCGCCACGCCCGCTGTCCCCGCCCCTCCCTTTCCTTTGCGCAGCCGTTGCCGCCTCAGGGAGGCGCCGTCGCTCCCGCCCCCTCCCCTCCCCGCGGGGCTGCGGGCCCGGTTGCCTGAGGGGAGGCGGGCACCGAGCTCCTCACATAACCCACCCCACCTCCCGCCCCCCCACCTCGCCCGGGTGTCGGAGGGTCGGTACGGCCGGCGGGAGCCGCGTTTTCACGCGGGGGCGGGGGGGGGGAGGGGACCGTTCGGAGCCCGGGGCAGGCCAGAGAGCTCGAGTGGTGCCTGTGGAGAAGCGCTGTCTAGCGGAAGACGTGACCGCGGAGCTCGGCTGTGGTAAGGGAAACTTCGTTGGCCGGTAACGTAAGCTGTGGCAGGCCGGTAAGAGTAGTAGTGGCTACGGGAAAGTTGGTGAGAGGTCAGGCTTGTAAGGCGTTAGAGGGGAGCCAGGGGTCCCATGCTCAACCCACCCTAAGACTCGGTATTTTACGCAAGGTACAAACCTTACTTATCCGCAGCAAATGTTGAAATGGCGCCATTGGCAGTAGAGGGCGCAGATTCACGTGTTGCTGTAATGACGGGTCTGTCAGCCACGTCACGCTCGCTTTCTGCTGACTCAGCCCAGCATAGCTCAGATAGGCAAAAGGGGCAGTCTGCAAGGCCGGCTTGTGTGAAGACCGAAAGGGACTATTCAGCCCACGTTCTCGTTTCCCACTTTCTTCTGCCACTTGTTCCAGATAGGTAAGGCTGCAAGCCTGCTATTTTCTTATTACGTAAGCCCCGAGGTGATGATACCATAAAAAGGAGTGGTAAAAGTGCTTTTTAAATTATGTAAAAAGGGCTTGGGTCTCATGTTGTGGCAGACCACGAGTTTTGCTGTGAAGTAAAGCCGATGATCCCTTCTGACTGAAAGTGTACTATACTGAGTAGAGCTATCTATCTTCTTTGTTTGATGAACGCCTGAAGTGGTGGCATAAGAAGAAAAGGGTAGAGCCTGGGAAATCGGTCCTAACTGTGCCTGTCGCCGCTGGGAGGGGCAGCTCCTCCAGCATAAACCGTCCGTCTATACAACCCGGAGATGCTGTTGCAACAGCAGCCGGGCCCTCCCGCGTACAGGCACAGGGATCGAGGCGGTGGAGTTGTCCTCATTCTGCTGCTTCCCCTCTCCTTCGCTGAGGCCCAAGCGCTTAGCCTTCAGAGCCTTGCCGGGTTGCCGCTGTTACGAACCTTTGCTATATTCCCAAAAAGTGAATGTATGTGTTAACAGTTCCTTGGTGCGGCCCTGCCTCCCTGCGCTGAGTAAACACCCAGCTCAATTTTTATCGTACGATGAATACAGCGGGTAAGCTGTCCTGCCTTGCTCAGATCTGGGTATGCGAGTTCCTCGCTGCTTTTTTTCCCCCCCAGATGTTACTGCTCACATACACTTGAAAGCATTTGGTCCCTCAGCCTGAGTCATCCTTGCACTGATTGCCCTTTCCTGTCCCAGGGAAACCCTCCAGCCTCACAAGCTTAGATTCTGTTCAGTCTTAAGATACAGTCAGCTGGGCAGTTGCCTCCCTTTGTTTCCAACATCAAGACCTTATGGGGTATAGCTAGCCTGCACATTGTTACAGGATACGTGGCTGTCTATATATGGAAGATGGAAGCCATCAATACCTTCCAGCATAACAGCCATAAACACAGAAAGGGTGTGAACAGGGAAGGGCAAAAACTGCAGCTATGAGATCATAGTTCTACTTTGGAGCCATGGTGACCTTTAGATGGCTGTTGCTTAACAAATGCAATGATTGATACTTTGCGTTCCTAAACCATCCACCAACACAGCACAGAAATTTCACTTCGTCTTAGAACAAGTTACCAGAACTTCAAACGTACAGGTGATTTGCTTCTTTCCCACAGATTTCTTGATAAATCAGTTCTCGGAAGGCTTTGTTCTGATGATGACAATTATAATATTGTAAGCAGTAATGACTTGTCTCCTTACCTATGACTAGTTAAGTACTATTTCCCAATTTAGATAGGAGGAAGCCACACAGTCAGTAGTTACCAGTGCAGGGTGCATAATCTGCATCTTCTGACTCAGAGTCCTGTGCTTTAAACAACAGACCAAACTTCCCTCTTCAACAAATTCATGATAGTATCTAAGGGAACCACTTTAAAACGGGTTTCCCCTAAAATGTTTGAAGTAATGCAGCATAAACAAGTTGTAGCCATGCTTAAGCATTACCAAGGACACTGATAGATTTAACTGCAGTACAGACTGGTCATTAGATGTCCCCAGTTTTCCTCTTTTTCCTAAACAACCATTACGTGCATGTAGAGCACCGCAGTTTTGCAAAAGCATTTCTAAAAGTTAGATTTGCTTTCAGTATGCAAACTGGCTTTTCTGCATGCTTCATGGGTTTTGTCTACAATTTTTGGACAGAAAACTTTTCAGTGAACTCTGATGTTCGATTTTATGCTTGCTTTCTGTTCACAAATTCTGTGTACAGATACTTCATTGATGGAAGATATTATTCTGTATTTGCTGTATTTTATTCTGTAGATTTTGATCACGCCGCTTTATCCGTAGCGTAAGAGTTGCCCTGTAGTAATAGGAGTAATTGGCATGCAGATGCTATACAAATCAAAAATCAGAAAAAGGAAGTGGTAAGGGACCTAATTGTTCATTTCATTAAATCTGATGGTCCTCTTGCCTAAAGCTTCATTTAATCACTCAGATCCAACCCCATTTTTATACTCCTAACATAATCTTTTGGTGACATAGGGTAAGACCAAATCATTTATCACCATTGTCTTTTGACCATGAGTTTGAGGAGTGATTACCATCAGTTGCCAAAATGAGGGAATGCAGAAAACAAATTGTATGTCAGAAGCTCTGATTGGATCTAAATAACCATCTAGTCCTGCTGCCCATTTAGAAGAAAATGTAGAATTGTTACAACCTGTGGATGAAATTTCTTCCTGACAGCCCATAATCAAAAGCACGAGGAAGAATTCCTACCATTTCCTTCAAATTTGACACTCCTTTACCTTTTGTTTCAAAATTTAGAGGAACTATTAATCCTTTTTTTCTCAATTTTCATTTGTATTTATTAGAGTTTTATATTTCTCATAGGTGAGAAGGGACCTGAACCAGAAGATCCATCGGTAGCAAACTCAGCTGGGCAGGGGCCATGCTTACCTTTGTGCTTGTAGAGCCACATTCACAAGGATACTGGATGCACCATCCTCCTGTTGTTCCAAAGCTAAGTGAGAAAAACACATCTTCAGTCTAAATTCTAGATGTTGTACAGGTGAGGATGAAGAAATGAGAGGTTGGAGAAGCAGGAAAACAGTTCTAAATCAATATTGTTGGTACATTTAGGGTAGATACTTGTGTATAGTGGTAATTACAACAAAGTTGCCTTTCAACCACAAGCTAAATACGGATAGTGGCTATGTCTGACTTTGCTTGAGGGGAGGGTGCTGGCAGAATGGTCTAGAATAAGAAGGGCGTCACATGCGTAGCTAGTGGGACGGAAGAGAACTGCGTAGATGAAATAAATGGCAAGCAGGAGCAGAAGTGGGGATCAGAGAAGGCTAAAGAGAAGATGGAGGTGAAGTAATAAGAACTTAGGTGAGAAATGAAAGCGAGTAAGATTATGCAAGGCCTGGAAATTGTTGACCTAGGTAAATAGTTTTACCTGCTGCATTGTAGATGGACTAGGGCAGAGCAAACAGGGAATCCGACCAGCATTAGTGCAGTATTTTCCATAAACGGTTACAAGAATATTAGCTATTAGGCCAGTTAGAGTGCAGCCTAGAGTTTTCCTCAAGTCTAAGCAGGCTTCAGAAATGTGCCATATTGCTGATCGCATAATGATAGTGCCTGTGCTTGTCATTCAAATACATCACGTAAACAGGAAAAAACAGCTCTTCACTGTCCCACATCATGGTTTGTAGTAGTGTGGGTCTTCGTAACAAGCGTCAAATGCATTGCTAAAGTATTTTCATATATCCTATTAAAAATCTGTGGTAAAATTATGTCCCGCTCAAAAGGATGTATAAGATTTTTGAAATGTTGTTATTTTTACTGCTTATACTGTTCCTATCACTGTGATTCTAGAAGATTTACAAAGCAGAACAGCTTGTAGAAGACAGCAGCAACCTTCGGTTCAGGAAGAAATAGCTGCGAGGCTATTAAAATGTTTCCCAAAAGCTGAAGGTCAGTGTTAGTGCAAGATATATAAATACAAACATATAAAATGCTTTTTAACAATGCATTGAATAAAACTGCTTGCTATTTAGCTATATTACCGTAGTCCTGGACACGTATATTAGGGTACAGTCACCTTCTGCTTCCGGATACACACTCGCTACTTAAAGGGAGGCAATGTTTACGTAGGTAATTATCCTGATACAAAGCAAAGCATAAATGCACGGTGCTATAGATAACACTGATACAAGTTAGGTGACCAGTAGCCCCCAAAATGGCCACTTCTACTCCGAATGAGAGTGTTGGCAAGGATATAAATTTACACCGTTTCCCGTTTATTGGTTATGGGGTAACCGTGCATAAGAAGAGGAGAATGTAATAGAGACTATCTTGTCATTTAATTCTGGGCAGATTGCACAGCTATTTACTGAATCCAACCTTGCGTATAAGTTTTGGAAAAATCCAAAGTCATGCATGAGTATTTGACTTAGATCGACACATTTTCGTGCAATGTTTACAGTGTGCGGTTTGAAAAAAGTTCAGAGCCTTCTTCTGAAATTTTGTTGAAAGAAGGAAAAGGTTTGTTCTACCTTTGTTCAGTGTTGAACCATTGATGTTACTTAGTAAATCATTAATTCTACTTTACATATATAAATTACGGAGTTTAAAATAATTTTTCCCCTTAGGAATGGAAAACAAAGTAGCTGTCACATTGCATTAAAAGCAGATGATAAATCAAACGTCTGCTTTTTGTGATAATGGACTAAATTTTGCCTTACGCTGCACTTACTCTTGCTATGAATGTTTCCTTGACCTGTCATAGGATTTCAGAAGCCCCAACAGGAGATGGGTAGTGTTCTAATGTTATCACATCTTTAATTAAAAGTTGAAAGAAGAAAGGATTAATGGCCTTGAAACACAAGTGTTTTGCAATATATCCTTCTCCTAACTATGCCGTGTTTTTACTGCGTGTAATTTTAAAATAATAAACAACTGAAACTGAAGTATGTGATTGTTTATTCATTCCAGAAGAGAAGAGTGTTTTATTTTACAAATTGCTCTTACAAGCTTGGCTAATTAAGCTGCCCCTTAAGATTGGAAAGTCAGAAAGTTTTCGCTTAAGTAAGTTCTGTATTACTAAATAATGCAACTATATCAATAATGGAAAGTACCAAAATAGATGGAAGGTAACTGGGTAACTTTGAATCTCTTAAGTATTGCAATATGGGGTATACCTAAAGCAGTGGCTTTGCTTTATTCGCTTTAAAACATTGCTTTCTTTATTTAAAGCATTGTATTTCACATTTTATAACAAATGTTGTCCAAGTATGTCATCAATTCAGTACAAATACTTTTTGCACCAAAGGACAGAGTAGCCTTCAAAGAAGCAGAAATTAATATTTGTCCTTGGTTGGTATTTTATAATATGTAATTAAATTTTATATTGGTTTTGCCTGTATATTCAATGCAAGAAGAATACCTTTTCCTGTTTATTACATTACAATTACAAGGCTTGACTGGAAAACTCCACGTATAATTTCAAGACTACTAGGTTTATTACATTGAAGATATGAAAGAAATTAAATCTGGTTAATTGAGGCAGATCCTTTATAAGTCATCGTTGACTTAGCATTTATTTCAGTAGTGTTTTCTATTTGAAGTGTTTCTTGTCCTGAAATATCTTATAAAATATTCAAATAGAAATAATTTTACATAGCTTGAAATAGGTCTGGATGGAAGTAGGGAATTAGGTAGTCAGTCGTTACACAGCATAATGGTCGCTGGTACAGAGAGAGATTCACTTCTGGCTACATGGAACAAGCAGGACGGTAAATAAGATCCTGACAGAAATGCCTTCACTTGGTCGGTGTCACTAAGAAACACTGCTGAAATTCAGTTCTGTCATTCAACGGACTCTTTTTATAGCAAGTGAGAGGTTTACACCACTAAGCAATCCTCTCTATTGACAGTGAAGCATTTTATTTTCAGCATTTCGGGTGGAGAAGAGCCCGTAGTACGTCGCAGTCCAAGTATCTAGAACTCCTTTACTGCACAAAGCCGTCTTGTTTTTTGAGAAGACAGAAAAAAAATTTGTCCCTCTAGTGGGCTGCGTACGTGTGCCCCAACAGAGACAAGCTTGTTGCTCGCGTGTGAGGCGGGAAGCATCTGTCCTTTGGCTGGGGGCCCATCCCCCAAGTCGTGCGCCTGTAGCAGTGGCTGCCCAAACGTGCAGTTCAGCTCTTTGCTCGTTGCTAGGTTATTTGCCACCTCCTCGCTAATTCGGATAAACAGTGAGACACTGTGCTCTGCCTCATTAAAGTGACGCTGAGGGGTTTGGAACCGAGGTGAATCGAAAGCCAGACATACTTTTGAGCATGCTCGTATGGGCCGATCTTCCGTATCCCCATCTGTGCGTGTTGCCATTGTCACTGTGTTGATGGAATCTATTACATAAAAGCATCCTACAGTCGGGGGGGGAGAATTTGCCATTACGTGCTGGACAGAGCAGAATCACACTGGTGGAGCGGTATTAGGAGAGGACAGCAGGGGCCGAGGCCTAATTTTAGCTCCAAGGGGGATGACAAGCATGTAAGGAGGAAAGCAAGGACCTGATTTAAAAGCTGTAAATTCAAGGTTTCTCCTTCTAAGGTGGGAATTGAAGGAATCGTTCCCCAGGAGAGCAATCCAGGAAGAGCAGCTGTGGTCCTTCTTCTCTGGAAACAACCCGCTCCGGCGCACAACAGTCTGAGACCTTACCAAAAATGGAAAGATCAAACAAAAGGCAGAAGACCCTGAGATCAGGTTTGTTCCACGGTCCATGCAGGGAGGGATTTATGACTTTTCCCAGTCTGTCTCCTTAATACACGTACTGATGGGCTTACAAAGAGCCACCTCTAATGACAATATAGGGAAGCCACTTCTGAAAGCAGTGAAGATCCTCTTGTCCTGCTGTTAATATGCCCATAATAAGAGCTTTTTATCTTGCACATTCTAAACATAGTGAATCAGAACAAAGTTTCTCTGTTACGTAACATAACAAACGCCAGTACAGGCAGCTTTCTTGCAAAGTTTGGTCTGACCACAAAAATTTGGGGATAAAGAAATGGTGACAGGATTTGCCAACAGCGCTGCCAGAGGATTCCTCCTAAAAATGCTTGCTTTGCAATGTTCAAAGGAGAAATGATAGACAAACTTGCACCGGTGCAGTCTGCAAAAAGCGAGATGCAAAAAATGTGGTTTAATCTTCTATTTCATCATTCTCCTCGCTGCATATGAACACACGTGGTGCCAGCAGACAACAAAATCCAGCATTAGCAGTGTGCTTTTGCACAAAAAAGGGAAGGAGAGGATGATTTGACCAAAGGCATTTTTACAATGCGTGCCTTTTTCTAATTATTTTTTTTTCCAGATAACTGTGGCTCAAGTTGCTTCTAATTGTGGTAGGACATCCATAGGGCATCCCAGAGTCTGACTTGGACATTAAAGGGGAGAGTTGGAGAGACACTGGGTGAGCCAGTTTGTGTTACGAGACTGCACTTCAGTCGACGCCTTTGCAAAAGTTATATAAATCAGGGCAGATTTCAGTGCACTGTTTATCATATATGATTCATGCTGGCATGAAGTATCTGGACGTGGCTTGACTAATGCCAGTACCTAAAATGTTACTGTAAGGAATTTAGCATGCAAATTATGTTCTGCAAGCTCAGGAGATGATCCCTAATACTTAGTTCATGAATTTTCAGGTTGCTCTGCCTGATGTTCCCTCTGAAGTTCCAGGAAGTTCTTACTGTCTTATACACAGACTGAAGCTTTTGTAATGAGTCACTTTTAGGGGGAAAAAAATCCATTTTCTTAACTGATACTTTCTTCTGTGGAATCAGACATTCAGCTGATTTGTATACGCAGTATTTCTTCCGTTCACACTGGCTGGTATAAACTGTAATGTCGCGCTCCTCTCAAACCAGTACGCCTAGCAGCTTAAAACTGTTTCCTCTCCTTTCAGGTACGGAGATGCTGACATACACAAATAAGATATTTCAAGGAACACGAGATAGTGTATTCCTGCTTCAAATACTATGTTTAAGTGAATGCTTAATTACTAGCCATTCTCTGTGCAAGCATTGACAGGCTTATCGGTGGTCACTTTTGCAATCAGCTGGCTCTGCCTACACACTGCTTAGCTAGGAGTTTGACGATGACTAGGCGTAACTGACAGTAAATTGTCCTTGGAATCACTCTAGGACAGCAAGTGATGTTCACGAAGTAAAAAGCAAAGACTAACCGCTTCTTTACCGATAGAATCCTTCATGCTTCTGTGACTCTGATAACACCAGATGGGCATGTGCCTGTCCACTTTCAGGCTTGTGTTTTTGTGTATCCTTTCTGTACCCCTATGTCTGCGTTTGTTTCTAGCGTCTGCTTCCTCCGCTTTTCACAGGGTTCACAGAATGTGCTTCGGATAGGTTAGGTAGATGTGAGTCATCGTAGCAGGTCAATTCATTTTCCCATGGCATGGTTTCTTCCACCTCATGACTGTCATTTTTTTCCATTTCCATCTTGCCAGTATTACCTGCTTGGCGTGGCAGCTTATCAGTGACTAATGAGGTGCCTATTTTCAGGGATGAAGCAGCTAAAGCATTTTTTCTTTACTATGTAGATGATCCAATATGACTTTTCATTCAACGTACCTAGTGTTTATATGCTAATTATTTAAATGGTCTGTTTTATTGGCCAGAAATGTATGCAGTGATTCAACGGTAACCATCTCTGTTTGTATAAAATTCACATGAGGTCTAAATACATGCACATCAAAATACGTGCCGAAAATCAAGCTCAGTGACAGATGGGAAATTTTACTTGTGACGTATTATTTGTTAAGAGAAAAGATAAAAATTAAAGATGAAAACTTAAGGCTCACCAGAAATTTCTTTCAGAAGTGCTATAGTTGTACCCAGTCATTTGCACTCTTGGGCTGTGACAGCATACTGACACCCTATCTCATCACTGACAAACAAAAAGTTTGCTCCAACTCATTTCCCCTCCTGTTTTCTCATTTACTCGCACGGAATAACAAACCGTGTTTGAGAATGGCATATTAGCCAGACTATATGCGGGGAAACAGAGGAATTCAGAATGGTAACTCTTTAGGAAATGGCAAAGGGAATGCTGTAAGGAATGGAGGACTGTGGGGCAATTATTGCAAGCTGAGGTGATGACGCCGAATACTTGTGAAAAAGCAGCAAGCTCAGAGTGGCCTGATGAAGTTCAGTGCAAAATTTTTAGGGCTTTTGCATGTTCAGCGAGGAACATAGGGAGCGTGGGTTTATTTGCCATAATACCTAGTAAATAACTATAGGTGCATGCAAGGGTCTTTGCAAAGATTCAGGAACACTTTGTAAATGTTAATTAAGTTAGACAATAATTGAAGGAGTTATATATTAATAGACCTATCTTAAATGTACCAGAGAAGTTATTTGCCAGAAGAACTCTCATGCCAGGCCCAAGGATTTCTGTTTTAGTAGAATTCATTAACGTATTGTGACCATTAGCTGTCCCCGTCTCTCCCCTTTTACTTCTCTTCACTTTCCCAAGAACGCCTGTACCAGAAGAGGTCTTCCCAAAAAATGAAGAAATCAGTGTTTGCTAAAGATCTTTCCATGTGCGAGCCAGCGTGAAAGCAGTCTGAGGTGTGGCCGAGATGTTCTTCAGTACTCGTCATGCACAGTGCTGAAAAGCCCTATGGGAAACGGCAATTACAGTACAAGTTAGGGCAACTCTTAGGGTAGCTGGCATTTTTCCAGGGACCGACCTGGCCTGTGGCAACTTCAGAACGGAGATAAATACATATTTCTTGCATTTGCTTTCTGCTCTGTACTACACCTGAAAGGAACTAAGCTGGCTGACATCATCTCAATTTTCTAGTGTTATCAGTGTTATTGTGTGTCGTGGTTTAACCCCAGCCGGCAACTCAGCACCACGCAGCTGCTCGCTCACTTCCCCCCCCCCCAGTGGGATGGGGGAGAGAATCGGAAAATAAAGTAAAGCTCGTGGGTTGAGATAAGAACAGTTTAATAGAACGGAAAGGAAGAAACTAGACACCGATAACAACAAGAAAGTGACAATAAAAAGATTGGAATACACAAGACAAGTGATGCACAATGCAGTTGCTCACCACTCGCCAACCAATGTCCCAGTTGCGCTCCTCCTGCCCCACCAAGCTGGGCATGACATCCCATGGTATGGAATACCCCTTGGGCCAGTTTGGGTCAGCTGTCCCGGCTCTTTCCCCTCCCAACTTTCTTGTGCCCCTCCAGCCTTCT
This sequence comes from Sagittarius serpentarius, assembly GCA_034782735.1. Taxonomy (NCBI): domain Eukaryota; kingdom Metazoa; phylum Chordata; class Aves; order Accipitriformes; family Sagittariidae; genus Sagittarius; species Sagittarius serpentarius. The sequence continues at coordinate 11,484,946 of JAVKLA010000010.1, read as the reverse complement.
TGCTGGCTGGGCAGGAGAAGCTGAAAAGTCCTTGACTTGGCCTAAACATGACTTGGCAACAACTGAAACCATCAGGGTCTTATCGACATTCTTCTCATCCTAAACCCAAAACCCAGCGCTGTGCCAGCTGCTAGGAAGACAATGAACTCTATCCCAGCCGAAACCAGGACACTGTGCTGCAGAGGAAGAACACAACTGCATGAATTACTGTACAAGCAAATAAAAAAACCCGCTGTCTGAAGCAACGTTCAATAGTAAGGAGCTAACAGATGAAGACAGGTGGAAATGTACAAGGTTACTTACGTAACGCAAGTGCAGAGATTCCTGACGTAGCCCCACCAGAACGACTTCTCAAAGCAGAAGCCTCTAGAAGCGCTGCCTCAAGCCAATTAGCTCTGTATTACAGCACGGAGGTAGCTGCCATGCCATACTGTACAACCCACAACGTTGTTACCATCAAGGAACAAAATGCGCTTTTTTCCCTCCTGCCTTAAAAAGTCACTTACAGAAGGGAATGAAAAAACAATTACCATGTAAATCCATGTTTCCACCCTTACCCTCAGCACTGCCTAAATAAATAGGGGATACCGATAGAAGCGAGAGGGAGCTCGTTTTTTCTAGCCACAAGGTAAAGCTAAAAGTAATAATATTCAGGCCATGCCTTTGACTTATTTCCTGAGAGGAATAGTGTATCTCTTGAATCTACTACCAACTGCAAATGCCATGCTGACAAAATTCATCTCTCAGTGTCCAAAGATTACACTGTACAAAACTATTATGGATTAATTCAAATTGGATTTTCTCTGTGTTGCAGGATCAGCTTTCTACTTTATGACTACTGACACGTGAAATAAAGCACAGTGACCAGAACGCATTTGAAATTAAGTCAGATTTTATTGTATAATGGACTTTTGTCAGAGTGGGAGAAAAGCAGGGCTCATAAAACCAACTGCTAGTTAGTGGTAATGGAAAGAAAGTCAATCTGCAATTAAACTATAATGGTGGTACATTAAATAGGAGTGAGTAATAGCAGTTAAACTTAATTAAGGCTGGAAATATTTAAAATATCAGTAACAGTTTTATACTGAAACCATATGATGAGTTTTGCCTTGATTACTCTCCAAAGGCCTGCTGCTGTACAACCCTTCAGGCAAAACACCTGCTGAGATCTATATGCTCATAAAGAGAGATCACAGACACATTTTAAAGCTGATAAAGACTGTCTGGATTCAAAGCAATGATTACATAGCCATTGCCCAGTTCTGTGAGACACAGTTTGCATATCTTTTGATGGGGCGTGGCTCTTGGTGGAAAAATACTGTTTGGATTAAATATTCGTTTACATGGACTACTGGACGCAATTATGGCTGAGGAAAACGTTTTGTGATAATTGCGTCCACAGATTTTCATGTAACCATCATGTCCTGGCATGGAAGGTACAGAGTATACCTGAAACCGTGTTTTGCGATACAGGTTCTGTGGTCTCAGCTGTATCACCTTGTTAGACTGTACGCTGCCTGAGGCCAGAAACCCTGACTGTCCACTGCCAGTGATTTATGCACACTCAGAGGCACTGAGCGCGTAACCTAGTTAAGCTAGCAGAGGATCCTCCTCACGTGTCCACCAGTCCGTGCAGTGGGGAGGTCTGGGCTGATCTGCTTCCGAGCACTGCTGCTAGGACAGCTACAGGGCCACAGCGCAGCCTGCACCGCCAGCGCTTACCTTCACCCGTGACGTGCTTCTTCAAATACTCTACAGCAGAGGTGGGAGATTCAGCTGTCTTGTTTGCTAGGCTGACGACACCATCACACCAACAAGGCACAAGAGGACATCCCGCCACGCTGCAGCTCCAGGAGGGCTAAGCGCTCGGTGGCTGTCGGAGCCAGAGTCTGCCTTGCACCTACACTGACGAGCGAGAAGCAGCGTCGGTAGAAGACAAGCGCAACCACGGCAGCTATATCTGTGTTTTTACTTTGGCTTTCAGCTGCAGCTGCAGGCCTTCCTCCTGCAGCGCCAGCTGAACACCAAACCCCGGGATGCCCAGCACTGCCTAGCAAGGCTCCCTGGAGCTGACCCTGACAGACTCTGGCTACAACTTAACGCTAGTAAGAACAGCAAAAGTACTTTGTATTGAGTAACGCTCCTTGAATAAAATTCCTGGCCTGGCCAGGAATATGGTCACATAACTATACAAATACCGTGCTTCCTGAAACAGTGCCTTGGAGGCAGCTTTTCGTTTGCACAAACCTGCATCTTTAAACGCGTAAGGTTGCACAAATAGGCACTCAAAAATGCTTTCAAAGCCCAAAGGTCTGATTTCTTTTTCTGACAGAACTACAGCGTATCCCTATGTATGGACATCCCTGTAATAGCCTGGAAGCACCCTGGAGTCTGCAGCGTGAACACGGATAGAGTAACCTCCAATGCAGCGCAGACGTAGCCAGCGTACCTGCTTCGTTCTCTAGGCTCAAGTTAGCATTTCTTGAAGCAGCATCAAGGTATCGATTGCATTGCATCGAAGAAGGAAAACGTTGCCCATCTAATCTGTCCCAGTGAAACCCAGAGAGCACAGTCTTTGTAAAACTTCCAGGATCCCAGGGAAAAGAAAGTAGTGCTACAAAATGTCTGGAATGCTGCAGCTTCTCTAAAAGTCTTCTCAGTTAGCAAAATCCGATTGATTGAAGTGTTTGCTTGAAGAAATAAAATGGGTGATCGGGAAGCACTTTCCGTTCATCATACATACTTTGGAAAATGAGATTGGGAGAATAATACATTCTTATCCTCTGTTGAAGTAGTCTCAGTTTTTTTTTCCAAAAATACATATAACTGGATGCTAGTTTTGAAAATGTCATCATGCCCCAGGATTGCTTTCATAAATATGAGGAATTGTAGCCATTGCCAAGATGTGCTTCATTCCTATTTTTGGGCATACTTCGGAAGTTCATACTTATCACTGCACTCAAGGGAAGTTGCGCTTAGGTAAGGACTGACGCTAAGCCTCATTGTAACAAGATTTTCTGGATTTCTGAATCTCAACTTAAGTCTACAGCTAAAGTTTTGAAACTAGTCCTCAGACTTCTACTGGTCCACGGCAGAACCACAGAGAGCACTAACAGTGAACTGTGGGTGGAAAATCAAACTCTGTGTTGAAATTTTAGATGTTGTCTTTCAGGTCCATCTCAAATGTAAATCTGTAGTTCAGATGAACTGGTTCTGCTGCCCTTACTCCTCCTTTACCACGTAGCTTTGCGACAGAAGTGGGATACACGTTCTCCTCCATTCAGTACCAGATGTTTAAAGCATTGAAGACAAAAGAACACTGCCATTCTCATAGACAGAAAGAAGCACGTATTTTTACACTTCAGAAAATGAGAGAGTATACATGGAGGTAAGAAAAGAGCTTATTTTGATTGCAACCGACAAATCAGAGACCACCAACATACCATTAAATCCACAGTATGAGGACTCTGGGTGCGGTGCCGCAGCAGAGGTCTGTCAGCCTGTGCTGGAGGCCAGCACCGACGTGGTGTAGCGGTGTAAGCTTGGATCAGACGGCTGCGAAAAGCTGAGGGGTGAGAAGGGGCTGCGGGAAGCCCCGCGGGAAGCCTCCCCCCTTCGCTTGGGGGCTGCGTTTACTCCGCCTGGGAGCTGCTTGCCTCCCCTTCCGGAGCAGCCTGCTCCGGCTGCAGTCCTCGCTGCAGTGATCCCGGTGTGGTTCACAGGATCCGATGCCAGCCTACAACAACGTCTGCTTGGTGCCAGGGTCCTTGAATAAAAGTTACATTGGTGGGACCTAAGAATGCAGAATGCTGTTTTATTAAACGAAACAAGCTGCTGGTCACTGAATTGATATTATTTTAGCTGAGGTTGTACAGTCTTTTCCTTCCAAAAGGATGAGGGTGTAGATCGGCATTGTTTAAAATCTGCCAACATGTTTAACATAAGGAGGTATCTAAACTGAACGAACTTAAACTCTGGTCATAGGTGAAGTTTGGCTAATCACTCTCACTTTTATACACTCGTAATTTCCTACGAGTGTCTGTCGTGACACCCCTAAGACTGAATGTGGGGGAAGGTTTGGACATGCACTGGGAAGATGGTAGGGCTTCGCATCTGTTGTCACTTTGAGCACCGACATGCTTGCTCGCGCGGGGCGTGTGTCCTGGAAAAGCCGTAGCACAGGGTACGTTTGCATGCAGAAATCCCCGTACGCAGAAATTTTTATTTCAGTAGGAACTGACTTCTGAATAGGCTGGTCATTGTCTTTAAACGCTGGCAATGAATGCAAGAATGTTTCTGCTGTGAGTCATACAATATTAAAAAAAAAGGAATTCATAACTGGGGCATCACAGACAATATGGTTACTCAGTTAAAAGCAGATTAAAGAGAGTCCATTTCTGCTGCCACAGATTTGCATGATATTACTTGGGATTTTATAGAAAAAATGTTATCTTTTATTGTTGCCTATATTATGACATATTTTTCTTGATTTGCCTATAGTGAAACAGTCCCCCAGACCTGCAATGTGGGTAAGTGAGTTCTCTCGGTGGAAAGACAGAGGCTCCAAAAGGGGAACAAACCCCCTGTTCATAATGTGACTCTAAGATATTTTGTCTGTTCAGAGTGCCTGTGTATCAAATCTGGATGTTCACTTCTCTAACCATTTCCATTCCAGGACGCTGAAATGGTGAAGTACCTAAAATTTTTATTAAAATACTGCTAAATTGGCGCCTAAACGTTGTTTTATTAAAGTCCTAACTGCAGCTTTATGGATTAGGGTAAATGAATTTCAAATGCCTTATATATATGTGTCAACAGGCATCTGCAAACATCAAATAAATTAGTGCCTATAGAATTTGTTGGGAAGCAAACTGAAGATCTACATGGGTTCAGTAAATACCAAGGAAAAGTTAGAAGTTTTTCTGAATAATTCTTTGAAACAGGTTGGGGTTTTTAATTACACTTGTGCATATATCTTTATATAACAAATTATCATTTGAGTTCAGATATTTTAAGAAAGTTACTCATTTTTATTACTTCAATTAATTATTGTTTCCACATACTTTTCTTTGGAAGATCCTGTGAGTACACATTACATCAGTACCTCAACCTCTTCCTGCAAAAAAAAAAAAAAAGGCAAAATAGCAAGCCCAATCCCTGATACTGGTCAGAGCCATAGGATCTGAATCCAACCTTCGTTTTCAAAAATCGCCTGAATTTGAGTTGCTTGGATTCATGTCGTTTTGTTACTTGTTTCCCAGTTAGATAACTATATGTGACTCAGTGCTTTATTTTCTTGACAGAGTGAGCTGTCTGTCAATCGTTAAAACACTATGAATTCAACTACATTTAATTTAAACAGTTCACGTCGGAACCCACGGGATACACATACACACAAACAACCTTGCTGTCTTCCCCCATGATCTACCTTACTTGTCCCACTATTTTACGTGATTTACAGTGCTCTTATTTTCGGAGCTGCATTTACGGCGACGATCTCATTTCAGTTTTCATTCTGAAATGGTATAATTCACCCTTGCTTGGAAGACCTGGACAGCCATCACTCTAACCGCAGGAAAAGAGGGAGAATTGGTGCACCCTCTCTATTCTTAGAAGCAACCTTCACGCTCCCTTGTATCGTGCAGAGGTACCAAAAAGCCTGACTCAGCGTGACTCTCCCACAGGAGACACAAAGAGCCTGTTGCAATGACTCCACCACGTTGCACAAGAGGTTTGTGGGATTTGTGGCCGCTGCTGCTTGAGTCCCTGATGCTGCAGGTGCCACATCTTTTCCCAGGTGAGGCACAGGAGGTCAAGATTTGGGGCGGGGGATGGGGGAGGGGGGCAGAATTTCTGAACCTCTTTTTCCAATTCCTTGGTGCTCCTCCTGCACAGAGTGGGCAACGGTTCCAAACAGCAAAGCAGTTCCGTAAAACACACGCCCCTGTGCAGCAGAAACCTGTAAGGGTGGGTACTTGGTCGGAGCTGCCGGCGGCTGTGGCAAGGACCGTCTGTGTTAAATGGCACGTTCAGCAGCACCAACCCAGATACAGGAGACTCTAAACGATTCTAGACAAGGACACTAATTTATTCTTTTCAGGGTAAAAAATAAAATCACCCATGACTTGGTTGGTGTGTTCCCCCTCCCGCCCTGAGCACAGATGAATGCTTTCATTTTTTCATACGCGTACTCATTTACAGAAATTCCCCCAAAATACCAACTGATATTTGCATCCGTACCAAACCAGAAGGTTTCTACGTGAGGAGGGTGGACAGCCAAGCAAAAAATACGATCTGCAACGACTGCTAGCTCGGCTTCTTTCTTTTGCTGCCCAGCGTTATCGGTAACAGGGTGAAGTTTGATCCGCCTGCCTTTGGACGGGAAGACTCGGGAAGTTCTTCCAGGAAGGTTTGCCACGAGAGGGAGCTCTCAAGCAGCCAGACAAAGCGGGGTTTTTTCCCCAACTACCGAGGAAAAGCCCGTCAAAATTAGGCAACAGCCAAAAAATCCAGTCAGCTTAATCCCAAAATGTAAATGCAAACGATTCTTTATGAAAAAAAAAAGGCATTTTAAACTATATGTAAGTTTATGTATGCGTTACACTGTATGTATGTAAGGAAAACTTTCCTTTTGAGGAAGAACCCTGCAGCTTCTTCTTACCTGAGAACACCTTTCTTGATCAATACTGGTAATGCAGGAGTTACTCAAGTAATAAATGACTGCTGAATCTGGTCCTATTTATAGCACGGTTTGCATTACAGGGGGGAAAAAGAAAAGCAAGCCAAAGCAGAGACCAACAAATCGGATCATACGTGTTTTTCCCTTTCCCCTCTAACTCCCATGCAGTGAGAAGCGGGCTGCTTTGTGCGAACGTGGGCAGAGCCCGCCACTGCGCTGCTGTTACTAGGATGAGTATCAGCACACTGCCTTAGAAAGTTGTTTTTATGTAATGAGATGTATACCGTTCTGCGTGTTTTTTCACATTCTTCGCGCATTCACCGTCTTGCAAGCCTCCCGCAGATAATAAAAACGCCGTGATTTGTTTTGCAAGAATAGGAATGTTGCCAGTCCAAGGCCAAAATACACCCAGCTATTTGTCCCTTGATACTGCTGTGCAGTACACTCTGTGCTCACTAGTTTTCACTTTTCAGGTCAGATGAATCAAGTATTTTGGATCCTTTTCTAGTTCTTTGCTAGTGCTGTTACAAACAGTAGCATGACAATACAAAGGTAATTGCATCTATATTGAAATAGTTCTCATGGGTACTTTAACTAGAAGTTTAATCGATTTCTTAAATTTAACAATTCAGAAAATTTTGTATTGATGGACTGTTATGTTGAGCTATTGCACCCCAAATTTTTCCAGCGTGACACAAAATCATTATACAGCAACCTTATAGAAAGGTTTTACACAGAACACTGGCGTATCATATTCCACCACAGAAATTTAAAGACAGAAAAGCACGGTGGGTCAAGGCCTAGCACCCTAACCTGCTGCACAAAACAGATGCAATCATTCTCTTGACAAAGCACAGTTAAATACCTCTGCCACCAGAGACAAACATTTCTGCCGCTGTAGAAAAATGACGTAAAGGATACTAAGTTATGTAGCAGTGCTTTGCATAATTATAGAAGACGTGACAGACTAAGGTGATAAAAGAGAAGTAGCCACTTACATGTTAGTTCTGACACTATTTTCTTGATCTGTAATTACTGTTTTTCATTACCCATACTTTTCATTTGTTCTTCCTTCTTTGTATCACATGTACCAAGAAAATTAGCAAATGAATCATTAAAGATTTATCAGGATGAATTATTTAATTGCAGCAGCTACATGTTAAAACATACTTGACGATAAGGAACAAATTAATGCCTTGGAGTAATTGGGCATCAGTCTGACCCCCCCCGTGCCCCGTTTCTGTAAGCAAATTGACTCAGTATGTACAAGAAAAATAGCAGACTACTAGTTTCACCTTCTGACTGTTACAAACAGGCATACGAAAGCGATCTATATTAAATATGTAATTTCAGGAACATCCACGGCACAAGCCAACCTGTACCACAGTTCACTGAGTAAATTTTTAATACAGTTACACCTAATTTCATCTTTAAGGCCTTGTGAGAAAAATGGGCAATACTTCAACTAGCTTGGTACATACATAGCAACATCCTCAGAAGAACTTTCCTTCGTGAATTGTTTTATATTCAGAAGATATCTATTACTTCATTATGCTGATATTATTAATCTCAGAGGGAGGAATTCAAATGATTCTTAAAAGTTATCAACAGTGATAAATTCAGCTTGAAAAGATACACATCATCCTTTTACAATTAATGTAAGAAGAGATGTAAAATAAATACCTATACAACACTGATAACAAAAAACACCACGTTTCTGCTTAAAATAGCACAATATGACAGTATTTTACTTCCTGACGGTATTAAGAAAAACCTCGATGCACGTGATGTATAAGTGCCGTCCCGGCTGCTGAGGAATCCGACAAGAATGTAAGGACAACTTTCTCATAAATTTCTTCAAGTGTCGACTTAGACTACGTCAAGCGTAATTTACGGGAACTTTCTGAGTGACTCATGCTTAAATTCACTCTATTTTTATTATTAAGGCCTGTGCATGCTGTTTGTGATAAAGAGACCTTTTAATCCAAGGGTTTTTAAGGGATTTTTATGGTTCTTTCAGTGATGGGATTATATCTTCTGTATAGGAAGGATTTTTCCGAAGGGGAAGTCAGTCTGTGGAAGGAGCTTTCTGCTGGAATGACTGACAGGCTGGCAACAGAAGATCGATAGCTGGGTTGCGCGAAGTCCCAGCCTGTTAAAGCTACTGCTAGGAAGGGAAAGAGGGTAGAAACAGAGCCTGAAACACACTATGCGCTTTCTTATCAGCCGAAGGAATGAAAAGCATTGCATTCTCCCTCCCCAGCCCGTTTCTCACCTTTTTCAGAACAGGACCTTACGTGCGATAATTGTGCAGCACACTTGTACGGGCTGGGGGCGTAGAAACAGGTCTGGTGTGCAGTTCAGGCTGGAAATGCACCTCACTGGATTAGTGTCGTTTGTCTTAGCTCCTGCTGCAATCGCTCTGGTTGCTAACAAGTCATACTCAGAAGACTGAAGAAAATTTTGATTCTGCGTTCAATTACGGGGCTTAATTGCTCTACAAAATATTATGCATTGTACAAATATGCAAGAGTAGTGGATTTACCCTCACGTGCTTGCATATCAAAAAGAAGACTGCATTCCAAAGGAAGCAATCTCCTTAACTGAGAATAAGAGGCTTTAAAAGATCTTCAGCTTGAATGAAAATGCCTTCTTTTTGGAGCCTAGCCCACATCCATAGCTATAAAGTCTGCTAGGACTTTGTGAGAACATCTAACAAGAAAACCGCATCCTTTGTCCAAGCTGGGGGACTGTTCTAGATTGGACGTTAGAGTGCTGCTCCCGCCTCGCTTAAAAAAAAAAAAAAAAAAAAAGCATATCCAGAAGCTGTATTTGCCAAATCAAAATGCTATTTGTTTGCAGAGGGAAAAATCAACATTTATGGACCCCACAGAAAAGATAATTCTTTGCAGTGCTAGGATTTCAAAGGAAATTGCCTTGATCTCATCAGAACACCTCAGCAATAAAAGGGCTACCAATTTTCTAGAGTTATATGACTGTCCATAGAGTATAAAGGCACTAGTCCTGGCAGGTAGTAAGAGGATGAAAGACAGTAGTCTAATCCTCTGATTTTACAGCAAGGCAACTATTTTCTCCTGTGTTTCCTAAGAAAACACTTATTACATGAAAAAAAAAAAAAAGGCCCCATCTGCCAGCATGGCTTTTTTCCCCTTAACATAGCTTTGTGATGTCGTCTTTGGATTGACAACATAGTTTCAACATTTCAAGTGTGTATCTTACTATACTTTACCCTTCTCCTCAGCTTCAATGCTATTCACAGCAATTAGATTACCTGATCAGTATATTTACTTTGATTCAAGAGAAACTAAGAAGAGCTCGTGCCATGAGCTTTACCCCCTCTTTTTGCTCAGGATTTTCTGTCTTAAGAGATTGACATTAACTTGGGCTATAATGAAAGTTGAATTTTAAATTACTTGGGTTTGGTTTTGGTTTTTTTTCCCCAGAGAGTTTGGTGGACTGAAACTGTTTACAGTACTTGATACTCCAAGAGTCCAGTATCATCTACTCAGTTCTCTTCCATCCAGCCAATCTTACTAGAGCGACGGTTACTTTTAAAACTTTCACAGCAAGACATTTACTTTTTGAACTTACATCACCACTGAATCTGATTCTAGTGCACTGAAAAAAATACAACAATGCAGTTTTGTTTTTCTGATATTTATTTTTCCATTCCCACCAGTTTCTTGAGCACCATTTTCAATAAAAGCAATCAGTAATTCCATACCAGGTTTTCATAATCTATCTTCATAAGTGGCATTGCACACACAGGACAAGAACTGTTCAGCTCCATTCAAAATTACGGTTCTTTATATGCGCGCAGGGAAATCCATTGTGAAAACATGATGAGCAGTTCATAATCTTTTTGTAAAATTATAAGCTCGCAGTACAATACATACATTTCTGTTTTAAAGGCATCTATAATATCTTTAACCATCTTTGTTATTGTAGTGCTTGGGGACCGATCAAGCATGGGATCCCAAATTTGTCACATCACACCAAAATCAAGAAAAGGCTGCTTGTGGTCTTGCCTTCTGCTGTGCCTGTGGACGGAAATCTCTTTTTTTGCCACACCGATTCCGCAAACCAGCCCTCTGCAAGGTCACGCAGATGTCGGTGCACAGGACAGAAAGGAAGTACAGAATTCCTGAAAATGGTATCTGTGAGAAGCAGGCAAGTAGGACCACTGTAGCACGAATTTAGTTTGGTTTACACTGCTGTGAAACTGCAATTTGCAGGCGTGGTTCCTCTGTCGGTTTATTCCTGTCTAAATCCTGCAGCCAAACGAAGGGAGTACCTCACTTTTCCTGCAGACCCACCCTTCCCCAGTGCTAGGACTAATGAGGCAGGCGAGACAGGCAGGCTGCGCTGTCTTGAAACTAAGTTGAGCTTTGAGGACACAATGGCTATCATTGAAAGAGGTCCCACCAGCCCTCGTCTGCCCCATCTAGCTTCTGGCTGTCTGCTTCTACTGTCCCTGCTCCAAGTCTGGCACTTGCTTCACCCCAGAGTGAGGCAATTTAGGGACCTGAATCAGCAAAAAGCTAACTGTGGAAAAAAAGGGAGAAAAATAAAGAAAAAAATTATCTCCCTGAATTGTTTACACAAAGTCAAACAAACACCAGCTCTGGGTAAGAAAGGGAAGGATCGTATACATGTCAGCAGGGGGAGAAAAGGACCATCTGCATCAACGGCAGCCTGCAGTTCAGTGTAACGTGAATCTTCCCAGTATCAGAGGGACAGTACGCCAACGTTGCTTTCCACTGCCATTGACTGGGGATGTTACACTTCCCCCCTCCCCTGCTTCTGCCCTTAGGACCTGTGAGCCACCCCAAATCACCGACACCGACTCTGTCATTTAGTCCGTTAAATCAACCCTAAATGGTCAGTGAGTGCAGGACCCGGCTCAGGGGACAAGACCGGGCTCAAGCACAGCAGCTTGGGCGTGAGGAGGGGGAAAGTGACCTCTCCTTTCCTTTCCGTGTGAAAACCACAGCCGAGGCCACACGAACCCACTGCTAGGACAAGGTGGAGTGAGGGAGCAGGACAGGACCGCCTTTCCTCGAACATCAAGGGGATCTGGACCAGTTTAAACTGACCCTGAAACAACACCTCAAGTCACAGTCCCTGCACTAAAGGGTCTCTGTTTTAAATAAAGTCAATTCCTCGTAGTCTGGGCACCGAGCTGGCTCCCTGGGGGTCTCTCCACCTTAAAGCAGGGCAGAGGGTAGGGCGAAAGAGGCCGCAGGGCACCGCTCGACAAAGCCGGGACCGCGCTGGAAAGGCAGCAGCTCCATTTCCCTCTCCGCGGTAGGGCTCCGCGATTTTACCTTCCCACAGAGCTCTGTTTCCCGCACTGTTCGTTCTCAGAGAGCTCCCTTCCCTCTTCCCTTCGCCGCGGTAAGGCGAGACGGGCAGCAACCACCCTGAGGCACCCGGCTACCTACACCCTGCCTGAGGGAGGAAGGGAAAAATCACGGGCAGACGCAGGAGCTAGCCCGAGGTGCCCCTCCGCAGCGGCTCCTCACCCACCTCCCCTCAGCGCCGACCCCACCGCCCAAAGGCCCGAGCCGCCCGCCTCGGGCTGAAGGAGAGGGGAGGACCCCCCAGGGGGGCCGCGGGCACCCTTCGCACCGCTTCACCTGTTTCTCAACACTTCCTCCTCCTCCTCCTCCTCCTCCTTCCGCCGCAGCGCACCTCAGAGACGCGCCGCTAACCGCCCTCCCCTCCACGGGCACCAGTGCGGCAGAGGCGGCAACCGCCGCCAGCTGGACGCGCGGGGCGGAGAGCGCATGCGCCTGCTGCCACAGGGCACACCCGCTGGGAGGGGAGGGGAGGAGAGGGGAGGGGAGACACCCTCAGGAGCGCGCCCGCCGCAGCGCGGGGCGGGCCACGCGGGCGCGCGCTCGGCGCTGGTAGAGGCGGGAGGCTGAGGTAAAAGGGGGAGGGGGCGGGGCCGCGCCGTCGCGCGCCACGCCCAGTCTAGCTGGCGCCGGGCCGGGGGGAAGGACGGGACACACGGAACTTCCACGGGACGGAGGCGGCGGCGCCGCGGCCGCAGAGCGTGGGCGGCTCCGTGGGGGCTCGCTCGGTCCGGTCTGGTCCGGCCGGCGGTGGGAGCGACGGGGAAGGGGAGTCGAGCGACGCTGAAGACCCGCCGGGGCGAAAGTTTCGCAGCTGCCCCGCTGGGCGAGCAGGAGGGGGCCGGAGGCCGCGGCGTCGGGAGCATGAGAGGTCCGCCCCGGCCTCGCCGCTGCCGCGTCCGTGAGAGGACGGGCCGGTGCCCGCGGCGGTGAGAGGCGGCCCGGGGGTCGCTCCTCGGCGCCTGCGGGCGGGAGGAGGGGAACGAGAGGCGGCGGCTGTGCCCGCGCCCGCGGGGGCCCCCTCAGCCCGCTGCTGCCCGCCCTCCGCTGAGGTGCCTGCGAGCCCCCTCCGGCCCGCAGGGCGAGTGTTAGCGCTCCTCGCTCTCCGTTTCCCTTCCCCCGGCGAGGGAAGAGGAGGGGCGGCGGCGAGGTTCCCTTAGGACGACGCGGAGGCGCCTGGAAAGCCCCGAGCCCGAGGAGGAGGAGGAGGAGGCGGCGGCTCCCGCCGACCCCTCGGGGCCGCCGCTGCCTGCCAGCCCTGCCTGCGCCTCCGTCTTCCCCTCCTGCTGGAGGCTTCGGCGTGCGGGCGAGGCCGGAGGAAGCCGCCCCTGCCCTTGGCGGCGGCCCGGCGGTGCGTGTCCGCATGGAGGCGCCGGGCGCGGAGCCGGGGCGGAGAGGCCGAGGAGCGGCTCCATGAGGGCAGCGGCCCTGCCGGGGACCGCCGCCTCGCCGCGCCTTTCCCCCGCCCTGCCCAGGCCGCGCTTCCGAGCCTGAAGGCGCTCGGGCTCGTCTCCGAGAGGAAAAAACCAAACCTCCAAAACCCAAAACTTTTCCGCAGCGGCCGAGGATGGAGCCTGCCGGTATGGATTATTTCTGCGACCAGGTACAGCAGAAGGACGTGGGCCGCAGGATGCAGGTCGGGCAGGAGCTGCTGGAATACCTGAGCGACCCGGCGAGGTCCCCCGATCTGGAGCAGGACCAGCAACGCCTTGATAAAGTGATCGACGAATTAACAGGATGGGTCAACTCCAGTAATTTTAAGGTGAGGCTGGTCCGCAGGGCTTGGTGCGGGCAGAACATGATTCATCATGGTAGGGAGGTGCAGAGCTCCGGATTACTTTTTAATCGGATACCAGCAGCAATAAAACTGCATTTATACCCGGTTGTATCCCTCCCCCTGCAAGGGGAAATTAAGAAATTTTGGGAGGGGCTGGTTAACATTTTCTTGTTTCTATTCCTCTGTCCTAAAAGAAGCAGTAATGGGGTTGTTGGTTTTGCTTTTGTTGTAGGTTAGACGTTTTTGTACATAGTACTAAAAAAACTCCACGCAACTGTTTTACGTGTTCGGGTTGCGTGGCCTGTTTCGAAACAAGACAGGTAGTGATTTTTTTTTTTCTTTCTTTACTACCCCTCCCATTCCATGGTCTCTGTACTTGGGTGTAATGTTTCGTGGGATTGCCATTATTTTCTGTAGGCCGTGAAGAGTGCTGTTTCACCGGGTATGTGTTACACCGTGTGTATGTTAGAGGATTTAATGAGTAATTTGCTTCTTGGGGTTCCCATTGTAAATTTAAAGTTGTTTATATCGTCTTTAGGTGACTTTTCTGTACGTGGGAAGTTATATGGTATCTTTATAGAAGCCCAATGATGACTCACCTTTTGCTTTTTCTTTTTTTGTGCATTTGTAGACCCAGCTACAGGAAAACAGTGATTACTCCTGCGCGCATCCCTTGTAATATTTGCGATTTTTTTCTGGCGTTGCTCAGCCGCTAACGCGATTGTCAGCTTAGGTTTTCCTCCCAAGGACAGTGGCATTCGCATTGGCGATTTTTTTTAAGTTATTTTTAATGTGTGGTGTTTTGTTTTTTTTTTTTTTTTTCCTGCTGGGTGTGCAGCTGGGACAGGGCTGCGCTGCCGTCGTCGGGTGGCGGTGTCGGTCTGCGATGCTGAGCCAGATCCGCCCTTCCCTCTCCCTTTACTCCCTGACCTCGCCGTCTTGCCTGGTGAGATGATTGACTTGCGCTTTGGGCCTTTGAACTCAGCGTAGTGAGGCGGTTGTAATTTTTTTTCCATTTGCCTAGGCTCAGGAGGCAGGCGTAGGAGTAACTTCTAAGGGCGGTATGTTCATGAAATGAGTATTTTTTTTTTTTTCTCTGCTGACTTTACAGTGCTGCATACTTGCCAGTGTTTGCACATAGCACTTCTGAGATTGAGGTCTGAAAATAATAAGACTGAAGTCTATTTGCGCGTATGCTTTTTTTTTTTTGAAGCATGTTTGTCATTAAAGGTCAGGTTAGCTTGAAGAAATAACATACGTTGGACAAGTATAATTTATTTGCCTTTAAATTCCTCATCTGAGGGCAGTTGTTGGTGATAATTGATTACTGTGAAACCTAGAGAGGTCTTTAAAAAATACCCTTTTGTATGAAGAGGACTAGATACGTACTTATCTCAACAGTGTAATGTCAAAGTTTCTTCCTGCACCTTTAAATCGACAAAATTGGGTATTAATACTTGAAATTTGCTTTTCCAGACATATTTTTCCTAACACGAGACATTCTACTTGCTGTTGATGTAAGGTGACAGACCTCCTTGGCTGTTAGGACTGTAGGACGTCCTACATATGGACGCCCCATATTCTGGGGAATATGCAGTACTCCAGATCACAAGCCTCAGTCATGCAAGATGAGGTGAAGAGTATTACAGATCCAAAGAGTCTTAAAAAAAGCTTTCATAATAATTAAAATTTTTTGTTACCTCTTCTCTATGTCCACTTACTGGTGGCTCTTTATACCTACAGTATTCTATTTCAAAGCACGTTATATTAACTGCAACAGCACAAGATGTTGGATGGTTTTTTTGCTCATGATGGGTTTCCAGTGTTCCTGGCTGTGGTGGTGACCGCCAGTATCTACTGCTTCAAAACGAAAATTAAAAATATTCTGGAAAACTGTGGCTTGCATCTGACTTGCATATTTTATCTTACGCAAGCATAGGTGTTACATGTTTCAGTGTTAGATCTGAGTTTGTTATTAAATTCAGGGCCTGGATCATAAAGTAATGAATACCACAGTTACATGTGTTCTCAAGAAAAGTATTAAAATAATGTTTATTTTTTAGTACTGTGTTTCTGATAATTTGCTGGATATCTTTTCCTCTGCTGAGGAATGGATATGTAGAGCACTTAGACAATTCTGCTTATCATCTCTTTCTTCTTGTATCTTGCTAAAGGTCTTGCAGGTCTTCAGAGTCCCAAAGTAATTCCTCCCTGTTGACATGGCTGTTTAATTGAGCAGTGATAATGCCTGGCGACTGGCTTATTTGTCAGAACTGCTGAGCTAGATGGAGTGACGAGTGGGGAATACTGGAAGAAGTTTTGAGGGGGAGCGTTATTTCCACTGTAGGTGACCAGTAGTGATAATGAGGGAATAACTAATGTAACTTGCCCTGGATGTACCGTATCTTTCCTTTTGTGTGAAAACTCCGTTCTTGCATGCCAGGCACTCTGCTGACCATACTGAAAGAGAAGATGCATGATCTGGGAGCTCTAGGCTCAACTCTGTGACGTGCCTGAGAAGAGAAAGCTTTGTATGAAATGCCACTAGGAAGTTTCTGCCTCACATAACCAGAAGGGAAAGGATCTGGAGGGAACAGGAACAGGAGGGTTCATTTGGCAGACTTGATAACGTGGGGAAAAGGAGAATAGGTGTACAGTAACAAGTATGGACTTGTTATCAGCAAGGTTGAATTAACTTGTCTCAAGAAAGAATTTGGCCATCTAAATAGTACTTCTGCTTTTCTGAAGTTCGCAGCTATTTGTAGTGGTTTAATAAACTATCTGGTAGTTCCAAACTAAGAAAGCAGATAAGAAAATTTTTGAGTTCATCTAGCTCATTGAAGTGGAAAATGCGCTTACCAGTTTGGGTTACTGATAAATCAGAAAGGTAGGATTAAGAATGGGTTGATTTATCTGCAAATGGTACAGAGTTCTAGTGAAAGTTGGTTGCAGAACATGGGGGGTGACCTAGAGAGAGAGATGAGTCATCTGTAAGGGCTGACCGTAATGGTGTATTATGGGGACTTCAGTTACAGTGTCTGTGCAGGCAGTGATGAATTAGCTCCCAAAGACTGTTGAAAACTTTGCAACACCAGGGAGTACCCAGAAGATGTGCATAATTTAAGCTTTTATGTTGGATCTCATTAGAATGAAAGAATTGCCAGCTGAACTGAAAATTGTTTGCTTGGTGGCCTGGTACAGTGATCTGGTTTATTTCATCTTGGTTGGGACTGACCTCTCTCCTCCTGCAATACAGAGCTTTGGTTTTGGGTTTTTGGGGGGTGTTTTTGTGCGTGGCGTTTTGTTTGTTTGATTTTTTTCCCTTCCTCCCCCAAAGTGACTGTTTTCCCAAGGCTGTGAGGAATAGTGGAGGAAAAAAATAAGGTCAGTGAATTCTGAAATCTTTTTAAGGAGCAGGTAAGTTGGAAGCAAAGTATTAAGAGTTGGGTAATGGTATTATTCTGCTGGTACTTGTTCTTCTCAAACTCTGAAATATTTGGCAATCTCAGAACATTGGAACAGTGCTAACGTTCGCCTTCAGACTCTCAGGTGAACTTCAAGCAGTACATTAATTCCCCATTCTGAGGGTATCACTACAGAGAGATATTTGCTGGCTCTACCTGGTTAACCTGGATGCTCATCAATGTATATGTGAGTTTTAATTAACATATCTCTTATGTCTCTCTTTACTCAATAGTCACTTGAAATAGTTACAAGATTATCTAACTTTGTACAGTCTGGTGGCTCAAACTGTTCTGTGTCTGACTCAAATAAGTAACCTGGAAATCTGCTTTGAACGTCTGCTAAAGAGATGTTGGTTGGAGAAATACTGCTTTTCAGGTAGAGCTTTGCAAGTCTGCTCTTGGCTGTTAGCATGTTGTGTGGTTTTTCTGTTTTTTAAGCCTACCAAAATGGAATAGTTACCCTCATAAAATTTATTTTTTGAACCATAAAGCCACCTGTTGGTTCTTTATGCAAATCACACCTGATCAAAGGTAGTAAAAATCTACGGCTAAAATTCTGTTAGTATCTCAAGGTAATTTTACATGAGAAGAGTAATCAGTAATGTTTGTGACTGTGAGTCGTCTTTGGATTTCTTACCTTTGTAGTTGATATTTTCGCTTGTTTTATTCCTCAACTACAGTAGGAAAAAAAAATTAATAATTGCTGTTTTTATGTTAGAGCAGCAGATTGTTTGCCATGCAAAGAAAAAATCGGATTTCACGCTGTTTCTGATAGCGTGGATAATCTGTTTCTTTTAGGCAAATCCTTGGAGTTATCTTTTATTCTATGCTTCCTGTAGAGAGAGATTTTTCTTGGCTTTGTTTGTCTCAACACCAAATACTGAAAGATACTAAAATATCATTGTTGTTGCATTTTTGCATTTCCTTGGTTTGGAAAGTATTTATTTTGGTTTGTCTTTAGTTCAACAAAAGGCCAGCAGGAGGAGCTTTCAGTTTCCAGAAAGGAGGCAGGATTTGAACTCTTAACTTTGCAAATAGTTAAGCCAAGTGGTCAGGATGTTTGCCCCAAGTCCTTGCGAAGAGATAGCAGCAGTTATAACTTCGTTGACTGCATGAAAGTGTGTGAGATGGGAGCTAGAATTTAAAATTATTTGAATAAAATGGAAGTACTGAGATCTGAGGTAAAAAAAAAGGAAAGTTCAGAAATAAAAAATGTGAAGTCCTACATTTCTGTAAGAAGAATTGAACGTGCAAATGCAGGACGTGGGACATGTGGTTAAGTAGCAGTCCTTAGGAAGAAAATGCGTGGGTTGCTTTGGATCTGAAGCTGAACACAAGCTGACATATGCTATACAAAAAGCAAATGCTGTAGTGAGTTGTAGGTCTAACTTGCAGGATAGAAAAATGGAATAAAAGAGGTCCCACGTCAACCCTTATTTTTCAGTTACTGTATAGATCCTGGTATTTCCTTAGTCTCTGTTAGCAAATAGTGGTAATTTAAATGTCTTTGTTGGAGGAGAAATGTTTGACTTTTGAGCTTTTTGCTGAATTTCATTATTCCTTTCTTCAAGTCGTTTGTTTCCTCTTGGCTATGTGGGAGCTATTTCCCTTATTGCTATGCAATGAGAATGTGATTCGACCTGTCCATGTATGAATCCAGTTTTAGTTTTCAAGCTCAATGATTTGATTCTTTCTTCAGTAATAATTACTTTGTTTTCATGTATTATTTATGTTCTGTTCATGGAATGTTAAATAAACTATTGAATGTTAGCCAAATAATCAAGCAGGTCTCCAGAAGACAAGGGAAACTTGCAAGAAGTTTTAATTATTTGAAGTTTAATTAAATGTAACTTTGTCCAGCCTTTAATTAGGAATGTGGAATATATAGTCTCAAGCTCTCAGGCATCTCCCCCAGAGGTGGAATTGACAGTCCTCAATTGTTTTGCAGCTTCAGTTGGTGTAATCCAGCCTAACTGTAGTCCCTGTGGAAACAGCAGCTCTGTGTCTCCTGTGGCCGGACTATCTCACTGTTGTTCTTGAGGCAGTTAGCTTTTTGTTGCTGTTGAATTCATTTTCCAGTGTTTCAGCAAGCTGATTTGACTGATGCTACAGGAGATTTAAGTGCAAGTCAAGAGCGAGAACAGGGCTATGCCTTTTAGCCTGCAGTTTGATCGATTTGGGTGTGGACAGAGACCCTTTCCAAGCTCTGTGCAGTGTGCAGGAGATGCGCATCCTTCAGAACAGCATTCACAGCAGTCAACGCGCGTGAGCCATACGTAGTTCGACAGTGTGTTTTTAGCGGCATTGCTGATTTAAGCAGTTTCTTTCCCTGGCTGCTGAATTGTGGTGGTGTGTCATGCCTGCCTCGCTGTGATGCGAGTGCTTGTGAGGCTGCACGGTAAGCAGGCGAAGGGAGGAGATCTGGCTGAGAAGATGCTTTCTCTTGTTCATTTGTTGGACTGGTTTTCTGAAGCGGGTTACTGTTCAGCTGCATTAATACTTGTCTTCTCGCCGTAGAGGAGCTGGGGCAGGGGTAGGAGTCAGTAGCAGAGAGTGGGAATCACTGTATGTTTAATACGGATTAAATAAGAGGAAACAGGAAAGAAAATAAGAGACCTTGGGCATGAAAAGAGCGATGTTCTTTTGGAAGTACTAAGTCCTAAAATAAAGTGTTTCTTTGTTTTGCTCCATCAACATGCTGAGCAAGTCTTTCAAGTACAGTTTTCTTTGGGGGGGAAAAGCTTTTTTTTTTTTTTTAAAAAAATTATATATTCCAACGAGAAATGGCATACATCTCATCGCCTTCCCACTGAGTTCTGCTTTTAAAGAAGCTCTGTTTTCAGACTTTTTCTCTGCAGCACATAAAGTTTAAGCCACAATCCCAAAAAGAAAATGACCTAGAATGTCGGGTGTTGCTGTGTCATATACTTTTGGTTTATGCTCACTGTCCTTGGAACAACGTCTATGAAAAATTTATGGCAATGGTCAAGGGAGGAACATTTCATGTACATCTGAAGCAAACTGTAGATATTTCTCTAACGGCTCAAGCTGCAGGCAGTACATGACACGTTTTAGAGTACTGATCACTGTATTGGACGCAGAATACAGAACAATTTGGAGATCACACTTTCAGTCTGAACACAAGTCAGTTTGAAGATCACGAAAGATTTTGAAAAAACAGAAGGTTGTAAACATTTTTCCGGTAACAATTTTGGGTGTTACGCTAATGTGTTCTTCAAAATTTGGTAAACGTTTCTTAATGTGTGTGTAGGAATGTTACAGTTCCCATCATGGGGAAAGTCCTGAACTACACTCGTCAGTCTCTGGATAAATATGGGTGATTCATTCAATAATCCTCTGGTAGTGTGGTTACTCACACTTCAACACTGAAATGATTTGCGGTTGGCCATCACAGAAGGGTAATGAAAGGAGTTATCCTAAGAAGTTGGGTAGTCTGTACCGCTTTTGAGACAGTGAGGGTTGCAGCTGATGTGTAGTTTTAACAGCAGCAAAGGTTTGATATTCTCAGGAGAATCTTGGCTTGTAATCCAAATTGTAGTTGCAAAACATGGCTTTCAAGTCAGTAAACTTCCATTTTTAGATGGAGGAAGCTCTTCATTTGCTAAAGAACTTGCGACTCAGATTGTTGAGCTTGAAGGCTTTATGTTAAGTTACCAGCAACCCCTCTCTCTCCTTGCAGTGTGAAGTGATGCAATATTATATTAAGAAAAACCCCAAAATTGTGTACATCTTTGGAAGTGTGTCATTTGTACCCTTGAAGATGAAAGAAGCAGGAGAATGGAAATAATGCTTTCTTGTCAGCTAAAATATCTGAAGTATAGATGATGCGTGTGGTAGCTTCAGGAGCTGGGACTGCAATTTTGGCTGTCGTCAGCAGAAGCAGCTGCCCAGCTGATGCTGAGTGGGAGGATTGCGGCAATGCCATTTTCTTGTACGAGGGAGAATGGAGTCTGAAGATGACCTGGCTGGGACTGAAGAACCACCTGGGTTTAAGAAATGACCCAGGAAAATGGAAGCTTCCTTCTGCCCATGGAGCCAGGGGCAGGTTTTGGTATCTGCAAGCTTTTGGGTTAAGGGAGGGAACGGAATATGAGTAGGTCTCGGTGACGTGGAGAGAATTGGCGTGGGAAATAGTAAAGGGAGCAAAAAGTGATTGAATATTCTGTGAAGTAGGAGAGAAGTATATTCAGGGAGATGGGTAAAGAGAACTAGGAATAAGAAACTTCCAAGAAGTGAAGCAGAAGAGACCGCACGCACATATGTGTTTTTGTTTCATGTTCAGCTACTTGCAAGGTGCTTGAGATTGAGAAGGTATGCCTTTCGGCTTGGGTGACAACACTTTAAAAAAAAAAACCAAACCTCATGATGTTCTTGCGCATGTCTTGTCCCAGCATTGCAGTGCTGGAACAATGCTTGCTTTTGCAGGGCGTAGTTGTTTGGCATGCCGTTTTGTGCTTGTCGGTTGATTTTTAGTGATACCACAGCTGTCCCCATGGTGACAGGAAGTCCAAATGCCTTAACTTCCTTCTTTTGGAGTTCAAGATAGTGACCTCCATGATTTCCCCATTAGATTCTCATGGCTAGTTTGCAGATTGTGATCTGCAGAATCCGTACTTCTGTATACAGTTCAGAGATCCTATGACCAAATCCAAGGATGTTCGTCTTAAGGTCATTTGGCAACTTAATGTAACTAGAGATGGTTTCCTGGCAGTGTCCTGCCCCTAGATGTCCACCACAGGGATAGGAAATGACAGAATCACAGTGAGAATAATAGTAAGCGTGCGTGGTTAACCCGGTATGGTTTGAAGAACAGTATTTCTTTTCCTAGCAACGACTTGGGTGCCTGGAAGTTGCCCACAGAAGAGCAGTGGCAGTGCTGGAAAACGTGTGTAGAAGGAGAGCTGGAAAAGGAACAAGCTGCAGAGCAAGAAATGGGCTCAATTCCTAATCGCATTTTGGTTGGAACATCTTGATTTCTATGAAGAGTCTGGTCGTTTCCAGAACAGATAAAATATTTCTCAGTTGGGCTGGCAATTTTGTTGTGATCTGAGAAGTCAAGGATGGTCCTGAACACTGGCTTGTTAAAGAGCAGCTCAACAACTAAGCAACTCCAGTTCAAATAAGCCTAAATTTCTTCTTCACTGTGAACCTCCAAAGCAGTGTTTAAATGCATCAAACAATAATGAGCTGATGAATCGGTCTCAATATACAAAGGTTCTTTCTAGGCAGCAGGCGAAAAACTTAATGAATACAGAGTAAGAAGCAGATGGAATGATTTTAATCCCAGAATAAATACATCCCTCATTGAAGCTGGTGGGGAAGGAGCCATGGTGCTGGTGAGAGGTTTTTCTGTTGATAAGTGGAGAGCCTGTGTTGGTACTTGGGCCCACATGGTGTCTGAGAGCTTGGAACCTTTTTCTTGCAGATCAGTTCTGCCTTGTCTTGTGATTTGTGTGTGTGTGGTTTTTTTTTTTTTGGTTGTTTTTTTTTTTTTTTTTTTTAATGCTGAGACCCCATATCAATTGTTAAGGACTCCTTCCAGAGGGCTGCTTGAGTACTGTGTGGATTATACCTACGAGGAGATGCTGAAACTCAGAAAACTGTATCAAAGCAGAGAAATGTTAAGACTGATAGACAAAAACATTAAGAGGTAGTTTATTTGGTATACTCTGTAGTGGTATGTTTCAGCTGATTTGTTTTGAAATGTGGAGTGAGAGCCAATTTTATAGCTAGAGAGTTTCCCATTACTTCCAGCCTGAGGTCACATCATACTTTCTCATTCTGCAGATATCCTGACATTTCAGACCTGTTACCTTTTCAAAGTTGCAGACCACAGTGGAATTTGTATGAGCTAAAGAATAACCCATCATGTTGTAGGTAGACAATTGCTCCTTTAAGACTGTAGAAACCTCTTCCCTTACCTCTTATCCATAAGAATTTCACAGCAGTGTTTGTTACTTTTGCATTTCTTAAAGCCAGGGTTAGTCTCATATCTGACTTGGTAACTTTTGAAAGCTTTATTTCATCATGTGCGGTCGGAATGATATATTTTCATACAATAAAGACATCATAAGACAAAACTACTCATCAGGATTTTGAAATTTATAATATTTACTGAAGTGGCATTTGTACACTTATTATTGAAGTAGAACCCCTACTGCATTCTTTAAGCAAATCTTTGATAGACAGTTACAAAGAGCCAGCGCCATATTGACAACTGCTTGAGTGGTTAATTGAGGCCAAGGTGACTTGCATCAGAAGAGGTGATTAAACTTTACCCATTCACAGGGAGGGATGCAAAAATACGGAATATGGAGGCATTCTCAGTGGGTGCTCTTGGTCAAAATAAAATACTCTTACACAAATGAAATACAAGTAGTCGGATTCGTTGTTGGCAGTAACAGTCATGGTAGGATGAACAGCTGTTTCTCTGGTAGTTATCAAGCCTCATACCCGTAGGTATACAGAGGTTCAAATATTCCTTATGGCCGCTGTTTTTACCCAGGTGAGTCTTTAAAAAAAAAAAAACCAACACAACAAACCAACAATCCCTGCCTCCCAACCCCCCCAACCAACCAACAAAAAAGGCAAAAAAATCCCACAAAACCGCCTCCAAACCCGAGCGGCAAAGCACTGGAAGAATTAATCAAGAAATACTCTCCATCTTACTCAGAACTCTTCTTTGGGATTAGTAAACAGCAGATTGGTAGTAAAAAAAAAAACCCAGCCATGTGTGCTTTACTTTTTTTAAATCTCTGAGCTGCTGCTGTTCAGAATGGTAGGAGTCTTCAAGAGAGATTTATTAAAATGTTACCATATATGCGGAGAAGAGGGAGACTCTCTAAGTACCTTTACAGAAGGAAAGGCTGCAGTTTGTGCATTAATAGACCCCAAAATACTTGCACAGGGAGGGTATCTGAAAAGTTGTCACTGGAAGGCAAGTCTAAGGTGGGGCTTGTGGTCGGGAAACAATGTATATCCAGAATGAATTTCTTACTTCTTTCAGGCTTTTCTTTTTAGACTGAGATTTTTGTCTTGGATCTTCTATAGTTTGAGAATCTGGAAAAGAACATTAAAGGAAAGAGCTTTTAGGAAGCCTTGACGTTACCGTAAAGGCTGACTTTTTTTTTTTTTGTCTAAGTAAGGTATCAAATAACCGTATTCTGTATTCTCATCCTAAGCCATAGATGCAGTCACTTTTTGGCAATATGTTATTTTAATCCAGTGATGCCATCCACTTATATTTGCTATTCTCTGTTTTAGTATGTAATAAAAGAGTGTAAATTTCCAAGTAAGTTGTACTAACTTGCAGCTAAGGTTTGTACCTCCTGTTTAAAAGGAGATCTATTGTACTAATACTGAATTTATTAAAATCAGCTTAATTATGTGGTTGCTTCACATCCTAGATTATATGGGGACTTTATTTGCCTAGTTTCCTGCGGAAACAAGGCTCACGTGATCCTGTGTGTGTGGGCCATCTGTATTCAAATTTCTCTCCGATCAAATTTTTTTGGCCTGCCAGCTGATGTGGACAATTGATACAGATAAGGATCTTGAGGAAACAGAGTTGTCCCAAGAAAATGTGGTTCCAAGTTTTAGGAAAATAAATAGCTAACAGAGGGGAATAATTCTGGTCATGTCTTCGTGGGGAAAAACTGGCAGTGCGTGTCTTACTAGAAAATAAAGAGGAAGGAAAAACTGTTACAAGTGCCCAAGCTTCAGGAGGTCCTTCCTTTGGCATTTGCGCCTTCGTGGGCAGCAAATTGACTTAACTACAAGATGTGAAAATGCAGGTTCTGGTGTTCATAATGAACTATTATAGGAAGTTAAGAATGGAGTCTTGCAACAGCATACAGGATAGTTAAGGGCGAAAAAAGGTGTCCTGACTTGTGAAAATAATTTAGTTTGATCATTTTTGATCATGTTTTTGTTTCTGTATTAGCGGATATTGTCTTCTCATCTAGTTTCTGTTTGCAGATGGGAACTTCCTCACAATCCCAGTAGTATTTTGAACTTCCTTCTGTTTTCCGATTTATTTATTTATCTTTAACAAGAGAAAATGGAGAGAAATAAAACTTCCCGAGCTTAACAAGCAGGTGGGCGAATGGTGTGGTCTGAACTGCTAGGGAGTACAGTATTAGCTTCTCTCAGTTGTTTTGTTTTGGGAGTTTGGAAAACGATGTAATGACCTTAGTGGATGAGCTAAGTAGCCAGATGGAAGTAAGCTCTTAACATCTGGGAAACCGTTTAAACCATGTGTTTGTTTTTTTTTTTCCGGTCTGTATTAGTACTTATGTTTGGGGGCTTAGTTAGAAAAAGGAAACAGGTTAAAATGCAAAACTGAGTCTGGTAACTACACGCACACTCCCCCTATACCCCCTTATTTTTGTTGTTGTTGTTTGGTTTGTTGTTGTTTTTTTGTTGTTGTTAAGGCATTCTGTTTTGTTTCTTTCAGCAGCTTAGAAACCTGGTAGAGGAAGTAAGGTGTACAGCCTTACTGGTACCTGTTTCAAAGGAATTTTGATTTTCAGTTAATGCTGCTTTAGACCTTTAGAGTCATCTTTTAAAGAAAATGAGCGGTAGAACTGCAGTCCTAATATATGATCCAGAGAGGGAAAATAAAGAGAGCTTCTTCCAGCTTCTTAGTGCTCATGATTATTAATTTGAAGTTTAATCATTTGTAGTTGAAAATACTAAAACATTGGATTTCTAATATTTATTTTCTTTCTGTTTTAAGATAAGTACTGAAAAATCTGAACTGATCTGGTATATGCAAATATACTTGATCCGTTCCAAACATATTCTGTTAACTTTGTCTTAATGAAAGCTTTCAAGGAATATCAGCTCTCTAATTGGAACTTTAATTTATCGTTAGGTTAGGATACAGTCTTTTAGCATGCTTGCATATATATGTTTAATTTCTTTAAAATATATTCTAAAGAATTCTTTAGTGATCTGTTTTGTATATGTAATGCTTTTGTTTCAACAGGTAGCATTACTGGGATTAGAAGTTTTAGGTGCCTTTGTCGACAGACTATCAGGACGCTTTAAATCCTATATAGGAACTGGTAAGTAAAATGTAGTTTTCTTTTTCTTAAGACCAAAAAGTAAAAGATGCTTCCCCCTGCCCTGCCCTCGCCCCAGCAGCTGAAGTGGATAGTGTTGAAAGCTTTCTGAGCTAATTATAATATGTTGGTAGGCATCTTATTGCTGCTGTTGCAATTCAAGTAATTTTATATTAACTTCTAAATATTGATTTGTTGTGCAACCACTGATTTCTAGGTGGTGGTTGGGATTTTCTCAAGGTTCCAGGAATATCTTTTCAGTAATTAGTTTCGTGCTATATAGTTACTCACCACTCCCATGCTATGTACTTGCTTACAATGCCCCAAGACGGTCATCTAAAAACTACACTGGAACATAAGTGATACCTTTTAACTTGTGTTAAAGATTGAAGGTTTTATTTGCAGATTACTTTAATTAGAGCCTTACGTCTGCTGAAGCCTGTGGTCTCGGAGGACTATGTAGTCCACCTCCTGTTAGGTAACTGGACTGTAGTTTTTACTAGTCTAAACTTTTTATGGGATGAAATAAAGTACTGATTGTTATTCTTGTGTGAAATCTTTACTCAAATGGATTTCAAACTAATGGATCTACGTGTGCCCGAGTATAAAACAGTTCTGGGAGGTAGGAGCAAACCACGCTGCTCAACTCATTTTGCCGCTGTCCTTGAAACGAGATAGTGATACTAGGGCATTAACATCGGTGTTATGTCACTGGCTATTTTTAACAGAAGTTTCTAGCTTGATGTTCTCTTCCAAAATTCCTGTGTGTTACCTTGCATCTTGTTCCCACATCCCCAGCTATCTCAAATTTTCTGTCAAAATGTTAAGCTTCCTCTTCTTTACGTGGCTACTGTTGTATTTAAGAGTTAAGAAATCAGGAAAATTTGGAAGTTTAGGAGTAGAAAGTGTAGCTTACGACAAGTTACTAACTAAATTTATTGGAAGCGTTTTTCAGAGTGCTGTAGAACTACTGCAGTAGAGTGCTACAGAATTAAAACCTATTTTGTTGCAGAGGGTTTTTCTTTGGCTGTTTTAGTTTTGTATTGGAGCAGTGCAACGGAACTGGAGGTGTATTGTGCTATGTAGAATATTGATTTCTGAATAGTCTTCCATTTGCAGCCACAAACAGTGCTAGCCTTTGGAGTTTTACTCTGTTTTGATTTATATTTCACTGGTGTGTAGAACTTAATATTACGGCAACTTTATTGATGATTGGAAAGCTTTTTTCATTTCTTCTGGTTTTGTTTTTTTAAGTGTGAACTATTTCAAAATAGCTTGGAAACACTTTTCTTTTGTCCCAGTATTTGAGTAGTCTGAGATTATGAGTAAATTAAAGATTTAAATTTCAGTATTCAGTAGCATTTATATTTTTTTAAAAGACGACGACTGCTGGCACTGAGTGACCATCGAACATGTGTAACATCAATAGACACCTGAAGCTGTGTATTCCAGAAGTACTTTTTAGAAAAGCTGAGGAGTAGTGCCTTCAACTGAAATTGGTCTTTTAAGTGTCTCCACAATCAAGATTATGCTGAATACGCAAGTCACTGTTGTGCATGATCAGGTTTTATATAAGCTTAACAGACGCTAAAATGTTAGTCTTGGTAAAGGCAGGAAACGGTCTTTGTTTTAGATGACTTTTTAAGAGTGATTTATAGTATGAATTCTCTTCAGCTGGTAGCTGTCTCTCCAAGTCTTATAACGAGATTTGGATTGCTTTCCATTTTTGTCAGTGAAGCAGTAATACAAAAACTTTATTGTAAATGTCTTCGAGGGTGGATAGTCTGGGGTTTATGAGAGTAATTAAAAGCACACTGGTGAGCAAGAAAACTGCTTCCTTCAACAAAACTCAAAGAACCAGCAGTTTCCCAAATCATGTTCTGTTGACTCTGCGGATTTGGCTTCTACCGTAATCCGAGAATGACTCCAGAAAGTCAGAGCAAAGACTGCTATCTGACAGTGATCTGTTTGCAGATGCCTGAGAAGAAAGCAAACAAGGACAGGACAGATATGCAGTGATAACTCCTTCTGTGTGAGCCCCTAGCTGTCAGCCGTCTTGCAATTTAGGGCCAGATGAGACAGATGGTATCTTCAGTGTCTCCCCTGTCACCCTGTTTTCCTACAGCTTTATCTGGTTAGTTTTTGAACCCACATAGCCCTTTGGCTTCTACAGTGTTCTGTAGTAATGCTTAATTATGCAAAACTCTTGTTTTGGACTGACTGCCTGATCCACTTGATGCTTGCTAGATATTGTGTGAGAGAGGTGAGGCAACATTTCTTACCTTCCTGACTGCCAGTCTTCATTTTACGGATCTCTTCTGTGCTTCCCTGCTATCCTTCCTCCCTCCCCACCCTGGTAAGAGTCCCAGTCTAGTTGTTTCTTGTATAGACATGGTTCCACAATTTTTATTGTTATTGTTTCTCCTTTCAGTGCCTTTCTGTTGTAGTGCTTTTGAGTTGACGAAGACATAACAGCACAGATGCAGCATATGTTTATAGGGGCATAATTCTGTTTGGTTTTATTATGTCACCTATTACTTTCATAATTATTGATAATCTATTTCTTTGTTCCATCGCTGCTTCCTGAAAATTGACCTCTAATATATTTATGAGACTGTCTACTGTGACAAGCTGTTTCCTGTGCAGTGATGGTGGGTTTAGGGTCCACCGTCTGGGGTGGTGTCTCTTCCTCCATGCCTGTATCATTATAGTACCTTCCTTCCTGTAAGACCCGTTCTGGAGAACTATGTGAAAAATCCAGCTGCACTCTGTTAGCTGAGTTACCTTCTGCACAGCTGTTCTGCAGAGAGCTCTTACAAGTTTGTGAAGTATCACTTTTATAAAAGCTCTATGATCTCTTCTATGCTGCAGCTGACTCTGCGTGTACTAACTTCAACTATAGTGAGTTCTTTACAGATGCCAGAAGGAAGTAGAATCATAGAATCGCTTTGGTTGGAAAAGGCCGTTAAGATCAAGTCCAACCGTAAACCTGACACTGCCAAGTCCATCCCTAAACCATGTCCCCAAGCACCACATCTACACAGCTTTTAAATGCCTCCAGGGATGGTGACTCAATTGCTTCCCTGGGCAGCCTGTTCCAGTGCTTGACGAGCCTTTCGGTGAAGGAATTTTTCCTAATAACCAATCTAAACCTCCCCTGGCACAACTTGAGGCCATTTCTTCATGTCCTATTGCTTGTTACTTGGGAGAAGAGACTGACACCCAGCTCACTACAGCCTCCTTTCAGGTAGTTGTAGAGAGCGATGTGGTCTCCCCTCAGCCTCCTTTTCTCCAGGCTGAACACCCCCAGCTCCCTCAGCCGCTCCCCACAAGACTTGTGCTCCAGACCCCTCACCAGCCTCGTTGCCCGTCTCTGGACACCCTCCAGCACCTCAGTGTCTTTCTTGTAGTGAGGGGCCCAAAACTGAACACAGGGTTCAGTGCGGCCTCACCAGGGCTGAATACAGGGGGACGATCGCTGCCCTAGTCCTGCTGGCCCCACTACTTCTGATACAAGCCAGGATGCTATTGGCCTCCTTGGCACACGGCTGGCTCATGTTGAGGCAGCTGTCAACCAACACCCCCAGGTCCTTTTCTGCCAGGCAGCTTTCCAGCCACTCTTCCCCAAGCCTGCAGCACTGCATCTGGTGGTCGTGACCCAAGCGCAGGACCCGGCACTAAGCCTTGTTGAACCTCATGCCGTTTGCCTCGGCCCATTGATCCAGCCTGTCCGGATCCCTCTGTCGAGCCTTCCTGCCCTCAGGCAGATCAACACTCCTGCCCAACTTGGTGGTGTCTGCAAACTTACTGAGGGAGGAAACAATCCCCTCGTCCAGATCACTGACAAAGACATGAAACAGAGCTGGCCCCAGTACTGAGCCCTGGGGAACATTGTGACCGGCCGCCGACTGGATTTAACACCGTTCACCACCACTCTTCGGGCCCGGCCATCCAGCCAGTATTTAACCCAGCGAAGAGTACAGCCATCCAGGCCCTGAGCAGCCCGTTTCTCCAGGAGAACGCTGAGGGAAACGGTGTCAGAAGTGGGAGAGACTGGACGGGGTTAATGCCTCAAACACCCGTCGTGATTGACAGGGACCTGGCTTTTCTGGTCTTTGCTGTGG
>JAVKLA010000010.1:11436457-11454335 GCA_034782735.1 Sagittarius serpentarius | reverse complement strand
AGTACTGAGCCCTGGGGAACATTGTGACCGGCCGCCGACTGGATTTAACACCGTTCACCACCACTCTTCCGGCCCGGCCATCCAGCCAGTATTTAAACCAGCGAAGAGTACAGCCATCCAGGCCATGAGCAGCCCGTTTCTCCAGGAGAACGCTGTGGGAGTACTTTTAGTTCAGGTTTTAGATGTAGCCTCTTTGTTACATCTGGATGATGAAAATTGCATAGAAAAAATAAGCTTCGTCCCCCTCCTGAAACTTCTACAAAGTTTCCATAGTTATGCACTTGAGAAGAATCAACTATTTTATGTAAACTCCCATTTTAGTTTTGGTTTTTTTTCTATCTTGGTTATGTCCAGTTAGGTCATTGTTTGATGTGAACATAGTAAATGAGGTGGGTAATCAGCTATTGCAAATTTGCAATTCATACAGGTGATATGAGGAGAAAATAAAGATTGTATCAAGCCTGAAAATGCTGGGAAATTTGGAAGCAAAATACTTCAACTAAGTAAAAAAGTTCTTATAGCCCCACAGTTTTAGTAGTATTTTATATGGTAGGCATTTACTACTTCTGTTTTGGTCAAATAAATTTGAGTATATTATTTTTCAAAGAGAAGCATAATAGAACTTTTCCAGGCAATTTAATTACTACTTTGAGATATTCAAAATGTAGTTAACTTCTTGTTTATTGCAGGAAGTTATTGTAGGTGGGTATTGTAGGTACTTGCATTCTCACTAAAGATCAGGATTGCACCATGAATGTAGTGAAGGAAGATGTATATGTAAAATACCTACCTACTCTGTTTTCTGCCTTTTTAAAAATACAACTAATTCTATTTCCTAGGTGAAGTTTCACTTTTACAGCTGTGTTTTGTCATAAAATACCTGGAACCTTAAATATATTTTTGTCTTAATAAAGAGCGTTACATTTTGGTGACCCTGCGATGTTTTTATTCACGATTCGGAACTCAGTAAATGATGGAAGTATACTAGCGCGTTACCCAGCTATAACATGGCAAAACGTATCTCCACACCCCCCCCTCCCCATTTAATTTCTTGTTCAGTTATGATAAGGATAGATTTACTCAAGTGTAGGCAAAAATAACTGATGTGACTGAATAGTCAACCCCGTAAGCATGACAGGCTTTTTGCTAAGAAGTAAAAAGCAAGAATGCTTTATTATTATTTCCATCTTTACAGCCTACATATATGCCATAAATTAGATTTGGGCAAAATCAATACAATAGTTGTAGGACAGATGCTTTCCAATATTCTGAAGAGCATGTTAGTGATCTTTGTATTGACGTATAATGCCTGATAAGAGACTTAATTCAGTTTCCTAGGCAACAATCTAATGTTGCAGTAACTGTCTTCCAAGGTGTTTTCCTTTTGTGATTAACCACATCGCACGCTCTCTGCAGCTGGCATCAGTATTCTGGGAACTTGGACAGACAAATTTGGAATCTCTTTTTTAGTACTTCCAGTGAAGATGTTTGAAAATACTTTGCAAGCAATCAATATCAGTGTACGTGTTAGATCATAAGACTACGTGGCTATATTCTGGAAAAAATGAAGCAGATTAAGGAGTATTTGAGTGTTACTTTTTTCAGTATTTAAAACTACTGCTTGTTCTGTGATTAAAAGAGATTACGTAAGAGTACATAATTACCCTGTCACAATCTCTTTTCCCAGGTGATGGCATTAATTATTAAAATTTTATATATCAGAAATCAAAGAGAATATTAGAATTATGGGCAAATGTGAGTGAGTGATAGTTTCTGGGAAAAGTCTCTACTCGTAGTTCCGTTTTTCTAAAATGAGTGAATGTTATTTTGCCCTCCTGTTACTGTCAAAGGAATGGGAAAAGAAAAAGTATAATAAAGGTATATGGAGTCTGTTTCAGTTTTAATGTGGTGTTATATCACGACATATTTTTCTGCATATATTGAACTGTCTGTTAGTCTGTGGTATAACTATATTGTCATTCACTTTCACATACAACCTTGCAGGATGTTGCAAAATATATTTTAGTTGTCTGCAAATTAAAGGAAAGATACTTGACACTTAAAGACCAAACATAGTTACACGTTATATTTAAATATGTACATATATGTATGTCTGAATAGTTACATGTTTTACACACAACCCCCCCATACATAAATGTGCGTATGTGTGTAATAGCAGTTTCAAATTTTTCTTACTGTAAAAAGAAACCAGTGGGCAAAAATAATTTTGGAAGATAGTTGTAGTGCCATATATTAAGATGTGAAACTAATCTGAAGTGTTTACGTTCTTTCCCAGGTGGCTTCTAGAAGTGATGGAAGAACCTGTAGATTAGACTCTGTAGAATAATTTAAATGCTCTTTCAAATTTATTGTCATAATTAAGCATGCAAGTGCAATGTTGCCTGATTTATTTTAAAGCCGTTGTAAGGACTTGCAATGTGCATTAATTTTTTGAGTGAATTTGGATTAAAAGTATTTGGTATGAGAATTTGGAAATATTTGTTTGAGTAAGACTGCATTTAGATAAGTGACACCCAAGTTCTTAATTTTTACTTTTTCTCCTGCTTAAGGATTGACATTTTTTGATGGAAAAGACTTAAATGTGCAGTTTAATCAAGATGTTACTCTTCAATAAGTGGTTTTAATGATGTGTGGAGAACTGCTGTCCTCAGCTCCATGAAAATCAAGAACTGTTTTGGCACGAGATACCACGGATATAGGGAATGTAGAAAAATATTCGATCTTCAGGTTTTGGGGGCTGACTGATTTTTGTTCTTATTTTTCATTTTTATTAATTTCATTTGAAGATTGAGACTAATGGCGCGATCTGCTGTAGGATTCCATATTGCAAATGCTTGCAGAACACCTAAACGTAAAACCTGGAATCACGTAGGTTGGAAGGGACCTTTGAGATCATCTGGCCTATGTCTTTGCTTAACGTATGGCTGGCCTCAGATGTTAGAGAAGACTTTGAAATTAAATCAGATAATTCAAGAAATTGAATTGCTCAGATAACGTAAAGCAAGCATTTCTATTTATGTGAGAGAAATCTTGTCTCAAAGATAGCTTGTTGCATCAAAGTGCAAGTCCAAGTGTTTTGTCTGATATCGCCTTTTCATTTTATTGCTTATCGACCTGAGGAAAAGCTGTGTTGGATATGTTCAGTAGGATTTTCTTAAATAATAAAATGCTGACTAGTTCAGACTTTTTTTTAGAACAGGCTTTTAGAGGAGACTACATTGTTTGTATTTTTTTCTCCAGAATAGATATTTTTTTTGAATTGCCTTTACATTTTCAAATTTAACAAAAAGATGAACTTTCCGCAACATCTCAGAAAAACCTTGAATCTTCTTTGGTTCCCTCTATCCTTAATGATTGTAGCTAATGGTCATAGCTGATTGAAGCTGTGACTTTTTTCATCTTGGTGACAGATTCTCTAAAGCTTTAGTAAAATAAAAAAAATAGAAATCTGTGCAGCCTTTTAAAGCTTTTTATGTCCTGGCTGGCTAGCACTGGAATTTGTTAGTGGGAATGAGTTTTACCTGAAGTGATCCATGCTTGTGTGATAGGCTGTGATTTAGAGTACCATCTGCTTGCTGGCTGTGGACACTCACTCTGCAACACCTAGAAATGCAGTGCCATTAAATAAGAGTAGAGAAATCCTAACATTCCTTGGTTTCTGTTTGGTTCTAGTTAATACTAGTTCTGTAAAAACCTAGCCTAGAGCTAAAAATCTTCAGAAGATGACAGGAACATTTGTTCTCTACTTTCTAGTTTTCTTGTTGGTCTAGTACACAAACTCTTTCAACTTGAAGGCTCTCCTCTTCTCTTTTTCCTGAGACTGAGACCCTGTTAGATTCATGGATGTATCATCTAAAGAAAAAAATAAAGTGGTTTTTTTTTCCGCTCCACTACTGGTGATGAAGAGTGTATCTCATTAATCCCATTAATGCTTTTTCTTAGTTGGCTTCTGGAGAGACCCAAGGGAGCACATTAATGTCTGAGACAGCTTTTGATTAAACTTACTGTGGACTGGACTTCATCTTGAGGAGGGGAGCAGAGCCGCGAGGCCCTCTCGGAGAGCCTGCTACCGATTCTTTGCTTAGAAGTAGCCCTTGGCCACGTGGGTCTGTCAGACGGGCCCTGTCGCTGGCCCCGTAGGAGCCTCTGCGGGATTCCCTTTGCTCCTGTGGCTCTTCCCCAGAAGAAGGGAGACTGCTCTAATGGCAGAGGCGGCTGTTTCCCTCCCTCCTTTCTAATGGCAGCTGTTGAATGCTGTTGCCTGAGCTGGCAAAGTTTCTGAGAAAACTAGGAAGGTACTGCTGCCTAGGTTTAATCTGTTTCTGTCCTCAAGGGCTTTTCTTTTAACGTCTAAGACAAGAAGTTAGACTTTAGTACCAGAATTTTTGCCATCACTAATGTTGTTTCCTTGGTAAAGCTTCTTACTTGCTTAATGCTTTTTTGTAAGTCTTTGCAGTAGAGCAGACGTGGATTATCTAAAGTTGGTTCATAGAAATGGGTAGGCATGAGAGGGTATACATAAAATGTGCACTTACAAAGAGCAGGTATAAGTGGTCGAGGGAGCTGTGAGCGGTAATACAAACTGAAAAGCTCTGTATTTGTGTCATAACAGAAGGAACTCTTGTTAAAGTTTAACAAAAGGAAATTGTTTGTGCCGCCTATGGCATTCATTGCTGCAGGGGGTCATACAGTTAAGCGGCTCGGGATTTTTAAAAATACATTGGGTGCCATTCTAGGCACTGACTTCTGTGCTTTACTTATCATATTCAGTCCTGGTAGAGGAAATATTTAATCTCTCAAGGCTGTACTCCGACTCTCCAGGCTGCTTTTGGCCTCAACTTTTTCATCTACTGTCCAGCTAGTGGTGATGAAATCTTTATGTGTATTTGTATAAAGGAAAATTCATTTAGGTTTACCGAGCCAAGAGAAGGAAGAGAAAAATGGAGAGGAAACCGATGGGATAATACACTCTGTTAGGGATATATAGAAAGGCAACTACTACACAATTAGAAAGGAGGGAGGCATAAATAGCAGCTCAGATGTAAATAGCAGGTCAGTTTGAGGTAGATCTGGTAGAATTAATGTGTGCTATAGAATATTTTTACTAACGCTTCTAAGTTTTCTTCAGTAATCAAAACCTGTAAAGTCATGGTATAACAATGTAGAAATCTTAACAGGAAGAACTCAGGAGTGGCTGGTAGTGATAGGAAACTTTGACAATATGCCAAGATGTGGCAAAAAGGCAAGTTGAATGGGATGTAGTGCTGCTTTTGGCTCTGCAAAAAATAACCGGCGACTGCAAAGGGCATCAGTGTCTTCTGAATTTAGTGTAGCGTTTCTCTGCATATCAGCAGAGATAAAAGGAAGAAAGTTGTCGTATGTTACTAGGTTTTCCAAAATCCCTTTGAAATAGTTAAAGAAACTAGGCAACAGAAGAAGTAAGATGGATAAGGTTAATATAAAACAGTAGGAATGCGTGGATCCATACTGAATGTGACATATTGTATACTTCACCGGGTAACTTGTTAGGAGGCTACCGCTTTGAATACTGCCATCTTGTATGGTCATACTTCTCCTTCCTCACCTTTAACTCCAACATCTATTTGAGATTGTTTAGTTTGCAGGCTGATGCCGGAAACAACCGAATACCTATATTTGCACTGCAGCATAAAGGAGGATGCTAATTTGATAATGCTGATGAGAAAGCATATAAAACTTAAAAGTGTCAGCCAAATGATTGTTCAGTTGTATTTGGAATGAAGTTGGGGGCGGGGGGAAAAGCATTGTTCTTAGCGGTGTGTTTTCTGGTCGTCCATTCTTTGGGATATAGTAATGCTCTAATCCTCTAAAGCAGAGACTTGATTTTTGGTAAAGGGTGCCTTTGTATTGCAAGTGTGACTTCAGCTGTTTGTGGTAGGGATAGAAACCTGCCTAAAGCTGGCCAAGGTAAAAATTTCTTATAAAAATCTTAGTGCACAAATACCCAGTAGATAACTTCCTAAGGTGCCAAAACCTCCACAGGCTGTTCCTGTTGTCTTGGTTCCAACATACCTCTTAGCTCGTGCTTTTGACTGATGTGTGTATCATCTTGAATGTCTGAGTATGTCCTCAGTTCCCCTTGTAAACAGACCAATACTGGTACAAGGGGCAGTACGGGCTGTGAGGGGGAGACAGTGGCTGGGGCAGTGGGTAGGCAAAGCTGCTGCTTTCTAGTGACAGCGCTGGCTTATCCTGATGTAGGGCAAACGCCTGTGTTGTACTGTCATCTCTGACGCTCGGCTGTAATTGCTGCTTTGGGCTTAGGTGAGGTCTCTTGCGAGAACTCAGAGTTTCTTGTGCTCTGTGATTTTGGCTGGGCAGGACTAGAGAGTTGCAGGGAGAGGCCAGGAGGCTTGGAGGAGGGAAAAGAGAAGGGCCGTCAGCAAAGCAGGATGCTGGGATGGAGCCGAGTGTCTCAAACGTCAGAATTTTTAGGCAGGGAGATGTGTTTCCCACTCATTCATAGAAAGGACAGCTAACACAATTCAACTATTTTTTCACTACAGCTCTCCCTAGATGTGCCTAACATCTGGAGAAGAAGTGATGAAGACATTAGGAATTCAAATTGAAATATGTTTGGTGGAAATCCCCTTCTGGTTGAGCATTCTGAAACTTGACCAATAAGCAACTGACTTAAAATAATTTCCTACTGGAGCTTATTCTGTCAGAAAAGATGAACTACCAAACTGAAAACCAGCTGGTGGTTGCCAGCATTCAACAGCCTAATTTCATTTGTCTTATGCAAACAGAATATATCATGTCTTATATGGGGTCTTACAGAAACTTGAGATTTAGATTGGGGAAAAAGTCAAGCCTGCAGTCATTTGGGTCCTTTAACAGCTCCCACAGCAGGTTGTCCCTCTGTCAGAGCTCCACAAGTGACAAAGGCTGGGGTGTTCAGTAGCTACGCACGCTGAAATCTGCAGGCTGTGTCATAGCTCAGTTTAACTCGGTGACCTCATCTCTGCTCAGCAGCTTCTAGTAGCTGTTTTCTGTGCTTGCCTTAGTGATTTGAGCGGAGCCCTGGTATCTGCAGCTCCATCAACTGACTCAGCCTGTTAATTAGTCACAAAGGAGCCGTGTTCCCACAGGACTGGCACTCACTGTGTTTCCCTCTGCTTGAACAGCTTCTCAGTGACGGTGTTTAACCTCTCTGTGAAGCTAGAGTCATCTTCAGCTGCCCAACAGTCAGGTTAACGTAGCGGACCTCACCAGTAATGTGTGGTGCGGGTAAAAAGTCAGTTTCAAAGTGCTGAAAATAGTCATAGGTACCACTGGGAAGAAGAATGTAGTTAGTAAATATGCAAGTGATTGGAAGTTTACAGGAGGGGTCAGCTGTGTACTCCCAAAAATCACTTCTCGAGTTCTGGATGTTTCTTCTGTGTTTACAAAACAAAAAACATCAAAATCCCCCCCCAAACAACAACCCCAAAAACACCAATGCTAAAGGACCAAACAAAAACATTCCTCAACCCCCAACCAAAACAAAAACCCAACACCCCACACCAACAAAACCAACAAAAATCCCAACCCAAGCCAAAAAAACCCAAACCTTTCTCTTTAAACTGTAAAATGGAAGTAGCTGTAATGACTTAGTCGGAGGAGAAAGGCAAGAAAAGATAGATGAAAAAAGCAAAAGCATGATAATGGCAGCTAAAGATGTCAGTGGAATATCCAGAGCCAGTAGAATTAAATATTCGGATTAGGACAATTAGCAAGTGTTCAGGGACAGCAGGAGGGGAAATTCAAACTTCAGCAGTGTACTCGTCCAGTAATAATCATGGTACAGAAACGGCTGCTGGTTTTAATGCAGGAACAGGGGACTGAGGAGACCTCCCGAGTTACTGATTCTGTTCCCTTTCTTTTGCTGGCAACTCCAGTTATTTCCATAAAATCATTAAGTACAGTTAAAACTCTTCCAGGTCTCCCTTTCGAAAAATAGAGCAATATGGTTATTTCTTCTGTGAGCACAATAGGAAAACTAATTTTGTAGCAGTCAACAGCTGAGAGAGGTCAGGCAGCAACTGTAAAATACTCTCAGGTGTTCAGAGATGTAACACCAAATGCAGCAAAAGGTGATTTTAGCTGTTACTGTATCCTTTTTTGTTGGAATATGAGCAAGTCTCCAAAAGACTCAAGGTAAACGTTATGCTAGTTTTAGAAGTTTGGAATAAATGGCGTGGTAATTGCCAACTTAGCCCCAGCTTAACTAGAGTGCAGGAGCAGAAGGCTGGGCTGGGTGGGTATTGTGGTCTGTGTTGAGTAAGTTCCACCTAGATTATGTGACGGATACTTGCAGCTCTTAGAAGGCTGTGGATCAGATCAGAAACAAAAGCTGATGCAGGAGGTTGAGCTGATGACAGGGCAATGGTACCGCTGCTGTGTGACGCTGCTTTTTCTAGCTGGTGTTCCATGTGCTTATACTGACTTTAAAGGCACTGCCCCGCGGGAGGTGACATCTCCGCCAATTCAGTTGTGCTTCCTGAGGGAAGGCGACGCGCTCGGTGTCGTCACCCCTCATTTTGAAGAACAGGTGCCAAAAGCACTTTGGGCAAGAATCTTGCAAAGCGTCTGTGTAGCCCCCAGTTGGAGGACTGGGAACCAGTATAGCAGGATGTCTTGCACAATGCTGATCTAAGCATTCATTCACATAACTTTCCTAAATATTGTAACGTTCATTTGTTTATCAGTTGTAATTATAAACTTCTCTCTGGATAAGCAAGTGAAAAGAATTGGTAAATCCTTTCATTTTGAGTGAGTTCTGTATTTTTAGGGCGTGAAATCATCAGCTATTGTGCAATTTTAGTTAAATGTTGTTTGAGGACGCTTGTTTTAAAACAGTAAATTTTACCGATACTTCTACTGAAGTAAGGCCGAGTTTCCAGAAGATACACTGTGTGAATAGGAGGATTTAAAACTTAGAAAATTTTGGTCATTAAACAGGGAATTCCCACCAGTTTTAAAATAGTCCTTGTTTTTTTCCTAGCCTAATTCTTTCGCACTCACCAGGCCTAGCATTATTTTTCAGAAAAGCCAGACATTCAGAAGCTACTGGCATACTTTTTGAAGATTAAATTGAAGTCATTTATACAGTTTTTAAGATGGGAAGCTTGCTTTCTTTTTGGCCTGGTGGAAGAGACTATTTTCTTCAGTTTCAGTCCAATACATTTGTTGTTAGTCTTTTAACATACTCAAAAAATATATTTGAGACTTTTAAAATATTTTGACCAATTTAAAATCAGCCTTTATTTTTGAATGAGATATATCTTAAATCTGTTTCAGGAAATATCCTTAAGTATTAGAAAATCTTCATTGGGTGTTTAATCCTTTTTTTATTCTTTTTCCTCTCTTATAGTTCTCCTGCCTTTGATAGATCGTATGGGAGATGCCAAAGACCAAGTTCGAGAGCAAGCACAGAATCTTATATTGAAATTGATGGACGAAGCAGCACCGCCCATGGTATGTTTACTTAATGTAGATACAGATGTAGGCCTCCAGTGAGCTTATGACTTGTGCATCAGCTTGACTTTGAATATGTCACAGTGTTACAGTGACTGTTAATGGTGTAAATGTTAAAGATATTCTTAATGGATTGACACTGATGCATTGTTCAGCTAAAGATCAGAATCTGGCACACTGCAATTCTGCAGTTTTTGCATATCATAGCTAAATTCTGAGTAGATGTTTCCATGTCACGTGGCAGGACTTTGTTAATTAAAGCACATTTGAAACATCCTCCTGGGTTTGAGTTTGCATAATGGGAATAAATCAGTTTCTTTAGCTCTGAATTTATTTTAAAATTAGCTTTGTACTTGAACATGTGGGAGTAGTCCTGCAGTTAAGATGGTGCATTCTAACTTAGGAAATCTGCTTTTCTAGGTGTATGACAAACATCCTGTGTGAACCTTGGACAAACTGAAGTGGGGATAAGTTGCCCCCTGACTTGTTGTCTTAGGTTGAAGTTTGAGTTAAGCAAACCTTTTCACAGTTCTTAGCATTATGTAGCTTCCAAGTGCTAAATCTTATATTTCTACTCTGCGAGTCTGAAAAATGTGTGATTGTTTAACAGGATTATATTGTTTGAGCAATGATGTTATTTGCAACTCTGGTGACCCTGGTTGCCAGGAGGAACTTATTATTTGAGTTTTTAATTTCTGAAGGAAAGCTGTTTCTGAGTCCGTACTGGTCCGTCGTTCAGTTTCTGGAGGGTTGTTAGGCTGTACACTGAGGTGATGGAAGGAAGCTTCCACCCCCTTTGAAGCTTACTGGCAGTGTCAGAAAGAATACAAGGTTCATGGGGTCCAAGGAACAGAGTGTGAGAGTAAGAGAAGGTATGGCTCTTCTGGTAACTCCCCTAGGGCAGGAGAAACCTGGCTTTGGTTGTCTGCTCCCGGGACAGCTTATTTATCGTTAAAAATTTGGATGAAAAGCATCAATCGTCCTCACAGCAGGGACCAAAACAGAGAAGACTTTCCTGTGCCTCCAAGACTGAAATACAGAGTTTTAGGCTCCCTTTGCCACAGAGAAACATCCT
The DNA here is from genome assembly GCA_034782735.1 of Sagittarius serpentarius. Classification (NCBI taxonomy): domain Eukaryota; kingdom Metazoa; phylum Chordata; class Aves; order Accipitriformes; family Sagittariidae; genus Sagittarius; species Sagittarius serpentarius. Next base: position 11,443,741 of record JAVKLA010000010.1, on the reverse strand, counting down.
TTTGGAAGAGCTGGTTGGAGTAATTTTTGGGGGATAAGTCCTGTAAGTTTCTTTCCGATCAGCTCATCTTGTCTGTTCTAGTGTGTTGTTGAATAATATTGAATTTGTCCTGTTGTCAGTTCCCTTTTCCTGTTTTAGATGTGTTTGGGTTTGGTTTTTTGTTTTGTTTTGTTTTTGTTTTTTGTTTTTTTTTTTTAAATGAGCGAGAACTGATACAGCTGGTTATGAGCAGGAAAGCAATAAAAATAAGAATATAGGTGGTATAAATGCATGAATGGGACAAAGGGAGGTTGACACCAACTGTTGCCAGCAAGTCATGAGAGTTGAAATTTCTAAGCAGCCATTTGAATTTCTCTATTTAGAAGAACTCAGTTCTTCAAGTAGGGTTAATTTGGTGAAAGACTAAATTTCTCTTCAGTCTGCTTTGCTTGTTTCAGTACTCTGCAGTTCCCCCTCCACCTGTATTTTTGTCCACCTAGCGAGGAGATTTCCTTTTTCCCATGTTTGTCCCCGGACAGTGGGTTAATTGGAAGGATGTTTTCTTCTGTAAAATCCTGTTCTTTGTTGTTAAGCTGTGCAGTTTTGGCAAGCCATATCCTGCTTGTCTAAGGTTTGTTTTCTCTAAATGTAATGAAGTATAAAACAAACAAACAAGAAACCACAGATGGGACAAACCGATGAAACAAGGCTCTAATTGGAAAATTTTACGTCTGCTGTGAAGTGTGCTACATCGTTAATAAAGAGGATGCAGCATTCCCTGCTCTTACGCTGTCTGTTTTTGTCGATCAATAGCTGTTTGTGAGGGTCTTTTTCAGAAAGCTGAGTACGATTCCAGTAATGTGTATCTTAACGCGTTTTAGCCGATTCGTATGGAATCGCGATGCGTTGCAACGGCACCGCTTCGGGGGTAGGAAGGAGGGTGGTGCCCAGGCTGCAAAATGTGCAGTTGCCCATGTGCAGCCATCGCTAGGCAACGCTCCCGGCGGATGCTGGCTGAGGCGGTAATGGCAGCCCTGCAGCTGGGGGAGTCGCAGTTCCAGTCCGTGCATCCGCTCCGAAACACCGCTGAGAATCCCCAGTCTCGTAAGCTTCACCTTTGCACTTTTTAGACCGTAACGTACAGCCAGAGGAAGAGACGGACAGGTAAAAAGCTAAACTGAGGAGGGCAGGACTGACGGCAGGCAATGAAAAACGAGTGCGCAAGAAGGTAAATGAGGGTTTAGCGAGCCAGAGGATCGTACTACAGGAAGCGGCACCAGCACAAAAGGAGAAACGAAAGCACAACAAAAATGGAAGCAAAGGAGTTGGAATGAATGGGCAAGAAATAGTTGAAAAACGAAGAAATAAATTTAAAGCAGAAGTAGGGGAGAAGTGGACAGCAGGAGACGGATAAGGACGAGCTAAAATGGATGAGAGGAAATTTTGGCAGGGAAACAGAATACGAAGCAAAAGGAATACAGCAACTTCTGCTTGAGTCAGTAGTTTGTAATGTTAATGCTTGTTTTGTGTGTGTTAACTGTAACAATTCTGTATGTTTTTTAAGAGCTATTTCTCAAACAGGAAAAATAGTCAGCTAGATTTCTGAAGGATGTTTTCTAGGATTTTTTTTTTTGGCACAGGAATAATCTGTGTTCCATAGTGTGCATTTTATAACTTAATTTTACCTGAGAAGTGCCTTTACTTCTCCCGTGGACCTGTCTTCTGTTATTTTTGTGCAACTGTTCTGAATGTAATTATAAAATATGGATGGAATTACATTATATTGTGCTCCTGGTAATCAAAGACAATTATTTCTGTTTTTATAGTACATTTGGGAACGCCTTGCTGTTGGTTTTAAACACAAGAATTACCGATCCCGAGAAGGAGTGTGTTTGTGTCTTATTGCTACCTTAAACATGTAAGCTTTTTGTTTCTATGGAGACATAACGGTTCTGTCCTTCTTTGGAATGTCATTTTTCTCTGAAACTAATACTTTAGGAAGTCTGATTCAATTAAATTAATAAATGGGAGAAATCAAACAACTTGTGAGCTTTCTGAAAGAAAGACTAAAGGCGTAGTATTTTTGTCTTATTTAAAAGTAGACAGAGGACTAGTAAGAGAGAGATGGAGATTGATTGATGCAAATTTGTATTTTATCAACGCTAAGCTAAAAGTTCACTTCTGCATGAAGTATCTTCTGTAAAAAAATACATTTAACTTATTTTAAATTTTTTTTTTTTTTTTTTTTTTTTTTTTTTTTTTTTAGTTATGGTGCCCAACCATTAATCCTTAGCAAGTTGGTACCACATCTGTGTGCAGCATTTGGTGACTCGAACAGTCAGGTAAGAATTTTATTACTTACCAGTGCTTCAACAACTGTACTGTCACAGAGCAATAAAAGCAAAATAAATGTAGGCATTTGAGAAAAGCTGATAGGCTTGCTTGTATACAGCAGATCATTATTTTTCTACCATGTGAAACAATAAACCCATTTTCTTCTGAATCAGTCCGTCGACTGGAAGATGGAAGTAGAGTTGCAAAGGCAGTGGTGTTGTGATATACTGGCCCCTTTAGTTTTGTCTTCAGAGGTTGAAACTAGTCATTACTGAAAGTCGTCGTTTCTTGTAGAGCATGTTGAATGAAAAGAAAGAAAAATATGTTGACAGGAAGAATTGCCTCCAGAAGGAGTCCCTGCATGAGACCTGTAATAGTCTGCCAAATTTGCTAAAGATAATGTTATCATGTGTAATAATTTCCTAAATGGAACCCAAATGGCATCTGAGCACATGCAAGGACTGTAGTTAAAATCAGTTAATTAAGCAAAAACATCTGCAGTGAAGATCAAGATGTAGTTCATAATGGTGACATCTGAACTTCAGAAAACCTTCAAATGGAAATGGATAAGATCTCTCTTGATTTATCTGGAGTTGTGTCTGAGAGAAAAGACTAAGAACACAGTAAGGAAGAAGGTAGCATGGGTAGGAGATGGGCAAATAAACAGGATAGGTCTTTATGCTTATTTTCTGGGTGCAGCAAAGTCCTTGTCTCCTCTGGATAGCATAGCATTGTTCTATTCTAGAGAAAATCTGTTAAGAATTTGTCTTATTTGTTCATCATTAGTAAAGATGTAGTTCATATCTTGATAGAGCAATTGTGGGTTTAGTTCAAACTGTTACAAAGAACAATACTAAAGTCATTCCAGTAATTCTTTATAGAGAGTAGTGGCATTTACTAACATGCGGTTTTGGCAGTTTTTATTGTGATGACTACAGTTTAAAATTTTTAAAGAGGCACTCTGTCTCCTTGCTTTAACTGTTCTTTCCCCTTCCCCTGTCTTCTCTTACTCCCTTTCTCGTGCTTATGTGATGCCACGTAATTCCTGTTGAAGGAAGTAAACAAAACGCTGATGGCTTTGGCCCGCTCTTGTGGGCAGTCAGGTCCTTAGTTTTCCAGAAGGGCCTTGCTGCATGTAGAAACAGATGAAAGCAAGTTGAAGTGTCAAGACTGAGAGCAGGGACTAATTTTTGGAAGTATTGCCTACTGTGGTAGAGTCCTAAATAAAGCACTTTTTTTCCCCACAAATACTATTTTATGTCAATCCCAGAAATTCCCTCTAGAGCTGTTATTTCTAGGGTTTTTCATTTACCATCTGGAGATGCTCTAACTTGGAACAAATACCATCTTGAAATAACAGTTGTATTTCCTTTCCCTTCTATCCTCACTGTTTCAACTGTTTCGTGAAATGAGTTGGCATGGAGGTCAATAGAAACTGCAAGATTAGTGGGTTGTAAGTGAATGTTGTTTTGGTTTCTGTAACCCTGAAATTAACAATGTAAACTGTGTTCACAGGTGAGAGATGCTGCCATACTAGCCATTGTAGAGGTTTATAGACATGTGGGAGAGAAAGTACGAGTAGATCTTGCAAAGAGAGGAATTCCTCCCGGCAGGTGAGTTAGCTGTTTTGATTTCGTGATTAGAAAATTAGGAAGTACTTGAATATATACATTTTTCCTTATTCTAGAGTTGCTGTTTAGCTTCAGTGTAAAGAGTCTCAACTGAAGTACTTAAATCAATACTTCTCATGTATTGTACATGTGTGAGAGAGAACAAGCGTGTGTACGTGTGCGAGCGTGCAAAGGAAGTGTGGCAAATCAACAAGCTACTACTTTTTTTGAAGATAGTTATAATGGAAAAATTGTCCTCCCTTGCTTCTTGCTCATTACATCAGGCCGATCCATTCCACCCTGGATGTTTGCTTATGGGCTACAGTTAAATGAGAGAGAGGTGGTTTTCAAAATAACTACTTCCCAGTTCTGAAGTTGCAGTTCTGGGGTTCTGTGAGAAAGGAGTATTCAGAAGGAGCGTTCACTGGTCTTAACTGTTACACGTGCCATCCCAGGACACTCGACGCTTCTTGCAAAAGGTGCAAGGAAGTTTTGGCAATGCGTACTTCGTTGGTCCTTTCTCTTTCTAAAAAGCAATTTTGATCTCTAAAGGCTGGTGTGTGTTGTGTGTAGATTAGGTTATATGAAATAAAAGTAGCCATTGTTTTGTTGGTACCTTGGTAAGGATTTGTTTAATTAAGAAAGGTAGACAGAGCTTGAAATTGTGCTTAGTGGGGAAGACTGTTTATACAACAAAATCTTTCAAATTCCTTATGAAAACAATTTACACTTTTTAAAATGTGTTGACCCCTTATCAATTAACATACCACTTTGCTCTGAGTCTTCGTCTCACTTCTTGGTGTTGGTTTTTGATAAAGCTGAATGTATCTACTACGTGGTGTCAGAGAGAATATCAGAATGGATACTGTGCCTCATCAGACCCTTCTAAAAAACTATTAGCCCTAGTTTTTAAGGGTGATTTACAGGGTATCAAAATGTCATAGGAGAATGGTACTGAATTTATTGTTTCACATTCCAGGCAGAGTTCAGCCTGTTTGGACAAAAGCTTACCCTGCCTATGGGAATAGGAATTTGTATGCATTCTCTTCTATTTAATGGCTGTCACAATTTTAGCCTATTAATAGATTGTATGCTTACTGCAGACGTTTAAGCCGTATATTATTACTACAATTCCAAAAACTGAGTTTCATAGCAGATAATTGGAACATAGCGAAGAAGATCCTTCTGGCATTAAGATAGGGTCTTTTGGACGTCTTTTGGAACAGAGAATAAGAGCAAAAGAGTGCAGACAACAACTGCCTTCGTTTGTGCTGTGAATTGTTGGGTCTGACGGTAATTTTAGGTTCAGCACTCACCCTGTTCACATTTCCATGTGATACAAACTGAGTAAATCTTGGGATCCAAATAGGATTAAACACCATAGGAGCTTTGTATCCTCAGGGCAATCAACAGCTTCTAATTTAGTTGCAGTAGGTGCCAAATTGTTATTTCTACTATCTGAATCAGCTGAATACAAAATTCCCCCTGATCTGAAAGCAAGCACAGTTGTACCATTTGCATTTATATAAAGAAGCAAGGCTGTACTTGGCGCATGTTAAACGGGTTGTTGCCACTGGATCTCAGCAGTTTTGCACCTGACAGTCAAGGCTAGTGTAAAATAATACATGAGCTGAGTCTCGGTGCTGTGTCCTCCGCAGTAGTTTTCAGGTTGGGATGAAGGGGGGAGTTACGATTTGAGCTGAGCATGAGGCTGCTAGTCTGTGTCCCATCCGTCGCTGACAGAAAGCAGAGGTCCTGTAGTCTCTTCCTACTCCTTCACACAAGTAACAAGGCGGCTGACAAAGCTCAGGAAAGACAGATTAGCTCTATGGTAGCTCAGCCTTGTTCCTTCAGAGGCAGACCTAATTTAAGACGTTTCTTCCCCAGTGCCTGTCGGAAGTTTTCCCTTCGCTTAGGTGCATTAAAATTTTCATGTGGTTATGCAGGAACTATGATTCGTGGGAAAAACTCTTTGATGTAGAGCATCATCGTATCATTGTTTTGAGGGGAATCTGTGTTCGTGTTTGGGTAGGTTTTAAGGGTTTTAAGTATTACAGATAATCTGTAGTTCAGGCACGGCTGCTTTCAGTCGTTGAGTTCAGCCTTAAAGAACTGCACTGCAGCTCCTTCACTGTATGACAGTGCGTTAAAAATTGTGTGTAAACATGGATATTAGCAGAAAACCTTATTAATTCAGTATTTGGTGCACACATGATTTAATAGAACGTATGCTTCTTTAGTTTACATAACAAATGACACATTAGAGATCTGTGTGTTGCTGCTTGAATGCACTCTGCCCTAAAGCACTGAAAATAAGAGCTCACGTCTGCTGAAAGGAAGGCAGGAAAGTTAATCAAGCATTGTTTTCAGAAATTGTTCAACTTCCTTAAATATGCAAATGTTATATACATGTTATATCCCTATAAAGCCAAATGTAGTTAGTAGTTTAATAATAGTAGGCTTAAAAGGTTTTGTAATCTGCACCTGGTTGGTTTGCCTTTGTGGAAGATACTGTTTTTCCTAGAGAAGGGTATTGGACCTGTTGGAGTCTAGGTAGTCAGTAAAAGATGATGGGATCTTACTTTTGTAGTTCAACTCTACTTGCTAATACTGTTTTTTTCTTCTGTGCATTTTTATTCTTTACAGAGATTAATTTGTTTGTTTATAAATAAAATCAGTGAGTTCCTCTCTTTGTTATTTTTCAACTTACAAATCTCAGAAGCGCATTCCTTTTTCAGAAAAATCAGTATCAAGTCAGTGGTTGGAAATTTGGATGTCATTTTCCCTTTTGTTAAAGTTGCTGCCAAAGAGGTCTGACAGTCTTTGGTATTGGGCCTGTAAGTATCAGCGTTAATACATTTGTGAATACTGAAAGTGGATGCTATATTTCTTGTTCTGCGAGCCAAGAACAGCGAACAGGTTTTGTTCTATATGGGCCAAACTGAATTTGTTACAGTATGGAATCTGGGTGGTCGATCTTCCCTGAATGGAAATAGTATGTGTGGCTCTGGATAGGAGTTGCTTAGTCTGAGTGTTAAAAGCTTTTTAAGATCTTCCAGGAAGTCATCTGACAACTTTTCCCACTGTTACTTGAGAAACATAAATGTATAAAACCACTTGTTTGTTTAGTTCTTATGTGTAGGGCCACAACTTTATATCCTGAAATGTTAAAGCATTTTGTCATATGCGTTTCTGAATACCGCATTTTATGTGGTATGCACATTCTACTTATCTGTCTAGTTCATGTTTTAGATCAAGTCCATCTGTGTGTCCAGATGTGGACACATGTCTGTGGACAATCCTTTTTTGGGCTGGGGGGGGGGGGGGGGGGGGGGGGGGGGGGGGGGGGGGGGGGGGGGGG
>JAVKLA010000010.1:11416443-11427811 GCA_034782735.1 Sagittarius serpentarius | reverse complement strand
GTCACCTCAGGGGTGTGACGGGGTGGGCCTGCGCTCCCCCGCTTACCGGGGCGGGAAGAGACGGCGCGGGGCACGTGACCGGCGCGCGGCGCGTGGAGGAGGCGCCGTAAAAGTCCCCGGTGGGACGGGGCTGGGGCCGGGGCCAGGCGCGGTGGCGGCGGTTCGGAGGGGGTTTCCCGCGCGAGGCGGGACTGCTATTTTGAAGAGGGGGCGGCGGCGGCTGTTGCGGCAGGCAGCCGGCACCCGCCGCGCCACCGCCGCGGCATGATGGCTGTGGGGGACGGTGAGTGCGCGCCTCCGGGGACCGGCGCTGCCCCGGCCGGCGGCTGGGGGGTGTGTGTGTCGGGGGGTGTGTGTGTGGGGGGGTGTGTGGCCGCCCGGGACTCGGGTCGCGTCAGGGCGCTGGGTGGCCGAAGGGGGCCCGCCGGGGCCGGGCGATGCCTCTCCGGTGAGGGGGAAGGCGGGCCGCCGGGCTCCCCGCCTCTTCTTCTTCCGCCTCCCAAGGGCAGGTTTGGCCGTAGCTAAGTGTGTCCGGTCTCCTGTGTGGCAGGTGGATCTCTTTCACCTCTTTTCCCCCTGTAGTCAGCTGCCGCCGGAGTCCTTGGCTCCCGGCTGGTACCTGCAGCTGGAGGGTGCCTCGGGCGCTGAGCTCTGGTCCGTCCCTTTTTTTTTTTTTAAATTTTTTAGCCATGCGTGGATTTCTGGGATGGTCTGTGATCTTAATTATTTACGACGCTGGCATTTTCCGCTCTGCATTTTTATGTTGGCATTTTGTTTATCCTCTCTTGTCTCGGTGTTACTTGTGTTAGCCAGCTCTGTAAGATAAGACTGACTCTACTATACTGCTTTGTAAACAAGCGTACGTTAAGCTGTGCTGTTTTGTGAAGAAACGTATAGTAATTCAGTGTAGCCATAAAAGAAGTGCCTTGCTTCTCGTGCTAGGAATATATATTTAATAAAGACACGGGATGTTACTACGTTTCCTTCACGGCACAGTGTGTTGTTACACAAACCAATGGAAAGTAGGTCAGTAAAGCAGTACAGACTATAGTGTTGTGTTTTGATTAAAAACCGGACATACGTTTTATCTTTATCACATCTCTTGGTTTTGCGTGACAGCCGGGTTCTTTGAGCTGAATAACTTGATGGCTTTCTATACATGCATTATTATTTTCAGAGAAACTTGAGAAGTGTTCATTTGACTTGCAGCAAGTTTAGGAATGTAGTAGGAGGGCTGTGCTTTTGCAAATGATTATATATATATGTATAGTTTTAAATAACATTAAGGAAGATAGTCTTATGAAGATCACGTACTTAGATTAAGGTGAATCTTTTATCTGAAATAGCTAAAACATTAGTAGTAAGAGTCCTGAGAAAGACCCTTTCTTAAGGCATCCTGAAACATGTTTTTCACCTAGTTCTTTGGTATGTTAAGAGACTGAAAGAGATAATCAGCGTGACCAGAGCAGTGAAATTAAGGCTGGACTGTACAGCTTAAATAAATTCAGGCAGTTCTGTGATGTTTGTATTTTTCTTTGCCATCGGCAAGATGCGAGGGAAGTCGTGGTCTTTGCAGAACTGAACATGGTGTAAGCTCTTTCTTTTTGAGATTCCCCCCCCCCCGCAATGTCTGTCTTCGTCTTTGTTTCCTTCCTGTGAAGCAACACAGTTCTCCATGGTGTAAACATGGATGGTGGGAAACTTGCAGATTAAGGATGCAAGTTGTAGCATGTTAAGAAATAACTGTATTCCCTAGGCAAAGCCATAGGATTTTTGTGGCTCTGTAATGGTTGAGGTTTATAAAGTGAGGGTGGTTGTGGAGCTCTCTTCTGTATAATTTAGTTCGTCATTAACAAAGGCACTAAGAAGAAAGTACTGTTGAGGCAGTCAGCTGACATTCTGTGTAGGAGCTTTGAGCAATAATGCCAGATACAATTAACTGTGTGTAGGATGATTATGTAGCTGTTGGTCTCTGTTAAAACTACTGCTTACCACATATACAAGGAATTCAGTCTTCTGACGTCGTGTTATGAAACCGCTAGGGAAAACAAAACCTAATTTACTATTAAGAAAACTTTTTGATCTTTTTTCCCCCTGAATTTAATGTAGGTTTTGCCATAGTCTTTTGTTTTGCAAATACCTTGTACATCCTCCTAATATAAGCAACATAGAAGAAACAATCTGTTTTAAGGTCAGTGATTCTGTAGCCTTTGAGAAATGTCTTTTCTTGACAAAATGTCACTTCCTCGTGGCCCGTATGTATAACTTACTATTTGTGAGACTGTGCTGATTTTCTGGAAGGTGGTGTGCAGATACTTCAGAGAATAGATTTTTTTTTTCCTTATTTTATTTGGTTTGCTCACTTAATCAGCCAAGATATGTTACAAAATTGCACGGAGTATGTTTGGAAATGCTATATAGAGGTGGTAATTTCAACATTTTGTCTTGAATACAAGCCACTGGCTTATTATAAACTTTTGGAATTTTTTTCAGTTTTCTTGAGCACGAGCAGAAATGTAAATAAAACGTGTTGCTTAACAGTTGAATCTTAATCTGATTTCTCAAGTAAAGATTAAAGGGAAGAGCCAGATTTTCTGTTTGCCCCCATGTTAACTGTCTCAAGCTCTCCAGTCTTTTGTTGGAAGAATGTAGGGGGAAAAAAAATAGTACGTGTTTGTGGCCCAGCAAACAATTGGACTGTTACTTCTACTGTACTGAATGCGTGCCAGTGGGAAAGCATGCACTATCTCAGTCTTAAAGGCATTTCCCATACTTGGGTGAATGTAGATCTGTGTTTGACCTGCAAGTTGTGGTCTGAGGCTGCTGAGGAAAACCAGTCAGGAACCGTTCCTCGCTCTGGATTTCTGGTTCGTTGGAGAGGATAATGCATTTCTGTCCTTATCCGCTGATAACCAGATTAGGGTGTTTAGGAGGTCACTCACAGAATTGCAGCGCCGCACATCACCTTGTGCGTTCTCTTCAGGGTTTGTAATTCAGTGGCTTCCATCAGTGCTTTCTCACCTTGTTGTCAGTCTGTGCGGTGCTACTTTGTTATTTCATAGGTAGGGGGCTGTCTTGCTCCCGGTTGAACAAGGTAATTAGAATAAGGACAAAATTGCCTGCCTGCAACTATGAGGGGCCATGAAGGGAAGATTAGACATAGGTTTTCTTAAGGTCTACTAAACATATTGCAGTACCAGACACAAGGTATTTGAGGGCTATCTAAAAGCATATAATCAGCTTTGTAAGAGGGTGTATTTGGTGCACACATTTGTTACGCTAGTATATACTAAGTATGCTATTTTGAATCATGTAATGAATGAGATAAATCTACTTCTTTATTAGTGGATTTTTATTTAAATGGCACACAATGTAATGATGTTTCATGACTTTAAGCATTTGTCAGATTTCAGGTGATAAAGCATATGTGACTGGTTTATGAATAGGAATTATCCTTATATCTTACTACATATGCATATCAAATTACGGGTTTTGTTTTCTTTCAAAATACTTCATTAATGTATGCATGGTCCTAGAGCACAAGAACAATAATATTCCATTCTCTGATGTTCTTCTGAGGGAAGGCTGTCTTCCTAAGTCTTTAATCTGATTAGTAGTTTCTGTAAAATGTGGGTGCTGTACAGCTTTAATAGTTCACTTTTGACTGAAAAAAAAAATCAGACATATTAAAGGTACAGGGGCTATAGTGATGTTTGAGACATTAGCTTGATTAAAAGAAGAAAAAGTTGTAGTGCATCTGCATTTCTGATGTATATTTCTGATTTTCCTTTCCTCTGGTAGGAGGGAGGAGGCTTTTTAAATCAACAGAGTCCTGTGAATAATGGTAATAAAGCAATTACTACCCTGACCTAGAAGTTGGGCAGGATGTAACTGTGGCACTTTGTACCGTTCAGAGCTGTTGCCTGGTAAAAAAAGGAAAAAAAAACCAAAACAAAACAAAATTATAGTAGCTGAAGTTTTTTCTGGGGAATAGAAATGCATCACTTGTTCTCTTTTCTGTTCTTCTTTGGGCCTGTTTTTTTTAACATGCTGACTGCGCCTGCACTGGCTCCTTTCCCTGTAATTGCTCTGCACTCGCACCCCTCCTCTTCCGTTAATAGCAGCGATTGGGCACATTGGTTTGGGAAATGGCTTTACTCACTGTGCCTGACAGAGGAGAAGGACAGATACCGTGAGCTGGAATTCGATTGCCGTTCTGAACCAAACCAGTGCAAAGCTTTTTTTCACACTAAGGTCATATGCTGCTCCCAGTGATTAACATAGATTCTGAGTAGTGTTTTGTCTATAAAGTGCACATACTGTTGCTAATAGCAGTAAAAGAACAGTGGAACAGTGAAACAACTGTGTAGGAGAGGGAGGGAATGTGTAAACAAGCCAAGGGCTGTATGAAAAGACACAGTTTCTACTCAGAGAATGGAAGAACATAGCAAAGTTCAACACTGATGTGAATATTAAAAGTAATTCAAGGAGGAAGTATGCAACTCAGAGCATTTCTTACGTTTAAAAAAAGTTGCAAACGTATGGCACACACAATTTTTTTCTCAGAACCAGCATGGATTCTAGAGTGAAAACTGCACTTGATTTATTTTTTTTTTATATTCTAGAATAGTAAGTACAAGTAAGTTTTGTCTTTCTCTTTGTAAATTATGTTTTTAAAGTGTCAAGGAATTTTTGGTGTTCAGTTCTGGGGAACTTGTGGGGGGTGGTGGCGGTGGTTGTTGTTTTTCATTAAAAGTGAAACAGCAGTCCACTAAAAAGATTTCCAGGTATGTTTAATCTGGCATCCAAAGGTGTTGGTTGCTTTTGGAGTCTGTTTTCATTTGGTTTTAAGAACAAGTTACATAAGGAAAAAAAAAAATCCTTTGGTGTTTCAGTTGATATCCTTACTCGTTTTGAAACATCTTTGATTATTCCAGACTATGGCTAATATTACAGGTTTTTCTTTTTTTTTTTTTTAGAACAAGGTGCATTTTAAAATAAGCATTAGAATTGCCAACAGCCCAAGGAGAAATTTAAAGTCTAGTAAGGAATTTTATTGACAGATACTGCAGGACTCTTTCACGTGACTAATTGGATATTTGCCTTGCAGGGTTAATTTTCATCTTTGTTTTCTATTAAATATGAGGAAATTTTCCTTACTGTTGTGTGTTATTTTTAATAAAGTCTTACTGTAGTTAATACTGATGAGCAAGTAAGCTAGAACTGGATCCTTTCAGGTGTCTGAAATGCCTTCAGAGGGGAAGGTTCTGCTCTAGTATTCACCTGAGTCTGAAATTCCACTCTGTATATCCTGTTTATAAAAGTACCTTTAAAGAATCGTGTTTTGGGTTTTGTGTATTCTTTCCTTTCCCAACTCCTTCATCAAAATAGGCTTTTGTAGAGACAGCAGGAGAGAGCAGCGCTTAACTTTAAAGAGCCTTTTGAAAACAAGCTATGCCTGTAGATTCTTACAAGAAGTAGCTACAATTTAAAACTCAAAGGAGTTTCACAGCTATATGGAGTATAGGCAACAAGATTTTCATGGTTACTGGTCTAAAATTTCTCTGGTACAGCTTTGCGTGTATTTAATTGATGTGAAAATTCTCTTCAACTGAGAAACACTTAAGCCCTCAAAATTGTGAGTAGTTTGAGCCTGAGGAAAGGTGAGGAGAAGGGATGAAGATGTAGGACGAAGCTCTTGACAGCCTGAAGAAACTTACTTTCATCAAATGAGGTATTGTTGCTTTCATCAAGAGCTCCATGATGTTCTGTGGTCACCTAAAGAATTAACATAAGTAGATTTATATTTGATGAAATATGCTTTTATCATTATGGATCGTTTTGTGTGTTGACCTGATAAAAATCCTTTGGTCGATCAACTTACACAATACGAAGTTTGCTATTGAACTTAAAGGTCAAAAGCATTTCTGTGTAGATTGTTTTCGTCTCGAATATCTTTGCGGTGTTGAGTTGATTTTTGCAAACTATGTACAAACACTGAGGGAAGAAATCAGGACGTATTATTTTGGGATTGGATGATCTCACAAAAGAAGAGGCGAAGTGGCAGCTACTAAAGCTTCCTAGCTATATACCAGACACTTCAGATTTTCCAGATCTGATGCGAGTTTTTTAGCTTCTTACAAGAAGTTCAGTTTGAGGAGAGTCTGTCCTCTTAAAACCACAGGACAGTCTATCCTCTTAAAACCACAGGTTTTGTCACCTACTGTGAAGCTGCAGCACTGAGTAAAGATGATTTGCCATAATTTCTTAATCTGCACTTCTGAATATGTGAGGTAGAGAACAGGTTGGTCAGTGAGCTCAAAGACCATTAACAACCCCTTTTATTCTGTGCTGTGCACATTGTCTTGTTCAGAGATTAGTAGTATTTTCCAGTTCCTGAACTACAGGAATTTAAAGTAAATACAGAAAAATAAATGTCTCTATCTTCTCTGCTGTGTGCTCCTATTATGCTTTCTGCTTCTAGGACCTGTGTTTTATTTGTGAATCTGCCTTGCTGTTTTGTTTTCAACATACAGAGTTTAACACACAGAAATAGGCCACACTAAAAAGTAGTGCGAGCGTTTGCTACTGAAATAATTTCTTTAAGGACAGACGTAAATTTGTCACTGTCAGCCTCTAATAGTAAATGACAATTTAAGCTCGCTGTTTGTAAACCTTCTTGTTGATACTGTATGATACACATCATGTGGCCCTTTGCTATCACATATAGAGGTGATAAGTGTTAAAGGTGAATGAACCTGGTCCTTATGTCTGCCTCTCTTACCTTTGCTGTGATGTAATTGATAGTTTGAAAAATCAAATCATTAAAGTCTTTAAGTGTTTCTGTGTGAATGAATGAAGTATTGGAAATGCCAGGAATGGTTTCTTCCTCAACGGATGTCGGTTGTTTGATCGACTTAGCTACAGATACTAAAATGTTGGTCCTTTTTTCTCGCTTTTCTGAACTTAAATACATCGATAATGCTAGTCATATTTTTGTAGCTTATGGACGGTGGATTCTAAATAGAATGTGTTTTCAAATTATATATATTGGTTTTAAAGCAGGTCATTAGATTCACTGAAGAAAATACTGGTGCTGTGGAGAGTAGATACTTGATGTACAAGCAAAGGAAATTTGTGAAGAAAGAAAGAAAATGATCTCAGGAGCCTAGGTAGTGAAGACAGTAAGGAAACTAGGCCTACTGAGCAAAGACTAGCTGTTGAGTTACAGAATATTTTACAGGCAAATGGCGGGGTTTGTGCTTCAAGAAAATACTTGAAGTGGTGGCTTTTTTACAGGGCAACTTAAGCAACAAAGTGAAGTGTTAGGCTGAAAATGAGGTCTGAATTCAGACAGGCTACAACAGTTAAATAAACCATAACTTTTGATACAAATGGTGAATCTCTTTTGTGGCTCACAGATTTACCAGGCATCAAGTAAAAATTCTCTTCAAGCCTTTAATTTTTTTTTTTTTTTTTGGTTATTACTATTTAAAGTGAACTACCTAATTTCATTTTAATCAGTGTCTGGATAGGGAGACTTTCTACAGGAGTGCTCATTTCATTTACCAGCAGACTTGATTGCTTGAGAAGTTACTGCCCCTCTCAGCTTTACTTCTAACATTTTGTAGGAGAGCAAAACACCTGTGCTGAGGTAGGCATATGTACTTTGTGCTAAACCAGGGGAGTATTCCCATCAGTTCCTGTGTTACAGCTACTGAGTCAACGTATAATTGTCAGAAATTTTCAGTCTTTAATTTCTTTTGCAAATCATATCTGTGTCCTTTCTACACTTTTTTCCTTCCCCCAGCTCAAAAGACGCATTACTTGTTAACATTTCAGCGCTGGGCATAGCGCCCTGTGGCTCAAACAGTGTGGCCTAAAGCAATAACATAGTACGTGTGTTAAAGAACGATAACAGTAGGTATATATGGTTGGGATATATGTATATATATTTTTTTTTAATCTTGCTATTTTAATCTTGAATCCTGTTTTAGGTGTTGCCTCATCATGAGTTCTGGAGACCCTGGCTATCTTTCTCTTTCCCCTTTTACTGATAAAATTGTGCTTTGGTTACTAATAAGTTATAGACTATTAGGTGTTGATTCAGAAGGCTATTGAACATGCCTGAGGAAAGCTATAAATAAAGTTAAATTGGTGATTTCTGAAGTGCAGTAATATTGACTGCGTCTCCAGTTTTCAGTAAGTTGCTCTGAGTAGCGTCTGGGAAATGTATAACAAAGTCCAATTGCAAGAATTTAAAACTGACTAAGGGAATTTTTTATTTATTTATTTTAAAAAATTTAACTGGACTGTGGAAATAGTTTTACAGATGTTGCTAAGGTAAAAAATAGAGCAGGACTTGCAGAAACTCTTCAACTTTAATAGGTAAAAATGAGAAAATAGCTTGGGCTTAAGGGAGATACTCTAGAACTAGAAATTGGGATGAAGCTTTGCTTGGGAGCAAAATCAGCTCAGTTGCTTATTCTGGCTTGTTGCAGCTTTGTTTGAAACCTGTATTTAAATCTTATCTTTCACCCAGGCAATAGTAAGATGAACTGTAAGACTAGCTTTTCTCTGGGGTCAGGAAAATACTACTGGAACATGTTATATTTTTTTCTTAATTAAATCTTTTCTGAACATATTCCTTCATGAAACTATTGAGGGAAATGGATAACTTATTGGTATCATTAGAATAAGCCTGTAACAGATGTGGATCATTATTGTGGCAAGTGCCATTGCCACTCCTAAATATTTATTTCCTAACTGTTTCTGTCAGGTTTAGTCTCTTCTTTCCAGTTTTCCCTTCTTCTCTTTTGCCCTATTCATTTAGATTCATTTAAAAAAATAAAAAAAACAAACCTAAATGAACCAGAACAAAAAAAAAACCCCCATCTGGCATGAGCCTCTTTCAGTGTGCTGTAGCTGATCAACGGAAGGTAGGAGAGCTGTATTCTGCTTTGCTTGTTGGAAAGTTAGGGGAACTTAGTCAGAATTTGAGATTGGATCAACAGCATAAATTTCATTGATAAATATTTGCCTCATTCCTGTTACTGACTGCTGCTGCTCCCTGTGCTTGCTGCCTTTATTCTTTTTTTAAAGACACTAGTCCTCTGGAACCGCCTGAAAAACTGGCACGTGAAGGAATATTGTTGTGTTATTGTTGTATTGTTGTATTATTTAGGTGCTTTTGTCACTGGTATTTTTTTTTTATCCTTGCCCTGTGAGGTTACAGTGGAAAAAGGAGTCTCTTTTGGTAAGAGTTTGAGATTTTGCTGAGGAGCATCAGAATATGTTGCACAGAACATGAGAAGTGCTTGCCAGCACTGAATCATAGGTACAGTTGCCTCCTTGAGGAATGTAAAGAGAAACAGAGGAGGTACCATGAAGTCAAGTTAAATCCGTCAGTAAGTGGCTCATGTTACTTCTGTCACTACACTCTGTCGTCTTCTGAAGAACCATGCTCTGTCATTGTGGGAAGCAGATTTGTTTTTGAATGAGAATTTGTATCCTAATGGTTCAAGGTCCCACTGCCTGCTGTGACACAGGGAGAAAGCCCAGAAATTAATGCCTTTACGGTAGATCTAAAGCATCTTAGGTGCGATTCAGCTGCCCAGACGTAGGGCTTGCATTATCCAGACTAGCCACATGGAGCAAATAAGCGAGACCCGCAAGAGATCTGTGCCCTTCTGGAACATCAGCTGTTGGCCGGACAGGATGCCCGGGACTGTCTAAACTGGTTTTAGATGCCTGTGCTTAGGCAAATGAATCCTGTCCTTTGTGTCAGGACAAACAGTTTCGGGCTGTATGGAATGTCTCACTTGTAAGGGATGAAGTGCTGGCTAAGTGAGTGATGTGGAGCATTGGCTTGAAGTATGGATTAGAAGGATCAGCTAACCTGATGCATCTGTAGTCCTTGTGGCTTCATTTTCAAGCTTGACAGGAATTGTTGTAGGCTGCACCAGTTCACCTGGCATTGAGGTAATGATCCAGCCGCAGATGTTCAAAGTAATTGATGCAGTCTGTGTTTGTAAGTCGCTGAAGGGAGACTGGCAGTCGGTGTCTTGGTAGGCGCAGGATGTGGGAGTGACTTGGAAAATGTAAGGAGTTCATCTACTTGTCGTTGTTTTGCTTGGGCACAATTTTGCATTCATGTCATTATAAACAGTTTGTGGTGTGAAAGAGAAACTGTTAGCCGTGAAACATTTACTATCTGTTAGCAATACTTGAAAGGAAAATGGATATAGGAAGGGCACGTTTTTAACAAAAGTCAAAGCTTAAAAGCAGTTTTATGAAAGATGGTATGTTCTCTGGTTTGACTATTGTCAGTCTACTGTAAAATACTGCAAGTTGGTATTTACAACCCTAGAAGTATACGTAAGGTGTCAATAGTGATACAGTATTGAGATTTGCCTTTATGTCCAGCTTTAGTTCAGTGTTACTGCAGGGGATTCAGATTTTTTGCCCCCTGTGGTGTTACGTGGGGATCTGCTTTTAAGATCAGTTAACTTCTGTTGGCTGCTTCTGAGTAGCGTGAATAGAACATAGATCTTCTATTTCTACAGCCGTGTAGATGCTAATATATTTTTTTCCTCTGTTATTGACTGTGGCTTACAAAATGTTAGATGTTAAATGTCACATTAATTCTATAGCTAAGGTAAAGGCTTGAGTTGCAATAACAATAAATATAATTTAATTTTCTTTAAAAAGAAAACATTTTTCTCTCTAGTTATGAAAAGTTGTAGATTCTCCTTTGTCTCTGCCTACATCTGTAATAATCCTTATTGCTCTATAGCCAAATCGCAGTAAATAGGTTGTTTAGAAGGTGTTAGCATTGGAGGTACTAGAATGTTCTTTGAGTATCAAGTTTGATTGTAAATGCTTATCCTTTGGTATCTTTGAATACTTTAAAACACAGATACTACATATTTGTAATCTGGCCCCCAGAAGTAATGCTACAAGGCACAAAGATATCATACATCTTTTCCTTACTTTTAGTTCAAATTGCATAGTTTGTTTCATAAGAATTGCAGCGTTTAAACCTTTGCGATGGTTCAGAGTTTTGGTCTGTGTTTCTAATTGAACAGGTGTGTCTGGATTTAATCTTAGAATAACTTTGGTAAACCCCACGCTTTGAAAGTGTGGTAAACTCCAGGGTCTTGATGTGTCATGCAGGTTGGTTTGGTGGGTTTTTACTAGAAACATTCCTTTGACTCCTCCAAAACGTTTTGTAGAAATGCACAAGAGTTCATTGGATAGCAATTCACTTGCTGCATAGAACCTGCAGAACTCTCTCCTCTGTGGTACAGATCTCTTTCCTCTGATAAAGAGAAAACTTATAATGCTTGGAAGTTGAACCGTGTGTTTC
>JAVKLA010000010.1:11401755-11414078 GCA_034782735.1 Sagittarius serpentarius | reverse complement strand
CCCCCCCCCCCCCCCCCCCCCCCCCCCCCCCCCCCCCCCCCCCCCCCCCCCCCCCCCCCCCGGATGCCTGTTCCCCGATTCTGAGAGTTTACATATCCAAATGTGATTATTATTAGCAAGATTCTCTTAAAAATCAATGTTTGTAGGAGAGAAGGAAATAATGTTTGTGAAAATTGTCGGTGTACGTCCAGATGTTTCTTGCGGTGGTTTGTTTCTTTAATGATGAAGATTTGTTAGTGCAACGCACAGCTTTTCGCTAATGCTAGAAAAATGTACTAACTATAGCAGCAGTGATCTCGGACATATTAAATGTGGGGTGTTCTAACGTTTGACGGTGCTGCAAATGCTGTTGGACAAAACCTTGCTTTACCCTTTTAATGAAATCTGCCTTCCTTTGGGAGGCTATATTATTAAATATAGTTGACATTTCACTGGGAGCAAGTTCTGAATAAGCAAAGGGTGAATAGTCACTATTCCAGAGATGATAAAGCTTTGCAATTAATTTCATTTTTTTCAGGAAAGGCAGGTTTTAGAGCAGGTAATAAGCTAAATTGGTCTTTCATTACTGTAGTGCAGCTGTGTCTTAGCCTCGCCCATTTTATTTATCACAGGAACCATAGGCTGATATGTTTTCCCTGCTCAAGCTTACAGATAAATCCTTTTTCCCTAAGTGGATTGAGAAACCGTTAGGTTCTACTGTTGGAATACGTTGGGTTTTCGGTGCTTTTGAAGGCTAAATATTTTGTATTGAGGCTATTTTATTTAGACACTAGAGATGACTTTCTCTCTTGAAATACACAAACCTGAAATTATAGCAAAGAGGGGTGCTGACCCCAGAGTATTGTCTGCCTGTCTAATTTTTTTAAGGAAGGATTGGAATAGTGGCAAATACTGTGTGTGGGAATGAATTTATTTGCATGGAGAATTTTCACCTTTTCCTCTGGCGGTGGCTCCCAGAAGATGATGTCACCTTGCAGCTCATTGGTTGTGCGGCACCTAGTGCGGGGAAGGGAGAGAAAGATGCCGGCACAAATCTCAGTGGTGGATCTAGGGTGTTTGCGAGCAGTTTTTGATAGAATCTTTGATTAGTATTGAGGATTTACTGCATGTGGCCATGTGAGGTGCTGGGTCCGTCCTAGGGTGAGGGGATTGAAGAGCTATCAGAGGAATGAGGCGGCTGATCTGCAAGAGGATCTGTGATTGTAAGTTGAAAAATCTGGGTGGAAGGAAAGAGACAGGGAGTGCTGGTTAGACACATTGTGGGAGGATGTGTAGCAGAAAATGCATGCATGAGTAAAAGAAGAAAAGGGAGAAGCATTTGTCTTTGGTAGACCGGAATGATAAAAATTATATTAAGGGCTTTCCTTTGGGGAAAATATTCAGAAAGGGGCAAAAATACTCAATCTGTGCAAAGGCGTTTTCCCTTTGTGGGCATGAATGTATAGGATTCATTTTTATGCTCAGTTTTACAGTGGTTAATTATGAGGGCAAAATAATATTTTATAAGAACTTAAGATGTAGAAAATGCTGTGTATTTCTCGTTGTCATTTTATTCCTAGGTCAGAGGCAGAGGACAAAGTGATAAATACTTGGTTTTATTTATGCATTTTGTGAATTTCTGTGAAATGTGAAGCAAAATAGTTGATTAGGAAGTAAATGTACATCCATTCTAATAGTTTTATTTTTATTTAATGTATCCTTTTCTAGACAAAAGCTTTGATGATGAAGAGTCAGTGGATGGAAATAGGCCATCATCAGCTGCTTCAGCCTTCAAGGTTCCGGCACCTAAAAAGCCAGGAAATCCTTCAAACAGTGCAAGAAAGCCAGGATCAGCTGGTGGGCCTAAGGTTGGAGGTAATGTGGAAAGCTATTCAGACTCTAATCGGTATTCCCAGAAACCTTGCCAGAGCAGGCACAAAACAGAGAACTTTGGAAGGTGATGTTTAATTCATGACTGCAGTATTTTTGCAGAGCTGAGAACAGTAAGGGACCCTGTTTTACGTAATTACTCTCGTGTAAAGGTGTGTGCATGTCGTGTCTGTTTTGGTGAATGTACATTTAGCTTATAGAGGCCTCTTGTGATAAATAAAATTAACATCTGGAGATAGCAGTTGTGTTGGTGAAATGAATGGATGGGTGTCTCTGATAGAATCCACACCCCATTTACTGTACATATAAATATACTGTGAAATTCTGTAGTAGGTGTGTATAGATGAAATTTTTACTTTAGGTCTGCACTGTTTCACATGACTAGAAAGGACTAGCCATCAACCATATACCTCAACAGAGGTGTATATTACACCTGAATGACTTTTATTATTATTCTTCAGACTATCAGAGTATTGTGAAATTGGTTGTGAAAGATAAAAAACGAGGGCCAAAAGCCTTGCCAGGATTTTTTTTTTGCATGGTACACTTCAAAGCAGTGTAATGATGATGCTTACTAATTATAATCTTCGAACATGGAAATCCGCATTTTTTTAGGGTGGGGGTAATCTAACAAAAGCAACTGTTTACCGCTAAAGAAGTGACGGCTTTTTTGACGGTTCATGTACACACACATTCAGAAAAATAGGTAATTAAGTGGAAATATACCATGCTTCAGATCTGGTTTTTTTATGAATAAGTGATTCTTTCAGTAAGGGATTTTTGTAAGAGTAAGTAATTTTTTCATGTTCCTATTCATGCAGTATTCCCTTATGTGAACTGCGAAGCAAAGATAAAATTTGAAAGAAGATGCACATGCCAACAAGCTGCCTTAAGTATTTTCATATTACTGAGATACAGCTGGTGTTTTGACAATTCATTGTTTTTTCTGATGTGATCTTTAGAATTCCTAACAAATGGAAAAGATTCCCATAGGGCGGGATCAACATTGCCATAGTATAACTCAAACTTGATAGCAGTATGAATCAGGAAGTACCGCCTAAAAGACTTCCTAAAGGAAGTTATCTCTTGAAATTGACTCTTAGTATTTATTATGATTGCACAAATAAGTAGTAATAATACCATCTCCTTTAACCTCAAGTGTGGTGTTTTTTGCGTGCAAGACTAACATACATAGTACCAGAAGGGAATGCTCAGGATTCCTGTTTCTTTCAGCATGTGCTTCTTTTAATAATATTTTATTAAATATAGATGCTTTTTAATGTAAAATTGTTCTTGTAGACTTTTACTTTACGTGCTCTGCAGTAAAAACATGGAGACAGGAGAGCAGGGAAGGGATATAAGAACAGAATAACCATTTGACTGATTTTTTCAGTTTAAAAATTCAGTAGTAAAAGAGATTAAAGAAACAAAAATTATTACATTGTTTTTCCTCCTTTTCTAAACCTATTGCTAAACTTAAAAAAAAATTAAAATGAAGAAACACATGGAATAAGGCCAAAATAAAAGCATGCCAAAACCAGAGCACTTTGGTCATTCCTTGCTTTATACTGTCTCCTTTCAACTCTGGAAAATATTGAGGAGTGTTCACATGTGCATCTGCTTCTCTTCTTTTTTTATTCTGTCAGTATGTCTGTAGTCAGAATTTTGAAAATGTAGGATTAAATGTTTCGCTGGCCTTTAAAGTGTTGATTAAATTGTTCTTTGAATGCTTGTCTGTATGTGCATCTATGGCGTGGTTGTGCAGACTGCTCAGGTGCTTGACCATGGAGAATTTTTGCCTTAATATTTTGTAGGGAAGGTGATATGCCCTGTGTTCATCATGAAATGGCTAGAAGGTGTGGAAATTTATCTTCCAGTCTTCAGTTGTTCTCAACTACTTGTACTTTTTTCTCTTGCTGTCTACCACGGAGAAACTTTACAGGTCTATTAATCTGCTTGTGCACACATTTCTTTCATATAACTATGTGCTTCCTAGTTTAATTCTTCTTTGGTGTTTTTTTCCCTTCAAGTTTTACTTGAGTTGACCCTCAGTCTCTTCTTTTTAGCATTTTCCATGTGTCACCATTGATCAGCAAGGCTGTTATCACCGTTTTCGTTTTTAGCAGCTAGTATTTGTCTTCATTTTACTCCTGCTTCTGATTATTTGTACCTTTCAGTGTTTTTCTCAAGCTCCATACTTTTTTTTTTTGACGTTACCGGTGTTTAAACTAGTTCTGTCTAGTAATAAGCTTGCTAGCAGATAGAAATGTCAAATATCTGCGCTATCTAAGAGAGCCTTACCCTTCTGCACAGTATTTACAAATCCTGCATTTTCTAGCCTAATAAAGAACGTTAGTGTAGATGCCAAATGTATTTCTGAAACAATTCTATCAAGTCATAGTCTCTTCCAGAAGTGAGGAGTTTCCTGTAACATGATTCATACGAACAATGGTACTAGATCAGACGAGTTCTGCGTAGTCCACTGTCCCATCTGACAGGAGTCAGAAGTGGCTACTGGAGAAGCATACATGAACAGGGCAAGTGTCTAGAAGCACAGTGTCATTACAGGGCAAAATGCTGCGTTCAGAGAGCTTTATTCCACAGAGAACCATGGTCTTTGAAGAGTCCACTTAGGGCATCCTATTCTGCTTATCTTGAGACTTCATGGATCTTTATGGCTACAAACAAACCTTGATGCTCTTTCGTATCCACTTTCTGTAGGGTCTGCTTTGCAGGTGCCTAAAAGACACCTGAGATTTTTCCTCAGCCTCAAAATTGCCATCTTTATGGAGCAAATCTCTGGTTCTGGAAGCTGTCTGCTCTTGCTGATTTATTAAAGCTCTACCATATCCTGCTGTCCCAAATCCTTCTGCTCACCACTGCATTCCAAGCCTGTAATCAGTGGGTATGTCATTTCTCACCTTTCCCTCATAAGCGCTGGCTACAGGTATTTCAGGCTCGTAACTGCTCACCTCGCGGTTCTGCCACCTGTTGGTCCTGCTTGCCAAAGTTTTCTCTGACTCTTTCATACACACGCCTATACATATTAAGAAGTTGCAGTTCAACCTTAGAGGAAGAAGTAGCAGCAGCTCCATTAACTGTGTTGCTTTTCCTTCCCTTTTCACAAAAATTTCCGAAGTCATGTCAGCGACCTGCAGCTGAAGCAGTCCTTCACTGCAGTTTCTTCTCTTCAGGCTTCTGCGACAACGCAGAATTGCTAGCATAGGTAGAAATTTTAATGAGCATAGGCTGAGATTACTGCAAGTTCCATTCATTTAAACTGCCTTTTACATTCCGGAGATCCTTTTCCTAGGATATTGCTTTAGAAAGATGTCTTTTCCTACCAGCTGTAGATGACAATAAAGAAGGCACAGCTTTTTCCTGGTTCCAAAAGGGAGTGGGGGCTATCCTGTCTTGAGGCTAAGAAAATTTAACCTCTTAGCCATGCTGCTCGCTTTCTTTTATACTGATACCTGCTGAATTTATACCTCAGATGCATGTGTGCTTGGCTTTTCATTATATACTCCATGGAGATGTTTCTTATGGAAGAAATGGATGATTCCACCACTGACCAGATACTCTGTTCAAGTGAAAGGACCCATCCAATATGCAAAAAGAGATTTTTTTTTTTAATTATCCCCCCCCCGTGTTGGGCACTTTGCATTTAATGTAGGAAATGCACTTTGGTAGCACTGGAAATGCAAAATCATTGTCCAGGAAAGCAGGTGAAACAGGTATGTACGTTAGCAATAGCAGCATCCTGTTTGGGCTGGAATTCTCTCTCCTTGTGCTGGGAATGACTGTGTGAGATCCTCCCCTGTCGGCGGTAGGGGTGGGAGAGCTTGTAGAACTTGTGCATTTGCTGACAGGTGTGATTAAGCCAGTAGAAGACAGCTTGCCAGAAAAGTATCAGAGCAGGCAGCCTCAGTGGTGTACCGCCCTGAGAGTAAGAAATCCAGCAGGCTGTTTCTCATATAACTTTACTGCTCAGATGTGTTCAGGTGCTGACCTTCTTGCTTGCGATGAATGAGAGGTGATAGGTCTTCAACATGATGGGGCAGTGCTTTGTTTGGCATGTTTCTTACTCCATGGTCAATACGCTTCCCCAAGTTAGTCCTTTGCCAGGAAACACACAGCTGATCTGCTCACTTCTGACACACTTGCTTTCAGCTCTTCATTCAAGTGGCGGAGCCTCTGGAAATACCCCTTTGCTCTAAGGCCTTCTTACTGAGAATGTGCACTGTGTGTTTTCTGCCCTTCCAGAAAAGGATACTCATGGGCTCGCTCTTGGCAGTATGGGAAGCAGCTTTTTTATTGTAAGGGACACCATAATTTAAGGTAGAATAAGACTTGTGTATGTTAGCCAAATGAGCTATATTCTTGTCCCTGTGCTGTTCAAGATCTCTTAGAGGTGTTTGGCAAGTTCTCTTGCAAATCTGAGAATCCTGTTCCAAGTCTTCTAGGGAATTGTTCGCTTGTATACTATTCAGAAGCTTTATGTAGTCCAGATGTTAGGAGGAGACTTCAGTGTGTACCTCTACAAGACGACTGGCCTCCTTTCTTTTTCCCCAAATGTCAGTTCAAGTCAGGAGTCTCTAAAATGGATTAAATATAGGAATGGTGATACTTCACTAGAGCCATGTGGCATTTGGAAGAAAAGCTTGCTGATAAAACCCAGTCATGACAGAAGTTTGTATTAACTTTGTTGTGTGTCTTGTGAGAACCTCTGTAGGGCTGGAACATTATTCTTAATGTTGTAATTGGAAACAAGATGGACTTTATACTTTTTGCAGTTGTTTTCCGTGGGAAGATACTGCACCATTCTCCTGGTTTCGGCTGGGATAGAGTTAATTGTTTTCGTAGCAGCTGGTACAGCACTGTGTTTTGGGTTTAGTATGAGAAGAATGTGGGTAACACCCTGATGGTTTCAGTTGTTGCTCAGTCGTGTTTAGACCAAGTCAAGGACTTCTCAGCTTCTCAGGCCCAGCCAGCAAGAAGGCTGGAGGGGCACAGGAAAGTTGGGAGGGGACACAGCCGGGACAGCTGACCCAAACTGGCCCAAGCGGTATTCCGTACCATGGGACGTCATGCCCAGTACGTAAACTGTGGGGAGTTGGTCTGGGGGGGGGTCGGCTGCTCAGGAACTGACTGGGCATCAGTTGGTGAGTGGTGAGCAACTGCATTGTGCATCACTTGTTTTATGTATTGCAATCCTTTTAGTGTTATTGTCACTTTATTGTTGTTGTTAGTGTCATTGCTAATTTCTTACTTTCTGTTCTATTAAACTGTTCCTATCTCAACCCACGAGCTTTACTTTGTTTTTTCCTCCCCCATTCTCTCCCCTGTCCCCCTGGGTGGGGGGGAAGTGAGTGAGCGGCTGTGTGGTGCTGAGTTGCCGGCTGGGATTAAACCACAACAGTTGTGCATTTTTACCTATGGTTCATGGGGTTTTTTAAATCTGTAGTGTATTGGCCTGCTAGCCTTTAACGCTAATGACATTGTTATGCTTTTTGAAACAACCTGTGTTGATTTAGGATGAATCATCCAGTCACAAACCAGCAGAGGGGATGTTGTTCATTTAAATGTCAGTTATTGTAACTGCTAGAATGTTACTGTTGATGTTGAATGTTGTTGATGCCAAGTGTGAAGGGTATGAAGTGAAACCACAAGAACGTACAGTTGTCTTTTTTTTTTTCTATTAAGAAGTATGTGTGCATGCAAAAATCATTTTTTTCCAACATAAAAATTATGGTGTTGCCCTCTTTTCTTAAACTATCCAAAGGATCTGGTCCTTGATGAGGACTGCAGCTGTCCCAGTTGGAGGTTTGATGCTGGCATTATTTGAAATAACCCTCAGTTTTAGAATGGTCTTAATTCTTAAAGTTAAAAAGTCCCCTAAAGTTTGGTGATTGCTGCAAAGATATTAAAAATATCTCCTTTTAGGTAGAAATCAAGTAACTGGAAAACTTGGGCAAACCAGGTGAACAGCTTTGGCAAAAGAAGGCTGTGGGAACTGTAATCTACAGGACCATATTCTTAACTGTAGGAGGCTATTCCCAACTTTAGGAAATTTAAGTTTAGTTTGTGTATTTGTCTACAGTGTGTTCTATCAGCATCGTAATGCTTTTTTTTCCTTCTCAGTAGTGGCAGTACAGCTGTTCGTTGAGAAGTATTAAAATGGTGCTGATTTGCTTTTTTTGGCTCTATTTCCTTGCAGAAGACATTTTGAAGTGTTTAGAGGCTTTAGTAGGAAACAGTTTAAATGGAAAGGCTCTGCATAAAACAAATATGGTACTGAAAAATAGATACTTGCCTTCTGAAATCTTAGCCAGGTGAAGTCAACCTTGTTCAAACTACACACAGTAGTTAAGAAATGTTCTTGTTAAAAGGGCTTCAATAATTGTGGAATTGTAAACACAAATTGTTAGTGAATGGACTTGAAACAGGATAAACTCATGCTTGCTGTATTGATTGTCTTCAGACTCATGAAGACAGTTCTTTCTTCACTTGCACAAAAAAAAAAAAGCTTCATAGTAATCAATGCCCAAGGGCATTTTTTTGAGTTCTGCAGAATGTAAGTTCAGGAGTGTTGCCTCTATTGTTTGTTTAGCCCTTATTAAGTGATTTCCAAAGTGCTATATTTGTCAGGTAAAATAAACCAGGATTTTTTTTCCCTTCTTTGTTCTGTATTGGCTCTTTGTATGAGATAAAACTGCTCTGAGATAATGGTGGTCAGCAAAGCATCCCTGACATTCTGTGGCACTTGCTTCCCTTTTTGGTTTCCAGGTTGCTGTGAAATTCAAGTATTTTTCTGCAAGATCCCAGCCGAAATCAGGCTTTTTGTCTTTCTGGGCAGCCTTTGAGATCAGCATTGGGTATCATAGTCCGAACCAGAGGATTTGTTACAGAATGCCTGTTTGCTTCCCTGTCCCCACAGTGAATGTCGATTAACTTCCATCCTGAGAGATCCTTGCCCATGGAATTGCTGGGTTGCAATCCCGCAGTCATGAACTGCTGCTATTTTAACCTAACCCAGAGTTCAGGGAAGTAGGAGGACTTCCAGCTTTCCAGGTTCTCTGAGAGTTGTTGGACTTTGTTGTTGTTGCGTATTCCCCTGAACGGCACTTCAGGACAGGGTTTCCTTGCATGTCGTCAGTCGTCTGTTCTCCTTGGCTGTGAGAAATGCTCGTCCAGTCACTGCAGTTTCCATTCCTCTAACAGATACTCTCCTTTGCAGCTAGCCTCAGCAGATGGATTGGAAAATCAACCTTAATGAGGAATCTGAATGAAAATAAACAAACATGATAAATTATAAATATATATATGTACAACACACCTATACATACACCTCCAGAGAATATATATATGTATCCATAGTTACTGTTTGTTAGTCTCTCTGTTTTCTATGCGTCACCCAAGGACAGCTGGCAGATGGTTCATACGACTTTAGTTTAATTTGCACTAATTTCTAGAAGCTTCAGTTAGATTGTAGGATTTATTACGCTGGTATAATCACGACACGCTGTATCTGATAGTCTCTCTCAAAAGGCTCATAGCCTAGAAGTCAGCTTACAAATAGATAAAATAGGAAGAGAGTAGCAGAGCAGAAATTAAGAAGTCTGGAGATAAGAGCACACCACACTGTGTAACCTTCTTTTGGCAGCTCTACCCTGTGTTCTAGTCCCAAACATCTTGCTAGCAATCGCGGTAGTACCAGGCAGTGATGAGAATAAGGAAGACAACCCACCCCTTGTTTAGTCTGCTGACATTGAATACTGATTTTTTTTCGAGCAGTAAGAAGGGGAAGCAATTTGTTTATACTTTCATATGGGTGAATCCAGAAGAAAAAAGAGGAAGCAGGGAGAAGGAAGCTGGGCTGAAGTCAGCTGACCCTGCCCTTTTGAGTCCTTATGGACCATGGCTGTGTTACAGAGTAAGCAAAGTAGCAGGTGTGATTCCTCTTTGCAGGACCAGGAGGCAGAAGTGTCTTAAAAAAACCTGTTTGATTTCTTTGGACAATAGTATGCATGCTCAAACAGAGAAGCAGGGAATGTAGAAGCGTAAGACAAAAATTATTTTTAAAATTTGAGTAGAGAATTTTCACCAAAGGTGCAAATATTACTTGCAATAAATAAATGAAATGTCCTTAAAAATATAAGAGAAAAACAATACAGTAAAATCAAATCACTTTGACCTTCTGTCTTGCACTAGCGAACTTCTAGAAGTAAAGGATAGAAATGTGTTGTCTAAAACATGTAAAAACTGTAATTGTGTGATTTGCGATGATAGGCGATGTTAATTCTAATTGTTCTTAATAGAGTATCTGTTTTAAGTAGTTTCAGAAAAGAATGCACAGTTGAAGAGAATTGACAGCAGTAATGAAAATACCATTCTTCTGAAACAGTTACACCACAAAAACTCCAAAACATCACAGTATCCCAAACCAGTTTTGCAACAGAAATTATAGATTATACAAACGAACTGTCTGTGTTCCCGGTTGTTCTCAGTAATTTCTGCAATGTAAAATAATGAGTGCAGTTTTCTCTGTTCAGGTATAAAACTAGGAACAAATCAAAGTAAAATGTAAATACTAGGTTACTAGAAAGCTATATTAAAAACTGAAAATAAGACTAATGCTGTCATGCACATAAAATCAGCATAACTCTAAAACTTACCTGTTGAAACTGGACAAAGGAGCCAGGGTCTCAAATGTATGTTCTTTTAAGTATTTGTGAAAAATGAGTGCCAATAGAGAAAAGAAATACACGAGTGCTTTGAAAGATTACTGAGTCAGCATGAACATTGTGCATGAGTTGAAAAATAACTGTATGAGCTTCCAGTTGAGTAGAAACAGACGTTAACCTGGGTTCTTGCTGCTCGTGGAACTGCTTGTTTTTTTCCACACCCGGGGTCTGGTCTTACCTAATGTATGCCATCCAAACCTCATACTAAGTAAAACGCTATTCATTTCTTTGTTGTATAGTTGTCATACTTACTGTGTGCTTCACAAGTGCTTGTGAATTGATCTCCTTAGCATGCCTGTGAAAGTAAGAGGTAGTATTATTCATCTTTTATACCTGTGAAACTGTGCTACGTAGGAATTGAGGCTAAAGTTGTTGAAACTGAATTCAGTATTAGCAATCAGCTTCAAATACTACTATCTAAGTTTCTCAGAGGATGTAATGCTCAATACACAGTTCCAAAGGAATGAAGATACACATGCTGGTGCAGTGATCTTCAGTCTCTTCAGTCCACTTAAGTGTTATTTTGTGCTTCCTCTTAGTACACGAGTCCTGTACTTGCTCCTGACTAACACGGCACACCTCAAGGATTGAGATGTGCTATCCTAGTAGTTGAACACCTTGCGCCACCTTCTTCCTTGTAAGCACAGCTCGCTCCTAATTCCTTCTTGTCCCTCCTGCGCCTGTTCTTTCCTGGGGCGAGGAATTGTCTGGAGAGATCTGCTTAGCGTCTCGGTCCTCAGGGACAGCACACTTACTGGCTGGGTGGAAACTTCTCATGTGCAATGTCTCCGGCATGTAGGAGGAATGTTTTGATGAAGCAGGCGTGATACATGTGGGATCTCCAGGGAAGTTCTGTAACCATGCCTGCCAAGTTTCTAACATAGGCTGATTAAGTCAGGAATAGAGGGTATTATGAAGGTATTTGAGGGTATTTTGCTGTTTTGTTCAGTTTGTGCAGCTGTTGAGCTTGAATGACTTTCTGGGTGCCTCAGGGACAATGACTTTTGGCATTGGAGGAACCGAGGTGGACAGGTCAGTTCAGAATGAATGTTAGTCACTGGGGCTTAACATGACAGAAATCATCTGTCAGTTTCCTTCACGTGGGCTTTCCAGCAAAGGCTTTTCTACTCTGCTAAGTCAGTTGGTTATAACTTGAATTGTCTTCGAAGCTGCTTTAAAACAACGTGAAGGCTTTGTCAGTTAAGGTCTGCCAAAAGAAGAAAAAGGCTTATTTGGGTTTAGTGTTGTATTTGATGATTTAAAAATATGTTTTATTTCTGAAACTTTTTTAAAAAAAAAAAACCTCCAGTGACTTGTTGCAACAAGTGAATAGCTTTACTGATGCTAATTGTCTGCCCGGTGTCTTTATCAAAGGCAGTTCAGCTTAAGTCAAAGGCATTTTAGCTTAAGTTAATAAATCATGAACTGCAGTGGCTTAAGAGAGTGGTACATGTTCCTTCTGCTGTTCCTCCCACCCCGCATAGAATCATAGAATTGCCTAGATCGGAAAAGACCTATAAGATCATCTAGTCCAGTCGTTAACCTAGCTCTGACAAGTCCCCCACTAAACCACGTCCCTAAGCACTACATCTCCATGACATTTAAAAACATCCAGGGATGGGGCCTCCACCACTGCCCTGGGCAACCCGTCCCAATGCCTAAGGACCCTTTCATTAAATAAATTCTGCCTAATAGCCAATCTAAACCTCC
>JAVKLA010000010.1:11390185-11401655 GCA_034782735.1 Sagittarius serpentarius | reverse complement strand
TAGTCTTGGCCCATCGATCTAGTCTGTCCAGATCCCTCTGCAGAGCCTCCCTACCGTCAAGCAGATCAACACTTCCACGCAGCTTGGTGTCATCTGCACACTTAGTGAGGGTGCACTCAATCCCCTCGTCCAGATCACTGATAAAGATGTTAAACAGGACCGGCCCCAATATTGAGCCCTGGGGAACGCCACTCGTGACCGGCCGCCAACTGGAATTAATTCCATTTACCGCCACTCTTTGTGCCCAGCCTTCCAGCCAGTTTTTAATCCAGCGAAGAGTGTGTCGATCTAAGCCACGAGCAGCCGGTTTCTGCAGGAGAATGCTGTGGGACAGGGTGTCAAAGGCCTTACTAAAGTCCAGGTAGACAACATCCACAGCCTTTCCCTCATCCACTAAGTGGGTGACCATGTTGTAGAAGGAGATCACATTAGTCAAGCAGGACCTGCCTTTTGTAAACCCATGCTGACCGGGCCCAACCATCTGTTTGTCGTTTGTATGTCATATATGTCATACGTGCAGGTAATTACTACCATCAGACAGATGTGCTGAACAACCCAGTGAGGTCATCTCCCAATGGTTTCCTAAGTTTTATTTGTGACATTTCTCTGGTAAGCAAGACGTGTGCTTGCAAAAGCACTAGGAATATAGACAAGTTTATAATAACAGAGAGGTGTTTGAGGATGGGGAGTTGTTTGTTTCCAGATGCAATTGTTTTTTTTCTCGAAAAACTGACACAAGGCAGCTGGAATTCTGTTGATGAATATTTTTGTCTAAACTAAGATTGCTACAGCGTTTCATGGTTTGGTCTTCCCCTGAGTTTTATTGGCAGAGCTGTGGCAATTAGTAGCATGATCTGTTTCTTAACTTGTATAGCTAAGCCAGTAAATGATACTGACAGTTGCACCAGAACAATTACGCATTGGCTGGTACAATTTATGCTGTGAGTAGAACTTGGTACAAGTTATTACACTAACATAATTTTATTTAAATTAGTCTAATTGTATCCATCCTAGAGGTTTTACCAGTGTAACTATCTAAAAGTAAATCTGCCTTATTTACAGAAAACCACCTTGTCTAATGTTGATCAAAGTGTTTTTTTACTGGAGCAAGTGCTACTTCTTTGTTGCTCTCAAATGTTTTCCTAACTTATGCAGGCAACCTGAAGGCATCTATACTAAGTGACTCTTAGTCGCCTGATGAAAGAACACCTTTGTGCTTTTTCCAGGTATTTGAGACTGAAGAATAGTTCTTTGCTTGTCTTATGAGAAGTTGTTATTCAAGTTTTTCGATTAAAGTCCAAAGATCAGTTTTTCAAACATGGAAGTAAGAACATTTAGAACATTGATAGAATTAAGGTGAGACCACTGATGTTTTCTGTATTCTGTCAATATGTCAGGATGTGTGTATACAGTATATCAAGTTGCTTTAGAAGAGCCAGTAATGTAAAACGTGAAGGGAATTTTCAGAGATTCTCAATCTTCAGCTGCTATTCCAAACATTTGGTTCGTGTTTTACAGAAGCAGAATTGTGAAAAGTGCATACAAAAAGGTGTTATTCTGGTCAGCTCTATTAACTGTAGCAGTAATCTTATGATACCTGGAAAGCTAAAGATACGTTACTGAGCTACTGAGAGTCAGTCTATACATAGGGCTTTATCAGAATCATAGTCTTAAAATTTACCCTTGCCATCTCAGAGGTGGTAATGCACATCATGGAGCACTGGTAACTTCCTCCCCCACCCCCCAACAGTTAACATTTTAAAAGTAAGCTGTCAGTTTTATCAAATAGTAATAACAACTGACCCAAGGATAAATAAATAGGTTTTGCAAAGACTGAGAGAGCTACAGAAGATTCAGGAAAAATCCTAGTTTCAGAGACTAACAAACAGCAGAGTGTATATTCAAAGCAAGAATTAAATAGGACCTTTGGAACATCAGTCCACTAGGACTGGGAACAGAAGTTGATTACTGAGCACTGTCCCTGTCCGTTGCAAGCACTGTGCTAAAGAACTCCATTCACAGACAATTAGGTTTTGTGTCTTTGTCATTGATAGAGGTTCCCAAAATACGTTGCTGTAATCTGTTAATTTATTTGTAGGTTGTGTGGGTGCATGTGCGCTTTTTTTGGGGGGGGGGGAGGGATCAGCACTTTAGACTTTTTTTATTCCCCTTCTGTTTAGTGAGCTACGCTGTCTGTTCCACTAGTTTGCCTTTGCACTTGTCCTTTCTTAAGTTCGTTTTGTTTGAGTATTGCTCTGCTCCCTTCAGTCTATAGTTAGGCTTCCAGCAGCTGTACTCTTTAAGCTGCCTGGAGTCCTTTCCTTCCCTATGTCCACTAGCTCATTTGTATCCCGAGTCATCGATTGGATTGTGCTAGCGTGGTGTTTATACGGAACTTGCTCATTGAAACTATTGTTCTTGGCCCATTTATTTTATGCTCAGCTTAGACGCTCCCTGTTGCAATTTACTATTCAGCTGTACCAGTGCTAGAATGAGGGAGGTCAGTAGGAGTGAGTGGGTGTTGCTGGTTAACCTATTATACGAAAAGCTGAGTAAGTACTTGAGCTTATCCTGTCCACTTTATCCTATGCTGAGCTGAAGCTGCTGTCCGTTCCTAATTTACAGCTGATTGTTTATTATCCTACAAAACCAGAAGGGTAACAGTAATTTTACATTTATTATTTTTTTTTAACCCAGAATGATCTGCATCTTCTACTTCAGTCTCTGATCGATAAGAAGTGAAACTTTTGAATTAGTTGAGATGTAAGTGTAAGGGAAAGGCTGAACAATATTTTTCCTCTTTTTGCAGTGTAGGTTTTGACTTGTATACAATATGAAGAGAAGACAGTTACTTTATGCTTTATTTTGGTATGCTGATGTGATCATGTGGTAGAGGAAGGGAAAGATTAGTGAAATATTAGTGCATGTGGTTTCAGGGATAACTTTTTTGAAGTGTCATCTGCCAAAAACCACATGTACTTTTCTATTACCAGGCAAAGAGGCAATTAAACAATTTTCTGGGAATATTACTTTTTAAAGTAAAGTGGTCTGTAGAAGTGAACTAGTTGTTGAGACTAGGTGTCATGGTTTAACCCCAGCCGGCAACTCAGCCCCACCCAGCTGCTCACTCACTTCCCCCCCCACCCAGGGGGATGGGGGAGAGAATCAGGGAGAAAAAAAGGTAAAACTCGCGGGTTTGAGATAAGAACAGTTTAATAGAACAGAAAGGAAGAAACTAACAATGACAATAATAAAACTACAGTAATAATAAAGATTGGAATATACAGAACAAGTGATGCGTAATGCAGTTGCTCACCACTCGCCAACTGATGCCCGGTTAGTTCCTGAGCAGCCATCCCCCCCCTAGGCCAACTCCCCCCCGGGTTTATACACTGGGCATGACATCCCATGGTATGGAATGCCCCTTTGGCCAGTTTGGGTCAGCTGTCCCGGCTGTGTCCCCTCCTCCCAACTTCCCTGTGCCCCTCCAGCCTTCTTGCTGGCTGGGCAAGAGAAGCCGAGAAGTCCTTGACTTGGTATGAACACGACTGAGCATCAACTGAAACCATCAGGGTGTTACCCACATTCTTCTCATCCTAAACCCAAACCCCAGCGCTGTACCAGCTACTAGGAAGACAGTTAACTCTATCCCAGCCGAAACCAGGCCACTAGGGAAAGTGGGAAAATGCCGTGTCCCTGGGCTATGTCAAATGGCTTTTAAATAGCAGTCAGTCCCTCTGTCTTACACATTAGGTAAAGGCTGTTCTCTTACTGAATGATGTTAAGGTGCTAGAAAATTTGTTACGTAGTCCATGCAATTTTCTGATTTTGGGTGGGATATTTTAAGGCAAGACTAAAGACAGCAACATCTACTTACTTAGCAAAGGCAACTTCATCCCCCTTTAATACCTACTTTATAGTCTACAGGAATGCACAAAGAATACTTCAAATCCAGACATCTTCTATGTTTTTATGTTCATGGCCTGTATGTGTCAATTTTTAACATTTGATTTCTGTAAGTTTATTCTGTTGGCAGAAAATTGGTAGGTAATGGATGGGAATGCAAAGTACTTTTTCCCCCTGCTTTTGTGTATTTATGGCGTTTGTGTATTTATGTAACTAAATAGTAATAGAAGACTTGTATAAACTGTTAATTGCAGGGTTTTTTCGCCTCGTGTCACAGGATCACTGTATTCTTAATATTTTAACAGGTTGCAAAGAAGCATGTGGTATGAGGTTCGTAGAGGTTTACTGTGTTGTGACTAACACAATGGTTTAGGTTTGACTAAAACAATTTTGATAAGAACAGAAGCCTTTTATGAACTATTGTTTACATAATTTTAAACATTTTTTAAAAAAGTTCTTTGACCATATGAAAACTATGTTTTAACCTTTAAAAATTAGGTTTTCTGGTACCCTTTTGGCTACTTAAGCTTTCTTTTCCATTTACTTTTCCTGAGTATGTACGCCGTATTGACTGTGATTATTTTGGTACTATGAGAGTTTCTGAAATGTCGGAGTATTTTGGAAGGGACAGATGAGGTTATGAATTGAGCATCTGGGCGGCTGTTTGTACCACCTAGTTTAGCGTAGTGCCCCTGTGCCAAATTATTTCTTTTCAAGGCTTCTCTCCACAGAATTCTGCTCTGAGCATGGCATCCTTCCTTGTAGGAGCTGTACAAGTTTGTGTGGCAGAAGCGTGTGTTCTGGGTGTAAATGGAATCTTTCCCTCTTGCTTTTCTTAGCCACTCAGATACTCATTCACTTTGTGGAAGGAGTTGTTCTCTCTGCTGTTTGGAGGAAGAAGAAATAGGTGGTTATAATTTTTTCTTTCCCTTCTGGCTGCCATTGGCAATTATGACAGATGGTGTTGGAGATACACATGTAGAAGTGTGTTATATACAGCGTATCTTTACAACATCCTTGAGTTAAGGCTGTCAAAATCTGGTAGATGTTCGTATATCACACTGCAGGCACCATGTCCAGATTTTGCTAGATACCGCTTCAGTGTTGTTACGCTAAGCCACAAGGGCACGTGAGAGATCCTGTTCTGCATAGAGGTGCTGAGATCCATTAAGTTTGCCATCGAATTTGTAGTAGTAGTGGACCCTCATATTTCCAGACTGCACAAGTATACAAACACAGCAGACATAATTCCCTGCCCTGTAAATAGGAGATCAGGGACTGTAAGCCATGAAATGTTTTTTAGGAGTGCAGCCACCAAGAGTTTGATTTGTCAGGAAGTCCTAGCTTTTTGTTTTAGTTGACCACTCAGCCTGGATCTGGTGACGTTGTTCTTTGATTTGATAGCACACTTGAGTTCATTCCTTTAAAGAAAGAGCTTTCTTGGTAACCCTAGTATTTGCAAGAAAGCGAAATCTAGACACTGTTTTCAAATTATTTTCTTTTTTAGAGTTGCCTTAGTTTCTACCCAAGCTTTTAATGAAATTTGGCAACCATATGCCAGTGTGAAACCAGCAGGCTACATATTTGTGTTGTTCCCTGATCCTTTGATTTGGGGCATCTTTGCCTGTTATGTGAGAGTAGTTCCCATCATTTACCTCGCACAGAAGTAACTGTCCTATACGACTTGCGTGGCTCTCATGGAAGCTTTTGGAGAGAAAACATTTTGGTATGATAGTTTTTTTAGTAATGTGTCTGGAAGGTTCTCGGGAGCTTCCTCCAGGTGATACAATCCTGGAGCCCCACTGTGGAACACCCATGGGGATGAGCGCTCTGAGAAGGAGGCCACCAAGCAGTGAAGTTAAGATTTTGCTCCAACACAAATTCCCTTCACCGTGTCCTTGCTTGCTTTGTTAACGTTCTTGGAGCTTGGAGACTGAGAAATGCACCTCACGCTTCTTAGCTCCTCATGAGAATACTGGGAAGCACAAGGTAAATGAATCTATATATAGAGCTACTATGCAAGACTTGGGGGGGGGGGGGGAGGGGGGCCGCGGGGGAAACACCCCCAGACTTCCAGGGCGGATTGCTTGTGGCAAATGGATTAAGGCGAAAATTCATCCATTTGGTAAATAATGTGAAATTCTGTGCTTTATTTGGGAACATTTGTGTTATCAGGATGCAGGTCTCAGAATTCTATGCAAACAGCTACTAGAGGATTGTTAGACGAAACATGTTTCTAATTAAACACAAAAATAAAAATGAAACCATTAACTGTCAAATTGAAAATGCTCAGAATTGTTCATATTTTAAAAAAAAGTAACTTTTTTTCTTATTCATGGTGAAATCAGAGTCAAGGTCTTGCAATTTTACACATGATGAATGTTCAGGATTTTTGTAAGTTATAATAAATGTCTGAAAGTAGGTATGGTGAAAGATGCTTATGTCAGTTTGAAAACCTTGACATACGTTACATACTGTTTAACGGTATTTTACATTTATTTAGGTTCCTCTAAAGAAGGAGGAGCTGGAGCTGTGGATGAGGATGATTTTATTAAGGCGTTTACAGATGTTCCTACTGTACAGGTGAGGTGCTGTGTGTACTCATGTTTGCTTTCAGCAATAAGCTATTTGCAATACTATGTGTTAGCCTGCTTTTAAAACTTCTGTAATTTTAGTCTTCTAAGCAAGTGTTGTTACTTTTCCTTCTTTCTGAATTTACAGTCTCCGTGGAAAACTCTTCTTTTTCCAGTTAATTACCAAAAAACCCACCTTTTCTTTACCGTCCTACTAATTATTATCACATTGTGTTTCAGCTAAAATCCATTATTGCTTTTCTTAATCTTTTCCAGGGAGCTACTGAAAATAATTGTATGTTTTAATTTTGGTAAGAAAAAGACTTCCATAATGTTTGGAAAATTCGGGACTGCAATTTCAAAAGATAATCAAGTAATAATAATAGTCCAGGCAAATAATTTAAAAAGCAAGAATTGTATTTTCAGATGTGCCTGAATTGTAATGATGCATGTCTGACATACATGTCCTCATCTTTAGCAATACTTAAAAAAAAAGAAATCCGGTGCCTTATTTGAATGCTAATGAACCTGTTGAATTCTGAGTTCTTAGTTGAAAGAGCAGATTTTAATTTGTATTCTTTAAGTGTGGGAGTTGCACATATTTGGTACTTTCATACAGTGGAGTCATTTAACGTGCTTGTATCTTTCTAGACCTGTTTTGAGTTAAGTTTTCCTTGAGCAGCTGAGGTGTGGAAGGTAACCAAAAACTCAGTAAGCCATAGTTCCCAAACACCAGAAGGATTTTGTATGACTCCCTTTTCTTGATGCGTACTTTTGTTCTATTTTTATTTCCCAAGATGATAGTGGAGTTACTTGTTAGATCTCCTTCTGTAGGCAGAAATACTGTCTGCTTTTATGAAGAAACACTCTTATCTCCAAGATCCCTGTCACATCAAGGAAATCTTTGTCTTATACTGTAAGAGCTTTATGTTTCTTTGCCTCTCCAAACTGTGTTAAGGGTTCTTTGGAAGGCAAAACCACAGAGCTCTTAATATTATTTATCCCATTACATTGAACAGAGCCATATTCCAAACCACAGGAAATGTGCTGCTTGTAGTTCAGTGCCTTAGTATTTGCAGTCCCAAGCAGAGTTCTCGAATCACTGAAGTTAGTTAATACCATTGCAAGAACAAAAGTGGGTAACTAACTGTGTGTTGTTGGCCAGCACATGTGATTTTCTGTCTGACTGCTGGATGACCTAGGAAGGTAGGTCAGTCCTAAACTACAAGAGCTGGAGGAGAAAGACACTGTTATCTTTACTAATCTCACCCGAGTTGAGGTGAGGAGGCAGGGGAGAAGTATGTAACTGACCCCAAAATAACCTGTTTGTTTCATGGATGAGAATGTAAGACCTGCTGACCAGGCAGAAAAAAAAAAAGCCATGTTGGTTTTTTTTTAAGTATCCGT
The DNA here is from genome assembly GCA_034782735.1 of Sagittarius serpentarius. Lineage (NCBI taxonomy): Eukaryota > Metazoa > Chordata > Aves > Accipitriformes > Sagittariidae > Sagittarius > Sagittarius serpentarius. Next base: position 11,393,769 of record JAVKLA010000010.1, on the reverse strand, counting down.
AGGAATAATGACTTCCTGCTGTCCAGCTTCACGCTTCGGATTGTGGACAATCTCTGATCTTTCCAAAAAAAGGTAGATCCCGTGGTCTGAGACCATGTTAATTACTAAGGAAGAGAGAAGTCTTTGTACTAGACCCTGTGAAGAAAGAATGTTTATGACCTGTAATTTGCCAAGTTACTCTAAAAGCAAAGGAAATTTGTTAGACGGAATGGGGAGAGGGAGTTGTTTGTACATTATTGGGCCCATTGCTGTGTCTTTCTGTTTTCATTACATTTGTGTGTTTCAGTAGTGGCTTCGCTGAAAGTAAGGAAGGGAACTATATTATGGAAAAACTGATCCAATTCTGAGTCAAGATTAAGTGCATCTGGATTAATCAAGTAAATTGAGGTTACTTACCGTGTGTGTATGTTTACATCATTCTTGAAGGCCTCCAATGGTAGATCTGCCTTTCCAGTCACCTGTTCCAATGACTGCTCATCACTAATTTTTTAGGAATATCATATTGTTTACTCATACCTAGTTTGTAATCCCCATAATAGAAATACTTTCCATCTGTATAGTTATTACTCTTATTTGTGTTTGAGCTTTTAATTTTTCTGTCTTTGACGTTGCACTTACCTTTAATGGTACACGTTTGTGTTGCCGTCTAATGCATAATAGCAGTTTATGAAGAAGATGGGTGATTTTGAGGTGTAGTTTGTTGGGTCTGTGTGCCAAGAAGAGAAGTACTGTGGTGAGAAGATTGTGCCTTCACGTTTAAGATTACAGCTGTAATGTTTTTACAACTCTGTTTATTTGCCTTTGCTTAAACTGAAGAAAACTCTTTGTTCAGGTTATTAGGAATAACTCCCATTAATAGCTAAAATTTGTTTCAAAACAAATCTAGTTGTCTTTATAGAAGTCTGATGTGGGAACTTCTGAACAAAAAAATGTGTTATGTCATTGACTGAACACAGAATTTCATCTTGGCCTTCTGAAAGCATAATTAATCAAGGGCAGGGAGAAAATAAATTATTGAAATGTTACCCTTTATTCCTCTGAAACCAATGGAGGTATGGACGACCTTGACAATTAGGGATTTTTCAGTGGAATAACAGTTTTAATTTCATGACAAGATAAAACTATACCATTTATTAAATTCCTCATTAAAATGCCAGTTTGAATAGCAGGAATTACATAGATCCAATCCTGTTTGTGCTAGGTAATTAAAGAAAAAACTAAATATTTTGCCTAGGCGCGCAAGTAGGGCGGGCATATACCCATTGTACGTGTTGCTTCTGTGTTTGTTGCCTAGCGTGTTTTAATCCTGTGGCAGTAACTACAGCATATGGTCTCTGATAACACACACACAGGCTGCTTCCCTTGTTGGTGCACTTCACTTCTTTGTGATAAGCTGGCATAGGCTGCTGAGTTGGCAGAGAGATTTTTGCCTTTTCTAGGGTTAGCTTTTTGTATGTCAAAGCCCTGATTTGGGAAGGAGACGGGGCAAGATGGGTGATGATAAAAGGGGAGCCTGAGGAGGTTGAATCATGTCGCGAATTCCGATGGCATTAGGGTCACAGTAAGAGGATATTGCATTTTTAGTTAACCAGTGACTACTCCCTTCCACTGTTAAAAGGAAAATAAGAATTTTCTTTGATAATGGAAATTTAATTTGGTAAAAATGCTTACTGAGACACATGTAATATTTAGTCTTAATAGTATGGTACCTATAGAATTACTGCTAGAGTAAATTAGTGTTGTGTAACAAGTATTATACGCTACAAGTGTATTATATGGTGATACCAAACTCATGTTCGATTTTGGGGGCAGTGGAGTAGAAAGTCTGTTACGCTTGGACCCACTGTTTTCATTAAATCATTTACTCTTTTTAAATAAGTTATGCATTAGATGTTTATTGATTTCTAATGAAGAAGGAAACAGTAATCATGAGGAACAGCTTTTTGTTTTTTTGTGGATGCAGTCTTGTCCCCTGTATAGAACTGCACAGCTGCTTCCACAGCGTACCCTGGAAAAGCTTACACAGCTGTGTGGTAATAAAAATTTAAATTTTATTGGTAAAGCATATTCAGAAGTTGTTTTCTGCATGACAGTGAAGCTGGCCTGAGTGTACTAACTCGTCTGTTTCGGATGTGATTCCTACAAACCAGATAGGCAGGTGTTCTAGAGCGTGGATGTCTTCCACCTCTTCAATATTCCAGCATGAAATATAGAGGTCTCCATAACCGTGTTCTGTTAAAGCATTGGAACAAAAGTAGATGTCGATAGAGTCAAGGTCCCATATCTACTGTAAGTTAAATTCATTCGATATACTCAGGAAGTTAGAAAACTAGACTGTATTTGGAATAACTCTTGTAGTAATTTTAAGATGCCAAGGAAAATGGATTTTCTAGAAAATATGTGTTCGAAAGACGTTTCTAAATCTTTCTGCAGTAAAATAAAAGATGCATGTATACACGCAGAACAGTGTGTTCAAGAGACCAGTGTCAAAGCTCTTTAGCAATTCATGCAAAGCAAGGTGTCCTAACCGCTGGTCCTTGTTTCCTCTATGTGCTTTGTGCTCTTGCACATAGAAAAATTATGTCTTGGACTTGAATAAGTAATGAGGGAGCATGAGGCACTACTATTTAGATGCTGTGTAAGTTAGCACGCTGGCCTCCAGCTTGCTTTCACTCTAGAAGGGTATGAGTTTCCTTGAAGTCCTGAATTGTATCTGCCAGCCCCACGTGGGTGTCTTGGATGTGGTCAGATGGCACCAGATGCCTTTGTATGGGCAACTGAGTTTTGCCTGATGTGTTTGTGTAAACAACTTTTGATCCAAAAAATTGGAAATCTTGGGCTGAAAATACGTATTTGGAAAAACTCTGGAGGGATCAAGTTTCTGATTAGTAGTTTGTTTCATACCCTCTTCAACTTGTTCTCAATCTAGGGGAAAAAAAAACAAGGCACTTTACATTTTGCATAAGCAGTGGAAACAGAAAAGAGCATCCTGTGGCTTACGTCCAGGAGAACAGAAGGGAAGTCAGTTTATTTCTGATCTTAATAATACATTTTCATGAGTCCTTTTTTAATTTTCTTCTTTAGAAGTCCATTGTTGTACATGTACGGTTATCAATAAATGCATTAATTCATGTCTTGCCAAATAGTGACTGATGCATGATTAGACTGGTCAGGCTTCAGTTCTGCTGGAATTACTATGTAGTGAGAAGAGAACTGTGACTGGAGGCTGCTCCTTACATGTATTTACTGACTGCGTAAGTTAATAAATGATAGGCTTGGAGCAGGAATGCATAGAGAAGTTACTATAGCTTTTAATGTCTTTTTTTCAGACAAATTTTTATTTTAGTGTTGACTAGCAGCCCAGTTAGGTCCTTGCAGAGCCATGTACTCTCGCAATGCGGAAGAGAGTCCCAGCCCCAAAAGAGCTGCATCAGGTTAAAGTCTGTTGGTTGAGTTTCAGTATAATAGGGAGTAAGAAAATGAAGTTGAATTGCAGTAATATTGTAATATTGTAGCAGATCTAAAACCTCTGCTTGTACTGAATTGCTTTTTTTTTTTTTTTTTTTTAAATGGAGTTAATGACA
>JAVKLA010000010.1:11379712-11390085 GCA_034782735.1 Sagittarius serpentarius | reverse complement strand
CAGATCTAAAACCTCTGGTTGTACTGAATTTCTTTTTTTTTTTTTTTTTTTTAAATGGAGTTAATGACATTCTGGATATGATTAGCTCATCACAAAGGTGAAATCTTGAGGAAAATGTTGATTCTTCAGCTTTGCTTTTAATGAATATTCACTAAGTGATATCCTCAAAGATTTGCCTGAAATGCCCATTTATACCTCTTACACAGTTCTTTGGAACTTTTGGGGCAAGATTTTCAGAATTACAATTGTATTTTCAGTCTTCTCAAGCTATTTTACCTTCATCAGGTTACCTGGGATATTAACAATATAAATTTTCTGGTTTTCTTAATACTGCAGATCTATTCTAGTCGAGAACTTGAAGAAACGTTGAACAAAATCAGGGAAATTCTCTCAGATGACAAACATGATTGGGATCAACGAACTAATGCGGTAAACTTTCTATCTGGTTTCAGGTTTGGGTGGGTGTATTTCCTAAAGCACAGACAGCTAGATATTTGAAAATGTTTTATCTTAATGTAATGACAGTCCAGATAATCAAGGAAATTTTTATTTTAATTTTTAAACCTTGAATTTCTGTATACCAAGTAAGTTTGAGCAAGTATTTTAAAAAAGCTGAAATACATTTTTGCTGACGTTTAAGTGGAAGCTTTTCTAAAAGCCATCATGTATGTTTCAGTTGGCATTTATGCAAAATTACATATTCTACAGGTAAACTGTTAGCATTAGTACCTCTTATAGGTGGCTATAAATTTCACTTGCAGGATTAAAATCTTTGTGTGTGTGTAGCACTTAAATTTTTTTTTAATCAGGTATAGGGCATCTTAGTGTTTGGAAACAGCTATGTGAACAGAATTATGTATTTGTAAATTTGTAGACTGGGATCTCAGACTTTTTAGCCCTAGAATTTAATAAGAGGTTTTTTAAAGTTTTTTAAATTACTGCCATATATTTGCTTTGAAGACATGCCTATGTACATTTTTGCAATGAAGTTGTTACTTTTTTATTTTGAAATGGATGTTGGTAGTGTCCTAAACTGAACGCCTTAAATTTTTTAGCTGAAGAAAGTTCGGTCATTACTTGTTGCTGGAGCTGCACAGTATGATGGATTTTTCCAGCATTTAAGGTTGTTGGATGGTGCTTTCAAGCTGTCGGCCAAGGATCTCAGATCCCAGGTGGTTAGAGAAGCATGCATTACTGTAGCGTAAGTATAGTTTATGTGTGTTTGTGTACCTTGCTAGATTTTAGTATGAATTTGACTTAAAGGTGCGTTATCAATGTTGCAGGAAAGATGGTTTTGCTAGGCTGCTGTACACTATGACTGATAAAGAGTCAAGTCAGCATCTGAAGCTGTAGAGGAAAAGAAACATTTAAAGGAATTTGGTTTTTTTTAGGTGATATACGTAGTTGATAATCCTGTAACAGATGGTATGTGAAGAACAAGTTACCATCATTACACTGAGTACTTAGTGCAAGTTAATACAAACTGCTGTAAATACTACTGTAATATTGGGGGCTGGTCTTAGGAGCACTTATGCTTGCGTGACGGAAACAGCTCTTTACTGTGAGTACTTGGAGTAACAAAGTGAGCTGCCCTATAGTGGTCTGAACATAGTACGTTTTGGTGAGGTAATACCTTTCATGTCCATGATAATCTTAGAAGCTGTGGCTAAACAGAAGATCTTCACTCTTACCATCCTGGGGACTCTCATTCAATTCAAGGTTGGGGGAGGGGGGGGAAAGCTTCATTTTTACCCCGAGCAGTCTTTCCCACTTCCATGTTTTCCAAGGCTTTTTGTCCTTTGGAAAGGCGTTTATGTAACCACTGATTTTCAGTGGCCATCTGGAACAGATAGTGCCCCGGAGTTCACCCTTGCTATTCTGGTCTCCTGATTGAACAGACCGTGGGACCTGTTGGAGTATACAACTGTCCTTGCCAGGGAAGTTGAGGCTTTGAGAAAATAATGCTAACCTTTCCTAACATGAAGTCAGGAGTAGTCTAGAAGTACTGTGTAAATGTCCTCCTCCAGGCCTAAAAGTCTGGAATTTTTCTTGATCCCTAAAACGTAGATATATTTGATGTGTCATTTGCTGCTGACTGCAAATTCTTTTTATACAGTCTGTCCGCATGGAAGAAGTGTTGGTTGTCACCACTGGGCAGTTAAATTACTGTGTGTTGTATGTGTTTGTATATTTGTTAAAATCGAAACCGTAACCTTTAATAAACAAGGGATTCAAATTTTATGGTTGGCTAATTATCATAAATTCAGTAATTTTGCCTGCATTCAAAAGGAGACAAAAATCTCAAACAAAAATTTCCATAAGACTTTAGATTTATATACTCTCGAAGTGTGTTAAAAAGCAGAAATGCTATGATATTTTATGTGAACATGAGAATTTTAGCCTTTCAAATTGTGGTAGTTGTTTTTTCATTACAAAAAAGAAGTTATTAGTGTTCAGCCTCTTGATGTGTCTGCTAAGTAACAAAAATGTTCCGCAAATCCTACATTTCCAATGAGGCAAGGACTTTGAAATCATGACATTAAGAGATTCTGTTGTTTGGAAAGATGAGTCTTTAAAAGGTACAGTGAACTTTTTTATTTTAAGACTAAGAAATTAATTTTTGTTAACAAGTTTTATTTCTTTTTTCTAAACAGCCATCTTTCAACTGTTCTGGGAAACAAGTTTGATCATGGCGCTGAAGCTATTGTGCCTACTCTTTTTAATCTGGTTCCCAATAGCGCCAAAGTGATGGCAACTTCGGGGTGCGCAGCCATTAGATTCATTATTCGGGTAGGTGTTCCTCTCTCACTTTGTTTGCTAGGAGTCTTCAGGTGGTGGCTTTTAGCAGAGAGAATAGCAATTCTGAAATACAGGATTATAAATCATTCTTTAATGGAGAAGTAATTTTTCTCATATGTGGGCAAATATTACTTACTGTGGAAACCAACTGGCAGCATTACCATAGTAAAGATGGAGGGATAAGTATGAAAAGCAAGTCTCTTTTCATTATTTTGTAGTGTGTTAGTTGTAAAAAGGCAAGTGTATTTCAAAGGGTAACTGCTTTTAACTGCCTTTTTTGGAAAAGGCAAATTTAAGATAGTAGATAAGAAGACAGTAAGAAATTTAAAAAAAAAAAAAAAAACAAAACAACAAAACAAAACTATTTCTTTTTACCAAAAAAACCCCCAGATATATTAAAAAAAAAAATTGGAATCATGGAGTTAATGATAAAATGTTGAAGAGGCCGGACATACGTGGATCAGTTCAGAAAGCACAAGTTCATGGAAGAAAAGCCCAATAGAAATTTTAATCCTCGGGTTTAAGAACTTTCTAAGCTGAGTCCTTAAAGCTCTAGCGTATAGAAGAGGGGAATGCTGTATACTAGCTGGTTTTTATTGTCTGTTCCTTAAGCATCTGCTACTCGCTGGTGTCTGAGGCAAGATGTTTAGCTAGATTTTTGAGACTTGCACTGATATTTTTGTGTTTCTGATAAAAGTGGGAGGTGTTGTGTGGTTTCTGCGTTAAAAGCTGTAGCGTTCTTAACGCTGGGCACTTACTGCTATTTGCTATGATCTCATCCGTGGTTTTAATTTTGTACTTTTCCAACAACTTAAGTGGTTTAATCACTCACACCTTTTCTTGCCATCCTTGGTACGTTCTGGAATCCGTACTTACTCTGCCTACCCATGCCTCTGAGAACGTGCTCTGAGACTTCGGCATTACCTTTGCATCAGCACGTAGGCTAAGAGCCACTGGCATTTTTTCCCCAGGCTCTTACAGTATACTGTGAGGTGGCTAATGGCACAGAGTTGAGAGGGGAGGAATACCCCTTACACAGGATGATTAAAGTTGTAAGAGAAGAATAACATTTGCAGTAGTATTAGATGAACTCAGGCGTGTAAGAAACTAACCCTGTCTTACTGTTTACAGGAGCCAAATCAAGCACCAGAAAAGCAGCATAAAATAAAAATTCACCGGTTATATTAAATTGGCTTTATTGGTTCAGTTCAGTTGGAGACAAGCCTACACATCGGCTATAGCTGCCCTGAGTTTGTTTGAAGTTCTGCTATTCTTAGCTGTAATTTAACATACTCGATTGGAGGCACAGAAGCAAGAAAATCCTATCCATAGTGTTCAAATACCCAACCAATAAATGGCTTATGCAAGGTGTTCTGACAGAAAATTCAGGTTTCGGTGGAAAAAGAAAGGAAGAAATATCAGATTCAAACGAAGTGCAGCCCCACACTTCTTTGGAATTTTGTCCTTTAGACTAAATGAGAGTTGGTCGGGGAGTGTGTGATCCATTGAATATTTAGAGCCCAAGCCATTACAGCTTTTGGAGTCAGCCTTTTACTCAAAAACTCCTGCCAGAATCCACTGACAGCCAGTTCAGATCTTGGTGCTTCAGTATCTAATTGCTGTGAGAGAGAGTCTAGGTAAAAAGAGGGAGGCTGTATTATACCAGTGATCTTGAAGAGCTCCATGTCATCTTTGCGCCTTCATTGGATTTCATATTTCTTCTCCAGAAAATTCTTATACTGTAGTCTGATTTCTCTTTCTTGACTCTTAGTAAAGCAGGAAAACCATTTAAAAAAAAAAAAAAAGTGATGGTGGAATCTTTTCCAGAGGGAGATTGGATTCAGGTTGGGCAATTGAGCTGCAAGGTGGGTTGGGAGGAAGCATGTAGCATTACAGCTTCAAAGGGGTAACAGATGAAATGTGCAGTCTTAAAGCCGAATGAAAGCAAGCCTGAGGCTTTGATTCCTTTGCAAAACATTCTAGAAATTGCAGTGTCAATAGCTCCAAAGACTTGGAACATACAGGTTTATCCATCTGTAAAAACATTTTATTCTTTACCCTGATATTGCTTATTGTTCCCTTTATGGCAGTCCTGTGCCACTTTTCAATTTGAAAACTATGCAAAACACAAGCAAAACCCCTAAAACCCTATTTAAAAGTGTATCAGTACGAACAAATGCAACTGTTAGGCTCGTCGAGATTTTTGAATTAATTCCTTCCTAATTCTAAAGTTGGCAGTATTCTGAGAGCTGATAATTATATCTCTGCTTCTTTGGTGATCTGTGTGTTTATATCCTGCAACAATAACCTAAGGAGGAAGTCTGATACAGGAGATGCCAAGAATTGTTTAGTACTGTACTTTTTAAGCAGTTTTTTATAGCCTACAGTTTCACGCTGTATTGGGGACTGTTGTAGATATTATTTTACGTATTTAGTCAAGAAAGGAATAAAGAAATGAACTGAAAATGGATTTGTTGAACCATGTTACTCTTACTTGGAATTAAAATCTTAATACTTTGTGTCTACAATTAGTTAAGATAAGCTGAAGTAAGGCAGCTTTAATTCTGAATTAAAGTATTGCATTTGGATTTAATGTAGTTTATCTTATCCACTTTAAATGGTAGTTCAAGATTTTTCTTTTCCCATGAGGATGTTGGATGTTTCTGTATAGATTATATACATAAGCTTGCTTATATTACATGTCAATGCTTTTATTATTTTATTGACATATTTTACATTAAAAGGAATTTGGTCTTTTGTAGCAGTAATTGTAGCGATCCCAAAAAGAATGTCCATTGTTTCAGACTGATCGATTTACTTTTTGCTCCATAACTCTGATTTTTAAGACTGCTATGTCTATTGCTTTTTTTCCTGTGGCAAAGCTAAAATAACATCAGCTTTGAACTCCCTTGAGGAGACAGTTACATTTGAGCCTTTGTATATGACTTCTGACAGCTAAATATTGCATACCGTGATGTGATTGTTGATGGCGTTGGAAGTGCTTCTTGCTTGACCTTTTGGAAAAAAATAGGTTTAATCGATTGATGTGCTAGCAGCAGTCTCTTATTTAATAGTATTCTACATTCTCTTTCAGTAAGCATTTTAAATTATTGCTATTTTTATTATGTTGCTAATTCTGTTTGACTTAGTACAGTACAAATTCAGGAATGCTTTTGTCATTAACTCCTTTGTCCTTTTTCTCCGTTCTCTTAGCATACTCACGTGCCACGACTCATACCTTTAATAACAAGCAACTGTACCTCAAAATCAGTTGCAGTTAGAAGGTGAGTAGAGTATAAATAGCAAGCTATTAAAGCTGTTGCTTTTTTAAATATGATGAACATATGTTGAAAATAAACAGATTTGAAGATTTATGGCCATTAACTCTGAATACACAAACCTATGTTATCCAGTAAACTACAAAAATAAATTTCAGCAAAGTTACATCAGGTGGTGTTGAGGAATGGTGTTTTCTGGCATATTGGGGGACGCACGCTGTATCCTTCCGCAGAATTTATTCTAATCTAAAATGTTCCTGACACTTGTTGAAAAAAATACCTTCTAGTTTAAAACCAGAAGGGGGAAAAAAACCCCAACAAAAGCTGTAGTTGAATCTGTGTTGCCCAGACTAATGAGAATAAACAACGAAGGTATTGAGAGCCATTGTGAGAGCATGAAACAGATACATGTGTCTTTGCGAAGAACCAACCTGAGCCTGCTCGTTCTGACAGGCCTAGTGAGGTTAGCTCTTTGTTAAAGCACTACAGCATGCTGCATGCGGTGTGGGCCAGCACCTTGCTCTCTTGATGCCAGGAGGGCTTCGTAACTTTTGTGCAATGCGGTTTGAATGCACGGAGCTAGGCTGTCTGATACTGCGTTCAAAATAATAAACCTACCATGCTGGGGACTGTGGGGTTGAGACTGTGGCTGCTGCCATAGATAGGACGTGGTGGATCAATATGTTGTCATGTTTAACAACTGAGGTGCATCTTCAGCATGTTGCTTTTTCCAAGAACATGGTACTCGAACGCTTGGATGGGCTCTTGACGAAATTAATTGGTTTCTGACAGTGTCATTTTCTGCACAGAATCTCACGAAAGCAGTTAACGCTGTTTCTGGACCCACGCTAGCCCTGAAAGCAATATAGCTATGCGCATGCAAGAAATAGCTCGGGCATCTAAACTATTTTCTCTGAGTCTAAGCTATCTTTGCATCCAAAGCAGGTATTATCTCAATCCAGATTATGCTGACCTGTGATAACTTCTGGTTTGACTGCAAAACAGTTCACGGGGCTTCAGTGCCTTTGCTTACCACAGCTTTGCTGAGGAACGTTAGACTGTAGGTGGCTTTGGTACTGCAATTCACAGTCCAGTGAGCATCAGTGAAGGTGGCCAAAATTGCTTTGTTTTCATCTTGACTTCATTCCTTTTGAAAGACAAAGAAAAATTAGATTAGCTGTAATAGTGAAAAGCCTTTCAGGGTTTCTTGCCATGCCTTGTAGGTGTCCAAAGGATCTGAGCAGAATAAAAATGAAAACTGCCCGTCGAGAAAAAAATCAAAGATGCAACATAACCAGCAAAAGCAATAGTTCTAGGCAACAGAGTCCACCACCTTTTTGAAGACTTGTTATCTACACCTTCCTAATCTGTGTCGCTTTGATTTCTTCACCAGGATCTAGCTTCAGATGTATTTTCAAGTATGCCTTTTGCTAATGGCTGTCTGCTAAATTGTCAAGAATTCCTAATGAATAATGAATATGGTTACATAACGTAGTTTGTACAGTGCCAGCAAATCTTCAGGATTACTTTCTATATGGAGAGCCCTGTACTAACGAGCTCATGTTTTACTTTATGCTACATACTTGGTAATGATAGATGAAAAGATGGGAATAGTGTTTGGGACAGAAGTACACTGCCATAGAAATACTATGTTGTGACTTAATAGCTGAATTTTTGAAGTACTGGGTTTTGGTTCTTTCTTATATATTAAGATTTTATATAATTTTGTACAGTTTTGAAAGTTTATTGATTTTTGTCTGTGTCCTGGTTTCGTCTGGGATAGTTAATTTTGTTCCTAGTCGCTGGTACAGCGCTGTGTTTTGGGCTTAGTATGAGCAGAATGCTGATAACACCCTGATGGTTTCAGTCGTTGCTAAGTCAATGTTTAGACTAGAGTCATGGACTTTTTTGGCTTCTCCTGCCCAGCCAGCAGGAAGGCTGGAGGGGCACAAGGAAGTTGGGAGGGGACACAGCCGGGACAGCAGACCCAAACTGGCCCAAGGGGTATTCTATACCATGGGACGTCATGCCCAGTATATACACTGGGGGCAGTTGGCTGGAAGGGGTGGACCGCTGCTCAGGAACTAACTGGGCATCGGTCGGCGAGTGGTGAGCAACTGCATTCTGCATCACTTGTCTTGTGTATTCCAATCCTTTGATTATTGTTGTCACTTTCTTGTTGTTATTAGTGTCATTGTTAGTTTCTTCCTTTCTGTTCTATTAAACTGTTTTTATCTCAGCCCACGAGCTTTACCTTTTTCCCCCCGATTCTCTCCCCCATCCCCTGGTTGGGGGGTAAGTGAGTGAGCGGCTGCGTGGGGCTGAGTTGCCAGCTGGGGTTAAACCGTGGCAGTCTGTTATTTTGGGGCTAATAAAACTAACATAGCATATATAACATAAAATAACATGAGTTGAGCAGCAGATGGTTAATTGAATCACATCTATTTTTTTGAAGTTTAGGACTAGTTAGCCTGCATGTTTGGTTTCTATACAGAGTATTTTAACGTTGCAGTAAGGCGACCAGTGTCCTTATTTGACAGATAAACTTACTTTTCTTTTGTATATTTATTTCCCTCAGGGGGAGAGAATAAAGTTACTGTTTATTCCATAAGCACATTAGAGAAATGAATATTAATTATAATTTTTTGTTCTGTCTTTTTAGGCGCTCCTTTGAATTTTTAGACCTGTTATTACAAGAGTGGCAAACACATTCATTGGAAAGGTATGAGCCAGTGTACTTTTTCCCCAAGAATAAACTGCTGATGAATTTTAAGACAGAAATCTTTTCATTGAATCCTTTAATTGGATTACGTTGTTCTGTGTTGGCCAACCTTTCTAGCACAGACAATCTTTCTAGCACAGCAGGTCATGTGGCTCATTAAAGTGCCAGGGAGAAGGAGAGCTGTACGCTCCGGCCTTGGCTTCATCTCGCCTCCTCTCCTTACCCTCTGCCTCTTCTTCTATACACATGTGAGCAATGCAGACCGTGCTTTCTCAGTTTCACTTATATCATATATCCTGTGCAGCAAAGATGCACAGGTAAGCATCTGTCCTTTCTCCTGAAAGGAGGGAATTTTTGTGTTCTCCTTAAAAGAGACCTAGTGGGATTAGGCTGGAGGACTTTTGCTGGTAAGGATTAAGAGCACACTGTAGCTTCTCTGGGTAGATAGGAAAACAGTACATACATCAGCTCTGCAGAATCTATACTGTAAGCACAGAATAAGAGCAAATGGACTACAGGGCCTCTAGAGAAGGCTCTGAAGAGCTCATCCAACTCTGTAGTTGCCTTTCAACCCCACAAGGTGCTCCTGAGAAAGGGAGCGATGGGGAGATTGCTTGATTTATGTCACAGTGTGTATGTGTGTATTTTAAAAAAAAACCCCACTTAAAACAACATGCCCCCCCCCCCCCCCAAAAAAAAACCCAAACCCCCAAAACCAAACCCCAAACATGTCTTGAATTAAAATCTATTTAGCATCACAATTTTTGGTGGTTCTGATGGGTGCTTTGCTCTTCTTTGAGCATGTGTTGAGGTTCAGAACTCACATGCCAAAAGCTTTCAGAGGTGAATTTCCAGAAAAGCAACCTTACTAGTTTTAACTTTTTCCTTTTTCTTACTATTAATATAGTAGGGGAAGTAGGTTTTTCCACTTCTGGAAAGCAAGTGTCTTAAAAAAGTTACTTAGAGTAACTTTTTAAGCATGATAGGTGGATGTATATCTGAAAAACAGATTATAATTCTTTTAGATTGAAGGAGACTTACCTAAACCTTTACAGAAGGTCCAATTATGTCATCAGTGTGCTTAAGCATTTGTTTATGTCATATTTTAGAAAGAACTACTATCTCAGCTGGTTTTTACTTAGAGAAATGTTAAGTGATAAAGTTTTACACTTTAATTAAAATAGAATTTGGAGTAGCAAAATACCATGAACAATGTCTTTCTTCTAGGCATGCAGCTGTCTTGGTTGAAACAATCAAGAAGGGCATTCATGATGCTGATGCAGAAGCAAGAGTGGAGGCAAGAAAGTGAGTTTTGACTACGTTTTGCTCTGAAAAATTGTATGTTTTACATGAGTGATAGAAGGCTCTAATCGGAGGCGAGCAGCTAACTATGGCCGAAGAAGAGGACACAGGTTGAAAATTGATGTTTCTGTTCACGGAGTCCTGAATTAATATCTAATTTCTTTTGCAAAAGACATTCTAGAAGTTGAAGCACTTAATGCTGTCATGCAGCATTTGAGGATCCTACCGAAACAGGAGTCATAGAGATTGATATTGCTGCATAATCATTCTTT
>JAVKLA010000010.1:11344950-11379702 GCA_034782735.1 Sagittarius serpentarius | reverse complement strand
CGGAGTTCTTCCCCCCCCCCCCACTTAATTAAGTTGTTCAACAACTGCAGCACTTCAACTAGTGAGTAGGCCAGAAAAGAATTTCTCTTGCTTCCCCACAGAATTGGTAAGTGAATGTGAGAATTTCAGAGGATAGACTTAAGTTATTTTGAAAAGATTAATTCAATCAGTGTAGCTGGTTTCTTTTGTGATTTGATGAACAGTTTTGTATGCCTCACATATTTTTCAGTCTAAGTTCCTTTCCCTCCCATCACTGGTTCATTCTGTAATCTTTACTTCCTGGCTCCACACTTTGAAGAAAATACGGAGCAATTACATGTGGTTATTCTGTTATTTTGCAGGGCTTATCTGGGTCTTAGAAATCACTTTCCTAGTGAAGCCGAGACTCTCTACAATTCTCTTGAGCCGCCCTATCAAAGAAGCCTCCAGACCTACTTGAAGAATTCTGGCAGTATAACATCTCTCCCTCAGTCAGACAGGTCATCCTCCAGCTCACAGGAGAGCCTCAAGTAAGGGTCACTTAACTCTCTCTGAGCCTATGAACAAATCTGTTTCTCAAGAGCAAACGAGTCAGACTTCTGTGGTGTACAGAAAAGCTGTAATTGTATTTTGTCACTTTTAATTTTTTTTAATTAAAAAACCTTTGATTGTGTTTTGCTGTATGACCGTATTACCCCAAGAAGGTGAAAAATAAGGGCAGTCATTAAGTGGATTTTTAGAAGGCTGTTCTTACTCATGTATTTATTCCTTAACAGCCTGTGTTACACCAGAATATCTTCAAGGTTCACATACTGATGTCCAGCATTCTGGTACAATGACTAAGTCTAGGAAAGAAAGAATTATGTTACTCCGTTTTTATCCCGTTTCACTGAGAAGTATGAGAAAGAGACGTCAACAGTGAGATTAATTGAGTTTGGAGATTGTTGGGGTTTTTTCCCTGTCTTCACAGTATTGAATATGTATTAGCAGTATTTTGTAGCTATGCTAATTACTAGAGAGTGAGTCTAGGCTGCAGTCATTGGTGTATTCAAACATATAGACAATCTGGAGCTGAATAGGTAAAAGTTTGCTTAGGTACCAATAGCAAAAGAAATCTACTGGCTTTTTAGTCAAAATAGTAGTAGTCGTATGTGGTGATTTTTTTTCCTTTAAATTCTAGAAAGCTTCCTCAAAAGTATTGAAACCTGTTAAAATTTCAATTCAGATGCTTCATTTCCAGAGCCAGAGAACTTGCCTGCTTTCTTTTGACTTGAAAGCAAAGACTGCTTCCAGCATATTGGAAGTTAATTTTTTTCTCTTTCTGGCTGCTGCCTTAAATACAAAAAGCTTAGCTTATCTTTCCTATACTTGTAATTACAAAAAAACCATTTTAAAAATAATTGTCTGTGATGTAGGCTATTGCTAACGCTTCATTTTCCACAGATGTTTATTCAAAGATTAATTACTCTTGTTTAAATTAATCTATATTCCCTGTCTGAAAATCAAAGTGCTGTTAATGAGTTACTAGTAATAAAATGTTAAAAACTAAGTTACAGAGAAATTAGAATCTTAAAATACTCTTAAATCCTCAAGTGTTACTTCCTGTGTTGCAAGATATGTAAGTACTGAAGTACAGAAAAGGAGTGAAATAAGAGATGAACAGAAAACATCAAGATATTGGAAATTAACTAGTTTTTAACTGATTTTTCACTAATTTTGCATTTAGACGCATGTTATTTTGCCACTGTTACCCAAAATTGTATTCCCGGATTCTAATATAGATGCTGAATTCTCTCTGTACAGACTACCTTAGGAAATATGGGTATGGTTTTCCTAAAAGTCTGATCCTCCGTGATTTTCAGCCCTCTGAACTTACAGATCACTGATCAAAAATAGTTTTAAAGTGGATGGTGGAATGAGAGAAATGTGGTGACTTCTCCCTACCTACATGAAACTGCTTAAATGAAATGTAAGCTGTGATAGATTGTGACAGTTGTCTGGGCCTTCTGTTTGGAACAACTTGGAAAGTCAGGATGCACCCGGGAGTCTGCCTCGGCCTCCTCAACTTAGTTGCAGCAAAATACCTCTAAACCACTAGTTAAGTCATGTCAGAAAAGCAGGTATTATTCATAATAAGCTGCAAATACCTGATCTTCTCTGAGGAGTTAGGTAACAGTGCTGAGCTGTATATTATCCTTGAGCACCTGAGCTAACTAAATAAATACACAGTATGAGGCATCTCTTTTCTCTCTGCTTTTTGGTTTAAAATTAGAGGGGGATTGTTTTTACTGAAGCTGAGACTCTAGACTCGGGTTGTAATTTGACTGTTGATGAAATAGTCAGCTATTTTAGCAAACACAGACCTTCCCAGTCAGATAAACATTTAGATGGCTGGATATGAATTCATGAATAAAGTATCATGCTTTCTTCTGCTAGGCTTTAGCTAGGCTTTAGCTTTTCCCTGGTCCCTCTGACTGCATTTTACCCTTCTGAATGAGGCAGAAGGAAGGGCTCACAGTTAAACTTGAGTAGACAGAAAGATACTGCTTCAGCAGCTACTCATTTTTGCAGTAAGAGTAAGGGGAAATGGAGAGAAAACACAGAGGAAAAGACATGGGATTTTTCTCCTTTTATAAATTGTGGGAGCCTGTAACATTCAAACAGGAGAAATTCAGTCTAGCTGCTTGGAAGTTCCAGCTTTTCTCTTTTTAAATTGTAACTCGATTCTTGGGAGATACAGGACTGGAGGAGTCCTATGAATTGTGCGCCTGTTTTCCTTGTTACTGCAGACACCACACAATTTCTTTCATAAATCAAGCTTTTCATATAGCTCCCACTGTTTTTGTTTGACGGCTGATTTTAAAAGATCAGCCCTGTAGTTAAAACCTTGTACCGACCACCTTAAATGTTTCTGTGACCAAGTCTGGAATGCCTGAGCTTTGTGTTAGCAAAGTGATCCTGTGGGTAACCAAAGGATTGATGCTTTGTGAAGAAGATGTAATTTTATAAAATACAAAAGATGAGATGCTTGTGATTTCCTTACTGTTTTGTGTTTAATGTGTTTATCTAAAATATGCTGAGAAGGTTGAAGGGGAGAAAAGCACAGATGATGTTTTTTTTTTCCTCTCTTTTATTGTTGCCTTTTGGATCCGATATATGAGACTTACTTACTGGGTTTATTGCCCTTCTGTTGTTTTTTTTCCCCAGTCGGCCTCTGTCTTCTAAATGGTCTGCGGCCAGCCCAGCAAGCCTTGCAGGCAGAGGTAAGGTGGATGCAATATAGTGCAGTGCACAGTAGTTGTTCTTTATGTTCTTTGAATTAGAAGTTTTAAATGCAGCTTAAAGTTTTACTTTCTTAAGCATATACCCTGTTTCCAAGTTCAGTAATGGTGTGTGTCACTAGAAACTGCACCTGGAGCTAAGATTGCCTCATACTTGCTTCGCATTTTATGTATTTTCAGTTGTTGCAAGTATAAGACCTAATTTGCTATGTACTGGTACTATTAATTGATCATCTGTCTTGGAGTTTTGTCATGGAACAGTCACTCTCAAAGAAACAAAACATTATTCTATGGTCTAGTCGTGATTATTAGGCTTATGGCAATTGGAAATGAAGGACTCGCTGTACCTTTCATCTATTCCCTCGTAGCTGCTGCGCTTTATAAAAAACAAAACCCCACAGATTTGTAATTCAGAGAGTTTAATTTTGTCTTGAGTTTTCAGAATTGAATATCTTCGTTTCTTTTCACATAATGCCTTTGTAACTCTTGTGGAGTAAATCACTGAACTCCCTTTTACAAATGGCCAGTAATTGAGAGTGCTTGTTTTCTGGGTACCGAAACTGTTAATGGGAAGTCAAGTTTTGAAGACATAAACCAACGGTTAAAATTAACAGAAGCGAATAGTTAATATTCAGTAAATAAAAGGAGGTGAACATAAAAATACTTTACAGAAGATTAGACCCTAAAGCAATTCAAGGTATGCATTCAGCTTGCCTGTGGCTTCATCTTAGCTGAAGGGTGGGAATATTATCTTCCCTCAGTATCACAAGGGATGCTGTGAATTTCCCTATGTTTGTGAAGCGTTCAATAATGTAATAAATCACATAAATGTTCAGAATTATGTAATTTGTACTAGGGTGGGAGCACATAGTTTGTATTAAATAATGCTAAAATTTCATGTGGAATGAAGATAAATACTACTGTAAACTAAACTGTTCTTTATCTGAATTTCATGGCAACACCAGGTCTAGTTTGCTTCTTAACCTCAATAATAATTTGTTTAATATTAACTTGACTTACACTTTTTAACACTTTTTTCTGTGCTTTGTGCAGGTATGCTGCAGTAGTAGAAAACGTTAACCTTTTAAAGATAATTAATTTTATTCATTATCAACTAATTTCCTAATTTTACTTATATTTTTTTATTTCCTAGTTTCAGGCAGCAGCAAGAGTGTTCCAAGCCTAGGAACTCTGCAGAGGTCTCGCAGCGACATTGATGTTAATGCTGCCGCAGGTGCGAAGGCCCGCCATGCTGCTGGACAGACAGCTGGAGCTGGGCGCTTGTCAGCAGCCGGTCTACCTCCAGGATCTTACGCTTCACTAGGTAAGGGAAACGCCTTTACGATACTGTGAAATATTTTTTGAGGTTTTTGGTCAAAAAGTTACGGGTAAATACTTCTACGTTTGAAAAATTGTCATAATTTTTAGTAGTATTCGAGTATTGCAAAAGAGCAGGTGTTCTGAGTTAAGTTACCAACTTTGCTAGATGTTTTATTTTTCTTGTGCTGGAAGAATGCCAATGCAAAGAGTGTACCCATACTATGCTCTTTAAGTGTGTTACTCTGGAATTAATATGAAGTATTGGAAGGAGTGGTACCTTCACTTAACAGCAGGTGGTGATCGTGGCTTTTCTGTTTCTAGAAGTAATAGGGAAATGAGCGTTAGGACTCGATTTTTCCGTTTTTCTCAGCTCTTTAGCTGACTATTTTACAGCAATGCTAGAGAGACATCCTGGCAGTAAGTGGTGGCTTCTTCATGTAATACAGAAGTGTTTTACACAATAATATACAACATTGATTTCATAGGTATCTTCCTAAGCATATTGGTGGAACTGTGTGTATGCTTTTATCTAGGTGACAGTCTTCATTGATAGGAATAGTTGCTGTTAGACACAGAAAGTTCTACAATTGACAAGAGTGCAGAAAAAGTATTTGGTGGTGGTGGTAGATACTAGAACCCCCCCCGCAAGTGGGGAGGATAAAGGAGTATGGGCGTGTTTTTGTTCTTTGTAGGTTATTCATATTGTAGTAGTAGCAATGGGGGGAGTGAGGTTCAGTGTTTCACAAAACTGCTAGTTTTTCCTTCTCGGTTTACGTGCCAGCTGCATCACCAAGGAGGTGATCCTAATGTCAGTATTGCCGAAGATGATCACAAGAGAGGCAGAGAAGCTATGTAGTTCTTCTGATTTACCTTGTGTTTGGGGAGATGTTAGGATACACTTAGGCTATGGTTTTCAAAGTTTTTGGTTCTGCATTATTGAATTAAAATTTAAGTAAAAAACTATTTTAAATGAGTTGATTCTTTTGCCATCAGGGCCTACTTGAAATGGTTTGAACACTGTTGATTGTAGGATTAAGTTTGTAAGTGTGAACAATGCTGACTAAGAGGAACACTTGCCACTTGAAATAGTAATTGGGGTGTGGGCTCCCTCTAGTGCCCACAGGGGGGAATTGGAGAACCTGCTGGGTAGCGAGTGGCCACCAAAGTTAGGGTGCTCACTTTGCTCCGTGGAGGAGATACGCTCGTGCTTATCGCTTGAAGTATTCTCCATTCCTCCTAATGTAGTACCTAAAAGCCTGAAATAGGTGGGATGATGATTCTCTAAGACCAAGGTATTGCCTAGTCTGTTTTGGTGTGCAACGGGACATGCTCTGAATCTCAGACAAAGCTGGAGTTCAGCTACTGTGAGAAGTAAAAGTGACAGTGATAGAAGGGGAAAACAAAATTCAAATGGAAAACCATGTGGAGAAATCTCTCTGTTAATCTATCTTCTTGATGCTGCTGAAATAAAGGAACTACTTTGCTCTTAAGAGTTTCACATAAAATAAGCTCTTGATTGGAGTATTAGTTTGCTTTCTGAACATTTTAGGCAATATGTAGTTCATGCCCAGAATTTTGTAAGCAAGGGTTGAGAAGGGCACAGAGGTGTTCAGGGAAGTAAATAGTGGTGGTTTTCTGCAGGAAAATAACAGAAATAAAGAAATAGCTTATTCTGTTTTGTAGTTTGTAGCTTTGGTGAGTGGGGGTGAGGGAGACGAAGAAATAGGCAGTAAGGCCAGGTCACATTCTTTTGAAGGATTTGAGTAGCTGGAAAGCTCTGCCTTGCTAGCAGATGCAGTCACTTGTGGAGAAGGATACAATGGTGGTTTGAAATGACAAAATAATGTGATACTAGCAGTGTATAGTAGTCGAATCCTGTTACAGATGGTATAAGGGTAGTGAGAGCCAAGGAGACCAAGGTTTGTTTACAGTCACACAAAAGCAGTACTGCTCGTTTGATCTTGGCTCATTCTCCTAACTGTTTTCATAGTGGTAAGGCAGTTTAAATGACACATACCTGTCCCCTCTTACCTATGTAGAGAGTGTGACTGTTACGTGTTTGGCTTTGGAAAAACCGTGGAATCCACCTCAAAATACTGTTTGCTCTTAGTTTTCAAAAGGTAGCCTGAGAATGAATGGAGTGTGAATCCAAGCAAGTGCCATGTTTCAGAAAATAGGCTAATTTGTAAACTTCTCCCCTCCGTCCATTTTAAGGGGGTTGTTTATACTAAATCTACATTTGGCAACTTAAATGACAGAATTGTCAAGATAATGCTGACCATGGTACTAAAATGCCTAGAAAATGTTGTTGTATTTCCATAAAGCTTTCTACATCTTCTCAGATTTTGCAGTCAATACCAAAATAAATAACATTGTCTCCTCTGGAGCTTGAATTTAGTTTCATTTTCACCCTTACTTACAGAGAAATGTCCACCTTTTGCTTAAGCAGCCGCCAAATTCAGAGCTTCAGAGGACCACAATTGAGCATAGTAATCTATAATTGTCTCCATCTGTCTCTTCCCTTTTTATTATTAATAGAAGAACACTTGCTTATTTATGTTTCTGTTGGTTTTTTTTTTAAAGACTGTTCTAGAAGCATGAGGACATTCTCTACTCTAGTTACTCTAACTGTTGACTATCTTTGACATCCTTAAGTATTTATGTCCTTTTTTGAGGAGACTTGAGCTGTAATTATAGATGTCTCATGCTAAATATTTTAATTTTGATTGTTACTGTCAGAATATATATGCGCTACCTTCCCGCTGAACTGGTAAATCTTTAATGCTTTTAAACCAGAGTGCAACTTTCTCCCATTTGTCCTCTGTCTTTATTGTGATGTCTTTTTCCCTCCTGTCCCTTATCCCAGGTGGGGCTTCATGCTCAGTAGCAAATGTCCTAAGAAACAGAAATATTCTGCTTGACTAATGATATAAATATGTACTGATGCTTCAGTAACTGTTGACACCAAGCATGAAACAGTTTATAAATATTTTACTGTAAGGGTTTGCTCAAATCTAAGTAATACAGATTCAGCATCCCTGTGCAGGGTAGTTTGTACCCTGTTCTGTAACTTTGTACCTTGGACTGAGAGAAACCAACTTTACTTAAGGTAGTTTGTATGTGCATGAATTAGATAAACATGTTTGCTGTATTTAATATTAATGTATTTTCCTTAATTAATGTTTTATGACTCTGCTGTGAACACCTTTATTCTAACACACTAAGTTTTCCATGTTTCTTTGCCTGCTTTTTCAACAAAGAGGATACTTCTGACAAGATGGATGGTAAGAAACTGTTTAGTCTGCCCTCTAATTCTATTAAATATTTAAGTGTCTTTTATGTAAAATTATTGATGTTTAATATATTTGTTCATTAACAAAATACTATGCTGTTTTCATTAACCCCATGTAATCTTGATGTCTTAATATATGTGTTGTGTTATTGCTGTATTTGTCAATGTTTTTGATTGGTTTGTAGCAGCAACAGAAACTATCAGCAATTGGATGTTACTCCTGTTTTTTTAAAAAAGCTCTATTAATTACAGAGCAATTTTGTAATCAATACATGCTTTTTTTTAACTAGTTCTAGTCGATCGTGTTTCATGGTTTTACCTATGAAGTAACATTTTTTGACTTCTTGGCAGAACAGCAATAGGAGAGCAGAAGATGCTTGACCACATTACTAAAGATTTTTTTAAAAAAACCAAAACCTAAAATCTTCTCTTTCAAAAGTACTCTATCAAAATCTAGTCTAGCTGCGTAACTTTACGTGCCTGTAAATCCTGTAATACAATGTAATTCTATTAAAGAATAGTTTGTTAAGAAGACCTACCTGGTAAAATAGCTTAGCAAGTATTCCAGCTAAGTTTTAGCACTTCCTTTTTCTTAATTTACTGTGTTAAACACATGGAGGGAGTTGTCATATATTTTTATCCTAACTGCGAAGCAGCTGAGAATTGGGCTTCTCATAGCAGTTGTCTGTTTCAGGTGTAAGTAATGCTTCCCATATAATAAAGTGAGAGAGTCCCAGCTTGATGCCTGATAATTCTAGTTCTAATTCATTGCTGGGGAACACTTAACAAGTCAGCTACATTTACTACTTTAATAGTTCTTGTCACATGGGTTTATTAAACAATACATGTTTTGAAGAATGAGTAGTTTACTGGAAGTAAAGCAGGCGGCATTTTTCATAGAAATGAAAACAGTAAGAAGGTTGACCTCTAAACCCCAGAATGCTGAATAATTTTAAAGCACAGATAATCAGTTTCATGAGAGACTTTTTTGAAGAACGTGAGCCAGTTTTGAGTATTGTAGATGGCAGGCCTACTTTAATAAAAGGAGGGGGGGGTTGTACAGGGTAGTTGTGTCTCTCTCGCTTATTTCCATATCATATTTCCTTATGTTGCATACAGAAGGATTTATTTGTAACTGTCTATGCTAAACACTTAATCTTGAGCTTTTGCACATTGTCACCAGCAATAAAGGTTCTTAGGGCCATGTGTACAGGCTTTTTCTTTAGTTCAGACCAGTAGTCACAACTAATTGTGTCCCACACATCTGTTTAAAAATAGTAGGGGAAGTGCTACACAACTGATCAGAATAACAGGATTTTTTTCTAGAGGGTTTCTGTAGGGCGATGTGCGAGACAGAATGAACACAGCCTAGCTCCCCAGCTGTAGGGGTATGATACAGCTGCTCTGATCTAACCGCCACGGGGAGGAACTAACTCATCCTTTTTCCTTTTCCCACTAATCCTGGCCACATGTTTTTACCACTTCTTTCACTAGTGCCTTGTAACACTCTGTTATCAATTACTGTATGTGAACAAACTCCAGAAAACTGATTTCATAAACGAAAGTGAATAGCATTCTGTTATTTAGCTTTTGGAGCTCACAGTGAGCCTTTAGCCATCCAAACCAGGTGGTAGCACAAGGGTGGAGAGGAAGGCGAAGTAGAACCACCCCTTTAGGAGCAACTATCTGTTAGCCTGGCGTAGGTGTTGCATAGAACCTGCCTTCCAAGATCCAGCTCTGGAAGAATGTTAGATTTGGCGGGGTAGTTTAGGGTTTGGGTTTTTTTAATACAGACTGGCAAATTTGATCTGGAAGACTTTGAGGCACTCCTATGTACATATTACTGTAACTGATTTTTTGTGAAGAAGCACTGAAATTTACACTGAATTAATTTTTTAGAGGGAGTTTTTAAAAATAGTGCCTTGAAGATAGTATAAGCCATAACCAGATTGCTGAGAAAGTGAAGTTCAGGCTAGCCGAAGGCACTAACAGACATTTTAATCATTGTAGTTCTCTTACAAGGCAGAAATGGCAGAGAGTGAAAACAAAAATAGAAATACCCTTTGGTTTTTTTGAGGCATTTAACATTTGTATCACTACTAATGCATATTTTGTTCCATAATCAGATTTGTTTCAAAGGAACTTAGAGAAAGGAAGGGCTACTGTTAGGTAGCTTCCCATCAGTTCCTAGGTACTGATGTCAGTAAACAGATTTGTCCCACTGTCATTTTGTCATACTCAAGCCTTGTTAAGCTCGGCATTCTTACTCAAGTGCGATCTGGTTTCAGCAAGCTCATCTTACTTCCACTTCTGTGAGCAAAACTTGATCTTGTGCCTGTAGGTCTGCAGAATAATCATGGATCAAATTCAGAGAAATCCTCTTTGCTGGCAATTTGGATCACATTATCACTGTCCAGTGTGGGAAACACTGTCCTTGTATTTTTCTCTGAGATAATTTATAATAGTATGTTTTATATTTTCAGAAGAGCTTGCACTAAAATACTTCTAACGTCTGTTTTGATCTGTACATGTCGTTTTGTTGACTTACTTCATAGATTTATTTTTTTTTTCCTATAGATTTTTTTTGGTGTTTTTTTAACAAGTTTGGAAGGCAGTGCTATATATTGTGTTCTTGTAAACGACTGTCGGTATAGTCTGGATGTTTCTTGATAATTTTGCTTCAGTTCAGTAATGGAGTGGCAACATAAAAGCTTTAGACCTCTTGAGAAAATTTGTCAAGATTCGTAAGATTAATCTCAAAAAGGAATTGCAGAGACACAGTATTGTTTGGAATATCATGTATTTTATTATTTTTTCTGTTTAGGAACAGCTTCTGAAGATGGTAAGAAAATATTTTGTTAGAATAGCTAATATTTTCAGCTTCATATTTTCATTGATACAAATTAAGCTTTAAAAGTAGAATGTGGTCTTTCTGGGGCTTTGTGGAGGTTCATAACTCCAGATAGCTTATGCATCTGATACTTGGTTGTCATGTAGTATTTTTAAAATTCTTTTGCTTTTATTTTAATGCTCAAGTACTCATCTGCAGTAGAAGTGTCATTCATTAACATTTTTAGTGTGAAAATGTAGGAGCTTTATAATTTTGCATTTGTTTTTTAAAGCAAATCTTATCACAGAATATTTCATCAAATGTGTTCATGCTCTGGGAAGCAGGTGCTACTATTATCCATCTCTTTGAGACTTGGGAATTCATTTCCAATACGCTATTAACATTTAAACCTGTCATTACTGAATGGATGTAGAGACTCCAAGTGAGTTAACAGTTCTTTTGCCTCACAAATGCAACCTGTTTTTTTTACTTTGATAAAATTGAACCAGGTTCCAAGTGGTAATTTAACATAGTATCGAAATAGTGGCACTCTGTATTCCTCAGTTTTTGGGCCAAATTCTGAATGCAGTTACATGCCTTGCAGTCTCACAGCGCTCAGTGGGAAAACATTGCCATTGCACGGGGATAACTAGTAGAGTTTGGACTAGTTAATCTAACCGTTCTTGCTAACATATTGTTTTCTAACAGTGTAGTGAATAACCTCCTTTATCCTGATTCTCTTGTTATAGACTCTCATCTATGGCTATTCCCTCTACTTGGATGAATAATATTAACTTGGTTGGTCTCCAAATTCTGCTGTGGAAAGCCTAAAGAGGCTAGAACTAAATAACAGTCTGTGTACCTAATTCTTCTGGGTCAAATATTGGCTCTACACGTCTAGAAAATACTTTAATTATGCTGGTTTTAAAAGTGAATTACTTGTTGAGCTAGATCCACCCTGTACAAGTTTTTTGGGTTTTGTTCTTGCAACATGACCGTTAGCATGGTTTGGGATTTTGTTTCATTTTTCTGTTGTTTGAGAGGTTGGTTTAGGAAAAGTAGTATACAACTCTACTATTTTCTTTTATGAATAATCTTTAAGTTACCTATAATTCATCCAACTGGGGTCTTCCTTTCTTTTGTAATTCCACTGTGTACTCTCGATGTTATGAGGAACGTGGCTAATAATGCAGAAAGGTTTAACCCAAAGCCAAGATGATTTGGCATTCTAGAGAGTAAGTGAATCTATTGTTTTAGTTGTAGATACTCAGTTTAATGTGTCTCTTCCTTAGTTCTTCTGTCTGTTGAGGACAGTAGTATTTCCTTCTATCATGTTGTCACTGAGAAGTACTTAAGTGTACTTAGTCTTTGCAAAATGCTGTAAAAGGCTTGGGAAATACTGTAGAAGTCTATATGACTGTGGCCAGGAAAACAGTAGAACCTTCAGTAATAGGAAAGCTAGTATTTAGATTTCTAAAGAGAGGAGCAAAGTTAGGAAGAAACCTCAGAACCCTATTCAAAAAATGGTCAGCGTAATTTTTGTAGTTTTACGACAGCAAAAGTAGAATTACAACCTCAAGTAATCATGAGAAGACTGTACTTGATACAGCAACATTATCATATGAGTTGCCTATTGTATTTAATACGCTTCCCTTTTTCTAATATAAGCAACCTATTTATGTAGGAAGCAAGAACTAGGTGGCTAGTTCAGGGTGTTTAAATGATAATGTGTAAATTGCTTACTGAAACGTAGCATCAGAGGAGAAGTATTTTGATTCCTCGACTACTAAGTCCTTCAAGGTGTTCAAATTTCTACTAATTATCCCAAGCGAATTTTCACCAGTTGAGTTATGTTATGCTGCTTTTTTTATCTACAGAAACTTAAGAAAAAATTAGTAAATGCTACTGATGCTTTGCTTTCTACGTTACTGTGAAAAACTGTTTTAATGCCATTTTTCTTTTATAGGTCGTGTACGAACAAAGCTTTCAACACCTTCTGTTGGTATTGGAAATTCTAAAACAGATTCCAGAGGACGGAGTAGAACCAAAGTGGTGTCACAGTCTCAGCGTATGTATTTTCTGTTTGTCAGTTATACCTGATAAAGAGGCCAAATGCTTAAGCATATATTCATTGACCAATGGCTACAGTCAAAGTTCATTTTAAGAAAAAGCTACATACTGAGTTGTTGTTCTGTGCCTTAGGTTCATCATCGCCAGACAAAAATGAAGGTATTTTTTTCAGTGTTTTGGGTCAGTGGTATTTGCATGCTTTTCTAATTCATGTTGTTTTTCTCTGGGCAAAATACTAGGTTAGGTCTTAGTTTGCCAATTAAATTAGATAAAGTAACAGGAAATGAAATCTACCCTTAAAATCTGTCTTCAATTATAACTTCTCAACATTCTTTTCCCCCCCTTTCTGACCTCCCCAACACGAAACACCGGTAAACTTCTGTCAGTTACATATGATGCATGGACAAGTAATGCAGAAGAATGGGTAGGC
Organism: Sagittarius serpentarius; assembly: GCA_034782735.1. NCBI lineage: Eukaryota > Metazoa > Chordata > Aves > Accipitriformes > Sagittariidae > Sagittarius > Sagittarius serpentarius. The sequence continues at coordinate 11,366,500 of JAVKLA010000010.1, read as the reverse complement.
TGAGTGGTGACTTCAGTGTTACCTGCAAAACCTAATTTTTCATGTTTTGAAAAGTCTTAGATTTCAGCCAGAAATACCTGTTTTCATTTTAAGAAATACCTGTTTTCATTTTAAGCTAGGCATTACTTTAGGTCGTGCATATATACTCTTTTTGTTTTACAGGTGTTACCTTTACTTAGCTCTTCTTTGGAGTAAAAATACTAAACCTTAACTTTATAAACAGTTACGTAGCTTATATTGAATCAAAGGGTTAAAACAAGCAATTTACTGTATGTCAGCTAATCCACAGTAATTTTCTGTGTCTGTTTAGAAACGAAAGCAAATGCAAAATTTCCAGTCTAGCTGAGCAGTCTCTCATTAATTAAAAACCTGATAACCTCACACACTTTGGCACTGGCTGACCTGCAGCAATTTGTTCATACATCTGAAGTCTCCAACAGACATCTGCTGACTAAGCTCTCTAGTGTTTTCAGATTCTCATCTTTGTCTAACTAAGCAAAATGCAATGAAATTAATGAAAGGAAGACAAATTAACAATAAAATTAAAATAAACTAACTAGTCCTATAGTTTGTAAGGTCTAATGCTAAAAACCCAGTAAATTATACAAGTTTTGAATTTTCCCGTACAATTATTTTGCTATCAGTAACCTTCTTTTATTAAAAGCCCTTAATTCTGTGTTTAATGGCAGAAACTTTTATCTTAACGGCATTGACTGCATTTATCATAAATAGAATGACTCTAGAGGTTAAAAAAAGCAGGTTCATTTTCCGACAAATACAGTTGGATCAAACCTGATCCAATGCTTGTAGGTTATGTGAAATAAAACTTTCAAAAAATCTGAACAGAGAAATATAAAATAATAAATCCAATTATAGAAGTTCTCTTAAGTCATTTTTTTGCTTTGACAGTGCTCTAATCCCACAAACGTTTGTGGGATGAGAGCTTGAAAATAAAGTTTAGTTACTTGCTGCAACAAAGGTTGTGCAAAACTTGGTTTATGTTTTTACTGTTAAGATGACTACACTGTATCATAAGCAAAGACTATTTGGATGAATAATTTAAGGGGGAGGGGAGGCAACAGTCCTGTCAAATAATTTTTTTTCCCTTTATGAAAAGCTGTAAGCAGTATCTGTAACACTCTTCATTACTATTAGGAAAGTTCTGAAACAAGCTTTTTGAAAACAGCTTCGTACTTTGAATAGATTTGGTGAATTCTTAAAAAGTTAAGGTGTTTGATAAACTGGTCGGGAGAGAGGTTAAATTTAGGTAGCAATGTAAGACTTCTGTGATGATCACTGTCACTTCATGTTAATTAAACTGACTGTATATTCAGGGAAACAAACTGAAGTTCTTCAGTTTCTTTTCACTAATAATGACAGTTTTTTTCCAAGAGAATTCATTATTGCACAGTATTAATGTCTAAAGAGATAAGCTGAATTGATACTGAAATAACTAGATTTGTCTACATGTGATGATGTGTGAAAATTAAATGCATGAATGCATCTTTACAGCCTTTTATTACTACTTCTGTTCAGAACTGATGGCTTCAGATAGCTCATTATAACCTGTCAGTGGGGGAGAACAAGAATTCTGAGATGTTTTAAGGAAGAAAAGCAGGGCAAATACAAAGGGATAGGCGAAGGAGAATTGTCAGGCACTGTGTGCCAGCTATTTGGGTGATGCTTCTTTATGTGACTGAAAATGTTCACAGCATTGTGGGGAGCGATATGCTTGATGTTTCCCTACAGGGGATTGTTTTAGTTCCCCAGCTTATAGTGGGGAAAATGGCTTCATATTAGATTTAAGCTTTTATTTTTTTAAAAAAAAACACCCTAACACAGATGCTTTTGTAAATTTAGGGTTACAACTGTTCAGCACTTTTGTTAAAGATCATTTTATGAAAGACTTGCAAATTTGAATGCTTTTACTTTTTTAGGGTTTTAGAAGCCCTTTATTCTTCCTCTTCTGTTTTTAAATTGTGTAACATAAAATAAATGCACGTACAATCTATAGCTCCTTATTTTATTCTTATGTATGGAAAAAAATTGTTCCATTTTTTTCCTTTCCCTTCCTGTTTGGTTGCCAGGTAATTCAGCAAGATGTGCTAAAATTGCATTACAATCTTCATTCAGAGAAAAAGAATTAAATTTCTGAAGGGAAACAAATTCTTACTTTTATACTTCAGATTAATTCTAAAGAGGAAAACCTGAAATTCTATGCAAGTCTTTTCGGTTGTGCCATTGTGAGTTTTTTTGTTGGTTTTTTTTTTTTTTTGGTTGGTTTGGGTTTTTTTGGTTGGTTTTTTTTTTGTTTTTTTTTGTCATCCACCGCACCTGCAGCTCAGTTCCTTTACTGTCTGTCTGGAAAAAAAAAAGTTTTGGCCTTGTGTGTAATTTTTGTTCAGCTGTTGAACTTCTTGAACCTTTTTGGCAATGTAATATTCTTTTAAAGTAACATGAAGGCGACAGTTTCATGTTTAATTGAAATGTAATTCTTCAGTATTGTTCAGTTGTTGATTAGAAAGCTGAAGAATTGTAATTTGCTTGTGCAGCTTTGCTTCATCTGCTTTGTACATACAACATTTGAGTTTAGTTCTTCAACTGTGGAAGCTACTTGAAAGCACTGCTTTAGCATAACCCCTTTGTGGCTTTTTTTCCTGTGTGAAATGACTAAAGCTTTCTTATTTCCATTTGCCATCCATTTTTTAATCTGCTCTGCTCCCTCCCTCTTCATGGATTATAAACCCCTACCCTAATCCTGCCTTTACACTTGTTCAGGATCACAGTCTGCTAACCCCATTGGTGGTAAGAGTCTACAGAATTTGTGTATACATCATTGTTTGATCACCTGTTTGACATACCTCATTTAAGGACCCTATTCAGCAGAAATTCTGGCTCATTTCTTGCCATATGCTGCACTTACCCACTCGGATGTAATCCTTATTCAGAAGGCAGTAGAAATGGCAGCTTTTTGTCATTTTGGAACACTGTTTTAATGATCCTTCTTTCATCATTCAGTTTCTTTGCATCTGCTACTGGTGGTAGTACTGACAACGGTATGCTAAGGCTGTTGCTAGCATAGTATTTTCAGGATATCAAGCTTCATTTGGTTTATTTACGCTATAGTGGTACACTTTGCGGGTCAGACAATAGGAAGATAAATAAAGTATTAGAATGAGAGGCTGCATTTCTTCTGTATATTCTGAGAAGGGTAAGTTTTTCAGGTTTCTGACCTATTGAAGAAAGTCTTCTAAAAGTCTCTAGCACAGTGAAAACTTCTACAATATTTTCATTGTTTTAAAGAGATATAAAATAATGGAGGCTAGGAAGAAGGCATAGGAATATGAGGTCTAAGTTGAAATCCCCTTATAGGCAGAAACTGCCAAACCCTGAATTTTTGCAGACCACAGCAATTTCATAGATTTGTCTGTTCTTTTTTTGCTACAGCGGTTATGCTTGCTTTTTCCAGGCTGTAGAATATTTTATTTATCATTTCTGCTGAATAGGTCCGTAGTTTGGAAAAGGGATTTTGCTAAATAATCATTTCCAGTTTGAATTCAAACAATGAATCTGAAAGTATATGCATGGTACATTTGTTCTAGTTTTCGCCCTTCCACTAAGCACGTGTTTTATATTGTTTGGGATTTTGTTTCTTTTCCCATATAGTCAAGCTTTAATCAACTTGTATCTTTTTTAAATGTGCCTCATAAAAAATAACCCATGAAACTCACTCGAGATGTTGCATGTTAAGTCTGTAGATCAATAGCATAGCTGTGATCATACAGTAACCTGATTATTTAATGAAAGGTTCGTATCTGTATGTCATTAACCTTCAGTTAAAATGATGTTTTGCTTTTTATTTGGTCAGACTTCTTGAATTCTGCAGCTGAAAACAGTATGTTTATATCAACTGGTGGCATAAATTGGTTATAACTAGAGAAGAATGTGTTCTTTGTTAGGGCTTACAACTGAAATTTTCTGTAACTGAAATATCAAAATGAGGGATCAGTGACCAGTTTCTGGTAGCGAGTACAGTGTGTTGAAATGAACATTTATAGCACTTTGTACAGTTTTGATTAATAAATATATGACACTTAAATATGTCTTGATCAATTTTTTAGCTTGTTTAAAACTACTTGAAGATTTTCTTTGAATTTGTGGGGTAACCTCCACAGAAATGAACACGAGCATTTTAATTGTCTTCAGTGACATTTGATTTAACTTCTTAGAGAGTAGTGCTTGAAGACCCCATGCTTTTAAAAGCAAGGGAGAAGAGTTTAAATGTTAGGAAAATAACGTTATTTTATTATAACATTGGTTGCATTGGAAGAGCTGGGGTAATTATGAAATCACTGGTTAAAAATGGCTCCCTTTAGCTTTCTAGCAGTTCGGGGTTTTTTCTTCTTTTTTAATAGCAAATGTGATTAGTGAGACCGTGTAGCTTAAAAAATGAACACATCAGTGTTCATGTTAGGGGCATTGGAACTGTTGAGGAAGGCTAGAAATACTATTTATGGTTTCTTGAGCGTATCTAGTGCTAAATACTATGTCAAGTGCTTCCTTGCGTTGAGAATTTTATCTACCATGTGTCTAGTGCTATAAGAACTTGGACCAGGGTTTTCTGTTTCACGTTTTTACCTTGTAAGTTTTTCCAGACCATTTCAATCTACCACCACTTTCCTACTAACCTTAAGCATTTTTTTTTCTGTTTAACCGTGGTTGTTTATCTTGTATGCTGTTGCTTATATTTATTCATTTTGCCTTCAGCTGGCAGTAGATCTGGGTCTCCTGGAAGAGTTTTGACAACAACCACACTTTCCACTATGAACACAGGAGTTCAGAGAGTGTTAGTGAATCCTGCAACTGCACAAAAACGAAGCAAAATCCCGCGAAGTCAGGGATGCAGTAGAGAAGCTAGTCCTTCTAGATTGTCAGTAGGTAAGAGTCACTGACTAACTTGGTTTGTTTATAGCCCTTCGTACTTTTAAGTGCTGGATATCTACAGCTTGCATTTAGTTGTAGGTGGTTGATAAAATAAGAATATGTATCAATAAAAAAGTAAACATGTCTGTTTTCTGAGGCTAGTCTTTAATATACAAGGCGGTTTTAAATTTAAGCTGAAACTTTAATTTTTTGCTGTCAGAATGCAGTAGTTGTTCTTTTCCTCACCCCTGTCTTCCTTCTGTCTTTCACTTTTCCTCGCTTCTTATCCCCACCCTCAAAATACCCACATCCATCGAATGGAAGTGTGATACCATTTTGAAAAGATTGTTTTCTTCATTACTTTTGTGAGTCTTCTGCGTATGTGTGCGTGCATGTGTATACTTCCATGATACAAAAATGAATGTCATACTTCTTAAACTTTACAGTATAACCTGATTACACTTTATTACAAACAATAATATTAAAAAATATCAGTTAATTTTAATGGCATTGCTGCTGTTCTTTGTTTTGTATTTTGATTTTTACCTTAGCTCGATTAACTTTCTATTTTCCCTCTTTAGAAAGCTGTGGGTTTTTTCATTTGCGTTACAGTTGAATAACTTGATCTTGAGCACAAATTCTGAATCAGTACTCTGTTCATATTTTTTGCTGCTTGTTTCCTCTCCATCCTTTTCAAGAGGTTTTTCAGCCATTCTGTAAAGAGTTGGTAAAGCCCCGTTTTTAGCTGTGCAAAGACATAATTTCACTGAACTGGCTACGCTTAGTGTAACCCAGCACAATCAAGAAAGTGTGTGGAAACAGTTATGACTTACAGTACGACATAATCATCAGTGTCTTTTCTTAGAAATACATCTTTGATCTTACTGCAAAACTGAATTGCATTAAAACTGCAACTTTTCTTATGTCTTCTCCCTTCTGTGCTGCTGTTTGTCTGTACCCTGAATCATACTAGCACGAGGCAGCCGCATTCCTCGGCCTAGTGTGAGTCAGGGCTGCAGTCGGGAGGCCAGCCGTGAAAGTAGCAGGGACACAAGCCCTGTCCGCTCTTTTCCACCCCTTGGTAAGTACTCGGAGCCCCTTGTTGTGCATGGCTGTCTTTGCCCTTCATTATTTGCACCTAACGAATCCATGCCTCCTTCATTTAGCTTGTAGCTGGCCACCATTATTTCCCTTCCTTTGGCTCACTCACCACTTACTTCGATGGAGAATTGACCAATGTGTGAATGGCTTGCACACTTGAAAAATAAACGCTTTGCTGGTGCTAGTCTTATCTTGAATACCAAGTCTGGAAAGGTGTGTGATACACAGCATCTGGATACTTTTTTTTGAAAGGGCAATTCTGCTTTTGGAAAGTTTTTTTGGAATTATGTGCTTCTCTTTATTATAGCACTCATTGCTTGGGTCCAGTTAGATAATCCATTTCTCACTGACCAGCTAGAGCAAAGAATATAGTGTGGCTGTCATCTTCTGCCTTTCCCTGCATCGACAGCTAGGGTCTGCTATTGTTCAGAATTGCTCCTTAGTCAATGAATCATTTTGGTGTATAAGAAGAAAATACGCTTCATGTCTCCTTAGCTGTATTGTCATCACTGTATTAGGTGAAAAAATAATAAAATTTAACTTTTTGCTATTAAAGCAAGTAAATATGATGGTGTAGATAAGGGACCAATCTGCCGAAGCAGAAGTGTATTCTGAGGCTGCTTTCCATTTTCTAAAAATGAACAGGGCGAGTAGTGAAGTCCTTGTACAAGTAGATTAAAAAAGTACAGTTCCGAAGTTTACTTTTAATCTGTGTAGAACGAATGATAAGTAATTGAAGTAGCAGCTGTTGTTACATAGGGGAGAAGAAGAATTGAAAACTTTTAACGTTCTCACAGGCATGGTTCAGTCCTCGTTTCTAGAGCTGCTATAAGAAAAAGTTTTGTTTTCACTTAGTATTTCAGCTTATTGGCCTGACACTTAAGAGATTTTGCAAGATTGTCAAGCTGTTGTCTGTTCCTGAATTATCAATAAGGCATAGGAACAGTAGCTTATAACTACTTCAACATGTTGTTGGTTAAGGACTAGGGAAGCTTCTCGTCTGCGTCTGTCCTTGTCAAGGTTGCTATGAATTTGGTAGTAAAACTTGATAAAAGTCTTTTTAGATACTGGGTTTGTTTGGTAGTTTGGTTTTCTTTGGTTGTTTGGTAATACGAAACTGTCTCTGTAAGAATGTATGTGAAACTCATCTTTTTTGGTGTTACCTTCGTCAGAGTTAAGTCTTCAGTACGTATCCCTCTTCTTTTGTTTGTTCGAGTGTAGCTTACAGTTAAGGGCTTTGTAATGCTAGCTGTTAAACATAGTCTGAAAATAGTAAATCTCTGGTCTCTATCTCAAATGGAGGCACCCGACTGTACTCCTAATTAGCGTTGGAAGTGTATTGTGGTCTGTTAAGGCAGGGTGCTTCCTGTCAGCCATGGTTTTATTGGGAAAGTACAGATTAACGGAATGAAAGCTGTTTCAGTAACTAATGCTAATGTGCCTGGATGCTATGTAATTAGGAAATTAAATTAAAAGTAGACTTTTTGCAGGATCCATTAGTAAACTTGTATCTTTTACGAAAACACAGCTGGCAGACTGTGTTGTAGTACACACATACCTTCTTTTCTTTTAAAGAGGAGGTTTTTTTCCAGATCCTTTTGTGCTTCTTTTGCTGCCTTACAGCTCAACTTCAGTTGCGTGCATGCAAGATGTGGTTTACATTTTGCATTTGGTCAGATGCTTGTTATCTTAAGAAATCTGTATTAAACTAGTACCATAAGATGGGTCATTGGGATGGATGCTACTAGAGGTTTTATTTTTATTGATGGAGTTTAATTTTTGTATTCAGATACCAAAACAGGTACCTATACAAATACAATAGGTGGAGTTGTCTGGTAGCACAGAGGATGCAAGGTAGCATGTATAGGAATCCAGCGTTTAAAAAACAGAAAGCAGTTATACCTGGAATAAATGACGATTCCTAGGATTCCTTCTGGTATAACTTGTTATTTGAATGATTTTGCATGTCGTTGTGTTTTGTTGGACCAGTTTTGTCTTATGGGATGCTATCAGCGTCTATCAAAAATACTACATTTAACACTTTTCAAGGGTACAAGTGGAAGATGAGATAAGGCAAATACAGCTCTGTGTTTGTAGCTAGAGACGGTTTTACATGGGGCTGGAGGGGGGAAATGTAATCTGTATTGCATCTGATTCTCAGCACAGAAATTTTTGCTTACAAATGTTAAGCCCTTTGGGGCGTAAAATGACACAAATGCTACATAATTGCTTCTCTATACACGGCTATGAAGTGTTTATGCAATCTCACATTTTGGTGTACAATTATAAACTGGGAGATAAGAGCAACTCTGAGAAGCAAGTGATTTGTAGTTTATATGGAAGTGCCTATTTTTCTGTTACATGTAGTTAATACTAAATATCAGACTAGTCTAAATTCCATATTTTAGCTAAGAAATTATGTGATTTTGAGTCCATGTAAAATCTTACTTTGATTCATCTTCTAAAAAAACGAAACGACAAAAGTAAATACTTGCACAATTTCTGCAATTTGAGAGGTACAAAGAATATTCTTGAAAATATGCTTTGGAATGAGATGTGTTTGATCCAATATAGTGCTTCCTTTCGCTGTCTTAAAAACCTTGTCCAGCACATTTCAAATGTATATGGGGGCAGAATCATCTGGAATTATATGCCTAAAGTTTGAATTTTTACCTGTACCTTTAATTTTCAGGCCTTGTTGATGGAAAGCAACAGAAAGGTTTATCCCGTTACTGCTTGTATTTAGAGCTCTGTCAGCCTTGACACCTACATTTTGACATCCTCTGTCCTGTTACCTTTTCAAATCAGACTCTTAAATTCTCTATGTTAATCAGAGCAAACGATGATTTATTTGATTCCTGGTTTCTATTTATACTACTTTATGTATCCAAAAGGTGTAAAATATTTGTGTTTACAGTTGTTTATTAAATCGTAAGATTATATCTGGGGTTTATGGCACTTGAATTTAAGCTAAAATTGTCAAAACCAGTTTCATTTATGTGGCTGTAAAATTCTAACTTAAGTGAACTGAAGAAAGAAAGTGAATTGTCTAAAAACACATTAAATTTAAAATTACTTGGTTTAAGAAGGAAAATATTAGCACTGGTGAGTCAACTTCTTCAGAATCTTTGAAAGACCAGTTTTATACAAGTGCCAGAAGGGAGAGGGTACTCAGTTTTATTCAAAAGCCCTTAAGGATCTTCGGTTCCTACTTTCCCTAACTTGAAAGAATCTTAATGAACTAGAGTGACCAATACAAATGTGAAATATTAATTGCATTAACATTTTTTAAACTTTTAATTAAAATTGAGTAATTCTAACTTTAATCTACATAGTGGTGAGTTTTAACTGAGGTTGACTTACCTGCACATAGGCAAGAACTTTGAGTTTATACAAATTGTCAGCAGCTAACACAGTAAGTTCGTGCAGCAGTCACTCTTTGCAGAAAATGTTTGGTACCTTAGCTCTGGCTCTGACTTGAGCGTGTAGAATTGAGTTAACTCTACCATGGAAGACCAGTATCGGTGGAACTTTTTAGATATTTCTGAGGATTGTGTGTATGCGTGTGCACGTGTGTTTCTACGCATTTTTTTCTTCTTTGAACTTATACTTGCTTTTAATCTGCTCCTAATGTTTTAAATTAAAAAAATTATGCATGTAATGTCCAGTGTACATAAACCTATGTATTTTTATATAATCATGTTCTATACAATCAGAGAACTTTTCTGAAGTTTTTTCCTTCTGTGTAATACTCAGTTTCTTGTGCTAACGCTCAGTCTTTTTGATAAATATTCTCTCACTTATCTAAGCAACTATTGCAGCGCTTTGATTCCATGGTAATAGGTAGGGTTTATATGATCCTGTTATTGCAGCTTCCAGGCATCACTCCAGATCCACTGGTGCCCTCTACGCTCCTGATGCTTATGGGGCTACAGGTGAAGGATGAGTACACTTTGCTGTCATCTGTGCAGTCATCCTGGATTTTTTTTTTCCCCACCCACTTGGTTATTCTCATAGTTCAGTTTTAAAAAACATTATTTATATTAATTTGAGTTTTGTGGTTTTAATAATCCAGATAGATGTGTTTATGTTGGTAGATTTTGTCTCCACCCCCACCCTCCAATGTTAATCCTTTTCTTCCTTAACAACAATCATTTTATTTTTATTTGCAGAAGAACTTTTTTTAGTTTTCCATTTTTCGGTATTTGTAGAGCATTCTTTATGCATGTAGTTTTCTAATTAGTACTCTCAATAGCCTTCCTATTGTGGTTGCTTGCTTTTTAAATGAAAACAAAAACCCAAAATGAAGAAGACATTAATTTAAAAGGAAAAAAAAAAAGGAAAGATTCTTTCAGTTAAAACCATTTTTTTTGTTCTGGTTTCATTTTTTTTCCCTGTGATACTGGAATAGAATGTTTGTATATGAGACTGATTTTTTTTTTTTTATTTCATTTCTTTTCCTCGTACCACTAAAGACTTCAGAATGAAAATAACCAGTATTTTAGCCACTACATAATTTATTAGAAATATTAAGTGAATGATTTTCTTCTGCTTGGGTTTTTTTAAGTGACTCTGCTATTAATGTCCCACATTGCTATTCTGACTGAATTGTTTATATTCATTTTTGTTGTTGTTATAACAGGTACTGGCTTTGGAATTAGTCAGTCGAGTAGATTGTCGTCATCAGTTAGTGCTATGCGAGTTCTGAACACAGGCTCTGATGTGGAAGAGGCAGTAGCAGATGCTTTGGTAAGAATCTCATACTTACCTTGTCTAGGATACGGACTTTTAAAATGTTTGGTACCTACACATTAAAGTATGTAACAGAACTTGTAGTTCATTATTTTATTGGCTTCTAGGTGGGGAAAGAAGAGAAACTGAATTGCTAGAGCTGCCAAGTATTGGAATTTTTGTTCCCAACAGAACTCTTTAACTTTTGAGAAATGTACGTTTTTCCGTGGCAGGCAGGAAATAGTCTCGGCCTGTTCTGTTGGGGTGGCCCAAGGAGCCACCTGAGAGGTAGCCCTAACAGCAGTTTCCCACAACAACCAGACTTCTGGATAGGTTGAAGGCTTGTCGAGCTGGGGATGATGACAGCTAAAGCACTCCGCTTGTCATAAGCCTGGGTTCCATTTGAAGTTGTTCCATCTGACAGCATGCGAGATTGATGCTGAAGAGAGAAACTGGTGGCTTGGCAGGCAGCGTTTCATAAGTTTAGGTTTTGTTTTCTTTTGTTTTCAAAATGTTACACTGAATTTAAAACTGATCGTGTCATTCGCTTTCTTAACCTTTACTGTTCTTTAAAAAGGTGGGGTTGGCTCCTCTACCTCCCTGCCCCAGTTAGTCAAACGGAATGCATGATGTGTTTTGCTATTCTGACATTCACATCAGCAAGCTGAAATCTTCAATTAATTTAAAATACTGACGCTATGAATCAGATACTTTTTAATCAGGTACTGTATACTATTTGCATATCATTAAATATTTGTAAGTACCTGTTATCTAGTTATCAGCATTCTTTAAGGACTTTGTGTTGCTCTGTTTTAACAAAAAGATGATTTGGAACAGTAGTAAAAAACTACAAATTAGACTTTAAAAAAAAAATTATAGGCAGGTAGGACTGGATAGAGAGAAACAAGATTTCAAAGGAAAAAATCTGAAGAACTCTGTAATGTTCTTAGTCTGGCAATTTATTGATTTCTTGGTTAATACTCTCTTCTTGGCACATTAGTTTAAAATCTGCGTGCCTTCACTGGCGTAGAGATCAGGATATCTGTGAAATCTTGCCTAAGAGGTCATGGTGAGTTTCAGTGGTTTTTCCCCTTTCTGGTACTGTAAACTTGCAGAAAGTTTTCGGCATCGATGGGGAATGCTAGTTAGTAAACTGGAAGTCAGTCTGGATTTTGGAATAGGGAACAATAGAAAAACAGTCCATGGAACATGAAAAATTTCTGGCTATAATTTCAAAGCTGGTGCTATAGATTTATCCACACTGATGCTACATGAAGAGTATCTTTAGTACTTTTGGCAGCTTCATAGCTTATTCAAATTCAACTGGGCAAAGTATGTAGTTAGAATATAAACTGAGGAGAAACTCATACTTCCAGTGACTGCTTTTGAGGCTTAAATGTGTCCTGCTTTGTTGAAGCAATAAAGTTTGTTCATAGAAGCTGGTTTGTATTACCAGGATCCAAAATAGCATGGTGCTTCAAGAAATGTTAGAGGAAAATCAGTTTGTGTATTTTAGGTAGAGTCTGTCATTTCAAAGAAGGATCAAGAACAGCAACATCTTATTGTTGTAGTATTTCCATGCTCGCTTGCCTGCCATGCCCTAAACATACAGGTTTTCCTGTACAAATGGCTTTTTTTAACAAGCGTTATGAACACTCTTCTTGTTTTATCATAGGCTGAAGTGCCGCCTCAGAACAGTGTTTTTAAAAGGTAGAATGTAGAGTCCTGACAGATGTAATATAAAAATCAAAAATATTCTGGATTGTATTACTGTTTTTCTGGTACGAAAAATACTCGGCCAGTTATAATGCTGCTTAAGCCAAAGGGGAATCAGTCTTCCCGCTAAGATCGGGTTTGAATGTAAGACACGTGAAGTGCAGCGACATGGTGTTTTTTTACATATTTTTATACCTTTTACTTTAGCACAGTGCTTGGCATTTCAGATTCTATTTATTTTAAAAATAAATTTATTTTTTTTTATTTTTTATTTTTTTTACTTACGGAGACCCTTTTCAAAAATGCTCATGTCTTTGTGATTGTTCCCTTCCTTTGTTCTCTTACACATGTATGTATGCATGCTTGTTCTGTTGACAGTAAGCTTGTTTGTTACATGATGTATTGACTGGTTTGTGTTGTGATATCCTTTAAGTTATTCCGCAGTCAAAAATGAGAACCTTGTGCAAATGGCAATACTAATTAAGGGGAAAACAGTCACTTATGCTACTGCTTCTTTGAGTATGTGATGAAACTGAATTCTTAACTACCAGCTTCAACTCCAAAATTTGAATGGCAGAGTTATTTTGCAGAGGTGTGTGTTTTTCCTTTTAGGATAAATAGCTTTTTTTTTTAATTTTATTTTTCCTCAGGCCTTTGGCATGTTGTTTTTTGCTTTGTTGGCTTGTTTTTAGGGGATTTGGGATTTTGCATTGTGTAATTAATTTTTTTGTAGGACATTGACTACTGTAATGACAAAATTTATTGAAATGAAGTTAAAGACAGAGATGGAGAAGTTGATGGGAAAATAAAGTTTAAATGAAGGTTTCGTACTTAGATAGCAATTGACTGCATGTGTTTAGTCTTCACGCTCAAATATCACTGCATAAGACAGATTTTGACGGAGAAGTCTTTGTGACCAACCCGCAGGTGATATGTGATATTTCCCTGGAAATGGAAGCTTAGCGAACTACTTCTTGGCAATGCATGATATGCTAATCAGATACAGAGATCTAAGAACAAAATTTACGACAAGACTATGTGTTTTCCAGTGGCAGGTAGTTTAATAGTCACAATGCTGCTATGCCTTACCTTCCTGTTCTCAATTTCTGTTTCTTTTCAATAATTTACTGCTAACAGCTCTTAGGAGACATACGGACCAAGGTATAGAAACTATTTTCCTTCTTCAATAGTTTAATATTTTGCTATTAACATGCTTGATAGAAAGTAAGTTAAAATGACAGAATATGTGGGTTTAGACCTGATTCTTCTATTCTGTAACAAGTATAAAGCTATTAAGTGAAATAACTAACTTTCAATGAAGTCTTTATGTCACCCTGTTGTGCAATTTTACGGATTTTTTACAAGTAAATCTTAAATTGAACGTTTCATCAAACGTATGTCTTCTCTGCATTTGCTTTGCTTTTATATTTGGAATACTACATAAGCCATACTACTTAAAAATACTTTTATTAACTGGGTTTGACCTGCTGAACAGGTGGAGCCATTTGCCACTGCAGGGAGTTGGGTCACACCAATTATTTGAACTGTCGGTCTTTCTACTGATTACGCGTACGCATACTATCTCTTTGAAGATCTCAGTACTAATGTGGGGTGTTTCTGTACAACAGAAGAAGCCTGTGCGAAGGAGATACGAGTCCTATGGGATGTACTCGGATGATGATGCCAACAGTGATGCATCAAGTGCCTGCTCAGAAAGGTCTTATAGCTCTAGGAATGGAAGCATACCAACGTATATGAGACAGACAGAAGATGTGGCTGAAGTCCTAAATCGCTGTGCCAGCTCCAACTGGTCAGAGAGAAAAGAAGGCCTTCTAGGCCTGCAAAACTTATTAAAGAACCAGAGAACTTTAAGGTAAGAAGACATGTTAACAGAAAAACACTTTATTTCAGAGCTGAAGGGAGGCAAGGGAAGTAGGAAAGGAGGCTAATGTTCTAAAGAACGCACAAAGCTGGGGAGAGGGAAAGCAGGGTGTCTGTCTGTGAGTAAGATGGGGGAAGGAATGAGGAAGCTATTGTCACTTCTGGCCCCTAGTCCGTAGCATCTTTTTTGTTTAAAAAGCTCAGTTTAAGAAATGGAATTTAAAATGAAGAGAATTCTTGCAATACAAAAGATTCCTGAAGTGCTTGCGTCTAGTATTGATGGAAGGCTTTTATTGATTTATCATATAATAATATTATTATTATTATTGTTATTTATTGAGTATTTATTCTGAAGAAACAGTTTATTACTAGCTACTAAGAATACCTTTTCCATTATCTGCTCTGTTAAAGTAGTCAGGTATGGTATAATGTATGGATTAGTTTAGAGACATTTCTGGGTTGAAAGTCTCATTTTAGACAAAGTCTTACATTTTTATCCATGTCTTAAAAAAATGCTTTTCTCTGCTTCATTTAGTAGATTATTTGATTCAAGATTTACAGTTGATTTCACTTATTGCTGTGCATTAGTGTTCTGATAGTGATAGCAGGGGAGTTGACTAATGTATTGTTGTCACTTTGACAGTCGTGTTGAGTTGAAAAGGTTGTGTGAAATCTTCACAAGAATGTTTGCTGATCCTCACAGTAAGGTATGTTCAGGTTTTTCTTACTTTCAGTAAGTGTTTGAAAACATACGTTAACGGAAGACCAGTTGCGGTAAAACGTCAGTGATATTTGCACGTGTAAAAAATTGACAAACTGTATTCTATAAACAGTTAATGGTATCAGATTTCAATCCATTTCATTTGCAATTTTGAACAAGATAATTTTCCACCTTTTTTGCAGGATAATTGAAATAAAGGTTAGTTTCGTCTAAAATGCATTGAAGTAGTTCAACAGTTTGTGCTCAGAATTTGTAAGTATTTTTAAGACATCGTGTTGTTTATAGAGGCCACTTCAACATGAGTAGTGGTTTTCTCTCAGTTAGAAACAAAAGGCTCTGGTGCAGTAATTTAAATCATAAAGAAAGTGGTCTGCATCGAACATGATGAGTCTGATGAACTATACTAAATGTGTACTTAATGATCTTCCAAGGTATTTTGTATTATCATATCTTATGATGTCTTCCTCGAATTTCATAGATAGGGCTGGCAGTTGAGACTTGAATAATTTTTACATCATTGTTAGTATTCAATGAAGAAGGTGGAGACTGTACTTCGGTATAAAAGAAAATGCGATGTTTTATTTACTTTTACCTAGGTAAAGACCCAATATAGATAATATAACAAGGAGAGTAATCCTTCTGTTATCTAAGACCATTAAGATCTGTTTAACTGAGTTACTTCCCTTAATAGTATTTTTATAATTTTTGTGGGACATGGGTTACTAGTACAGCTCCACATATGCGGTGATTTCCCATAGGAAAAGGACTGCAGGTAAGTAAGGAGCTGTACGCCGTTATGGTATCATGTAAAAACCACGTAACTTCATGTTATGTTTGGATTATAGGCTTGTTTGGAAGAAACCTTTGTCTTTTATGTTGGGTAAAACATGTCCCACTTTGTGTCCATATTTCAGAACTGATAAAATTATAACCCAGAAAAATTCAGAGCAAAGTAGTTATTTCAGAAGTACTGGCTTTTCCCAGCACAGTTCTGAAAAACTACTGTGATGATGCAATAGATTTGACATATTTTTAAGTCTTGCTTATTGCTGCAGTGGAAAATTAAATTCAGAGTGATGAGAAGTCTTGACAGGTTACCTTAGTGTTCATCTGTCCTCCTTGTTTTTCCTGCTGGAAAAAAGTGACTTAGCTGCTCTCTGTGACACCATGTATTTTGGAGGAAACTTGCACTGCGCACAGCAACGTGATATTTAAGTTGCTCACATACTGCAGAAATCCAGAAGAAAAGACTAAAGCCAAGCAGTTAAAAGAAAACCTGAAGAAAACATTCCATAGAACAGTTAAGTCAGACGAGAGGAAGGAAAATTAAGTGTTGAATTATTACTGGTTTTTAAATGAAGTAATGACAAAATTGTGAATAGCAGCTTGGTTTAATTTTGCTTGTTCTTGTGTTAATCAATATTGCAGCTATGCATATATCAGAACTACCCTGGAGATTTTTTTTTGTAGTGGGGAGCCAGGGAAGGATAATGAAAATGTTCCAAGGTTGAGTTATATGTGTTAGAAGAGAACTTTGTATTTTCATTAAGCCTTTAGGAATGTTACATTGAATTATTCTAGTTGATTGTTTTGTTTTGTTTACTGGGCATTTTGACATAAAACAATGTTTCTTTGATTTTGGAAATTTGGCTTGTGTTATAGCACATGTAGTACACCTGTTCCAGCCACTGAAACCTTGCCTGCTTTTTGGTGTTGCAAAACTATTAATAGTTACCAATATATTATCAGGAGGATCCTTTAAGTATTAAGAGTTCACGAGCTGTGAATTTTTTGCCACACACGAATGTCTACACAAATCTCATCTTAGACTCTTTTCAAGTGTCCGTAGGAATTATTGTCATCACTTTTGTTTCTTTTTTTTTGTTTAAAGTTTTACTTTAACATGATAGCTGGATGTAGGGAATTGCTTAGAAAAAGAGAGTAATATCATTTGGAGGAGAAAATGGGAGAACGATTTGAAGGACATGCCAAGTGCTTGCTTTTAAAATACATTGGGTATCCCAATAGAATTACTAAATTTATCATAAAAGTTTTGAAATACCTTTTTTGTTTTATTTTGTTTTATATTCCATACAGGAACTTTGTATCGATGGCCACTAATTTGTGTGTTTTTATCTTTTTCCCTTTTTTGTTTGTTCTGTTTTGTTTTTGTTTTTGTTTCATTTTGCATGCTGTCCCCTGTGTTGGAACTCTCTTTAGAGAGTAAGTTGGTTCAATATTTGTTGGAAGCCTAACCTTACTTGCATGAATGTGCAATTAACCCTTTTTCTCTATTTTTCTTCCCCAAAGAGTTCATGCAGTGTCAAGCCCTTTTGCAATCATAAAATGCTATATACAATTATGTAAAATGTGTGGTAAAGTTTTGAGATGTGCTTTCTCTACTAATTAACTGACATTGTTTGGTTATGCATTCCTGCTTTATATTGTGGTGGTTGGCACATCTGAAATAATTCACTTTAAAGGTAGATCACTTATTTTCATATGTGTTTATTTTTTCCACTATCAAATTATTAAAAACTTCAACTTTAAATGCGTGATTTCAGAATTTTAATTTACACCATAAAAATGGAAACTGCAAAAATCGCAGTACCCACATACGTTGTTCAACATATAGGTGGTTGAGTTCAATTTTTCATTCCAATTTCATCCTTTACCTTAAATGCTCTTACAGCCTTCTTAAATTCTTCATGCTTTGGCCTTAGACAAAATGGAATGATTCGTATTGGGTTTTTTAAATACAACAAAATGACTCAACTTCTTGGAGTTTTCTCCAGACATTCACTGTGGTAAACCTAAAATCAAACCAAGCTTAAAACCAAAATTAAATCCTCAGTTACATGTATTTTTAACAGCTAAAACATTGGCACAGGATCTTTAGAGTATTTTTGCCATAGTGATTCATAATTCACTTCATAATGATTTCAGTTTAAACCACTTTACATGTTTAAAGTGTCGCAGAAGTCCATGTTATTCCATCAAGTAAGAGGTTGTAGCCAGTTTGATTAGCTTGCACATTTTAATGAAAAAGATGTGTGTGTCAGTGTCTGCAAACTCAAAGGAAATAGGTACAGTTTTTAAATTCTACGGAGCTGCATAGTTTAATTTTAAGGGGTTTAAATACAATTGTAAGCCCCCCCCCAGTGTAATCTTTATAGCACCATATATTTTTTTGTCGTTTGCCTAAGTCCAATATATTTTTGTCTAATTGTAGGGCTGTGAAATCCAAAGGCTGTCATATTACAATACAGAAGGTACTTTTTGGTTTGGTTTTGCCTAGGTCTTCTAATTGTGCCCACTACTTGTGCATCCACAAAGTGGTATATTGTTTCAGTTGTTCGGCCGAATGCAGAAGACATTTCCAATCCTGAGCATAAAAATCCCCCCCTGAGACTGGAGGTAATTTTTAAACCTCAGACTTGAATGCAAATCCAGACAGATAGCAGAGGAGTTAGCAATTTTATCTTTTTTTTACTATTACTATTTTTTTCTACAATTTTCAATGTAGTTCAGCCCAAAAGGGAAGTTAATTAAATTAACTCAACTGGATGGGCTTTATGTTGAGTAGGATTTGTATAGTTTTGTTCCTAACACAGCTTTTCTGTATTTAAGATGTCTATGAAAGGATTCTCCCTGGTCTTTATTAGATTCTGAAAGAATCATAGAATACCAGGTTGGAATGGACCTCAAGGATCATTTTCTCTTTCTTGGCAAAGAGAATCTGAATTGTATTTTTTGTTTCTAATGTAAATTTTGAGGCACTTCTTTTAAAGATACCTGTATGGATTTTTTTCACTTTATGGTGTGAATTTGCTTACCCGGGCTTCATTATCAACATGAAGAGAGATCTAATTTCCTCAGCCCTGAAAGTGTGCAGCAGCACGCGTCGACTCCTCCGTACTTGATCAGTGCTGTGGAAGAAAGCCCACTTGCATGGACTGGTTTCTGCAGCCACGTGAGGTAGGATGACATCCACCCTCACAGGCAGCAGCAGAATTTGGCCTTAGGACAAGCCAGGTCAGCTGGAGGAGGATGTGGGGTTCCAACCCTTCCTCTGCAGGAGCTATTTCCAACCTTGTACCTGTGTCATAAATACTCAGGAGGCAATCGCTCTCCAACCCTCTTTGCATCATAGCAGTACTTCTGCGGCTGTACCCAGCTACGTGCTGGAGCTGGATCGCGTTATCAGTTGTGAAGGTAGCATTTTCAGCCCAAACACCTGTTTTTCTTCTCAGAGAAATGGGAAACCCATGGGCCATGCTGAATCAGAGCATATACATCCCGATTTCACTCTAAGTCTTGAAAAAAAAACATAAAACTGGTGAGATCCTAAAAACAAAGTTACCTATTTGTCATGCCCTGCTTTACCCCTTCCCTTCAAAAAGCCCTTCTTCCTGGTCTGAGTGCTGAGGTTACTGTAAATACGTCCTTTTTTTTTTTTTTTTTTTTTACTGAATGCAGTCTTTTCTACATTATTTGTATTTATTGTATTCAACATCATTTGTTGAAAAGAACACAATAGATAACGTGTTTTTGAAAAGACAAAAGTACTTCTGTGTTTTAAACACCCACCAATCTGAAATGTATCGTTGCTTTTTTCCAAACTGGTGAATAATTTTGTGTTTGGATACCTGCAGTAGCAGGAGAATCTTGTTCTGTTCCACAAGTATTTTATGTAAAGGAATTGGCCAGCTTTCATGATTTTGCAGCATTTAGTAATGCAGATATTTAATATTTTGCTAAAGAATTGTAGCAGCTTTTTTGGTTTTAGAGAGAAAGTGTGTTTGTAGTTTTTGAGGAATATGTCAAATCAACTTCATGATAAATCTTGAAAGGGCGAAAAATTTTACTGAAAAAATTGAGGTTGCGCCAGCCATCACAGTAAGCATTTCTTTTCTTGACGAAACTGCATGGAATACCTAATTGTCAAACTTCTACAGAAGTCAGCTAACATTTCCAATGTACTCTTGTATCAAAATCCGATGAAAAAGCAAGAAAGATTTCTTTTTTTTTTTTTTTTTTTTTTTTTTTTTTTGTGGTTGGGTGCAAAAAAATGCCTTTCTCTGCCTCTGATTCCCTTACTGCTTTCTTCTTTGTTTGTAAGTTCAGCACACGTCAGTGTCGTTTCCTCTTTTGCCCCATCCTACCCTCTTTCCATCTTCTTCTGCCTTTTAGGTGTTCAGTATGTTTTTGGAGACACTGGTGGACTTCATCCAGGTCCATAAAGAAGATCTGCAGGACTGGCTGTTTGTACTGCTGACACAGCTGTTGAAAAAAATGGGTGCTGATTTGCTTGGGTCTGTACAAGCAAAAGTTCAGAAGGCACTTGATGTCACAAGGTAATTAGTTCTTAAAAAAACAATAAAAACAAAAAAATCCAAACCCTTGTGCTTCTTCCAAGTTTTGGGGTTTTTTTTAGTGTGCTGTGAGATTCTTGGAAAAATGCAGAGCTAATAACAGATTGTGACACTTCAGTAAACCTTGCTGCTTAAGCATTTTGGTTTCCTAAATGACTTGGTTGAAAGGGTTTGAGTCCTTTAATGCTGAACAATTAATACGATACTACTTGCCCGATTCCAAAATGTGCATCTGGGCAATGTATGTTTGTTGTCTTGCCTTGTGTTCAGTGATGCAGTGCTTGTGTTTGAACTTCTTTATTTTGATATAAAAATGTGGTTGCAGTATTCATCTCTCAGCATCAGCAGGCTTTTAAGGAGTTGTGACAATAAGGGATTTGCTTTCTGCCTTCCCTTCGCTCTCCCCAAACTTCACTAAGAGCCTGATTCCAAAATGATCTTACGTGATTTTGGGGGCCATCAGAGCTGCCTTTCCCAGGCCAGTTTTATTTCCAAACGAAAGCTAGATTTTTAAGTAGAGTTGGAGGTGCTCTAGGACCTGCTTCTCATCCTCCATTCTCTGAAGTATGAGATAGTCTAAGCAGTCTAGGCCTCTGCTGAACCTATGCATGTGGCAGATCTCCTGTGAATTCTGGGGAAGGGTATGGTGTATGTTGCGGGGACAGAGGGAATATGATCTGCTAGGCCTCTTTTTTTTTTTTTTTTGGCTGCTGCAGCAGAGCCCTTGAGGGTCTGTCGTGGTTTAACACCAGCCAGCAACTAAGCACCACACACTAAGCTCACTCACTTCCTCCCACCCAGTGGGATGGGGGAGAGAATCAGAAAGAGAAGGTAAAACTTGTGGGTAGAGGTAAGAACAGTTTAATAGAACAGAAAGGAAGAAACTAGCAATGACACTAACAACGACAATAAAGTGACAATAATAATAAAAGGATTGGAATACACAAAACAAGTGGTGCACAGTGCAGTCACTTACCACTCACTGACCGATGCCTGGTTAGTTCCCGAGCAGTGATCCCCACCCCAGGCCAACTCCCCCAGTTTATATACTGGGCATGACGTCCCATGGTATGGAATGCCCCTTTGGCCAGTTTGGGTCAGC
>JAVKLA010000010.1:11306769-11344850 GCA_034782735.1 Sagittarius serpentarius | reverse complement strand
TGTGCCCCTCCAGCCTTCTTGCTGGCTGGGCAGGAGAAGCTGAGAAGTCCTTGACTTGGTCTAAACACGACTGAGCATCAACTGAAACCATCAGGGTGTTACCAACATTCTTCTCGTACTAAACCCAAAACACAGCGCTGTGCCAGCTACTAGGAAGACAATTAACTCTCTCCCAGCCGAAACCAGGACAGGGTCATACCCCGAGTGTGCAAGGTGGGAGAGCGGAGGCAGCCCAGAGTGGAACAGGATGGTTCAGCGACGTGTGTGGGAGGAGTGTGGTGTATACCTTTAGCAGTACTACTGCATATTAATTTGAGGATCGCATAGATTTAGAATCAGAATACAAGCGTATCATTATTATATCATTCCTTATTACTCGCATTATCTATTCTAGCTATAATTGCTTCAAAGCAGGAATTTCTTAAACTTTGTCCTTTACATGCTAGGTGAAAGTTTCTGAAAGTCAGATAGAGTATCAACAGAATGGGTAGAATTTTTTTTCTTTTAGAAGTACTAAAGCTTTTCTTTACTGAAAAGAATGAGGGCTTATTTAGTGCCTCTCAACAGATATTAAAATTTGACGTAACTTAACACGATGTGATTTGTTTGTTTTACAGGGAATCTTTTCCAAATGACCTCCAGTTCAGTATTTTAATGAGATTTACTGTTGACCAGACCCAAACACCTAGCCTGAAGGTAAGAATTTTCAGGCTTGCATTGCAAACAAAAATCTTCCTTGATAAACATTTGCTTGTCTTAATATTTGAATTTGGATTGTTATTTTTGTTTTGTTTAAAAAAAAAAAAAAAAAAGGTTTCAATTAGTGGATTTTGTTTTTGTAAACTTTCAGACAGTCAAGCCAGCCCTACAGGACCAGCTTCGCTCTTTTTGGAGCTCAAAGGTTTTTGTCTGAATTATTGTCTTTATTCTTAACCCTATGTCAAACTCTTACAGTGTTTCCAATAATTTTTATTTGAATGCATTCGTATGCTGCTACTAACCTTTGCGAGAAACTTTAAGCATGCAGATGTTCGATTTTAAACATTTCACTAGTATGAAAATGTTTGCTGCAAGAGCGATCTAATGAAACCACAGTACAGTAAAAATGAGCAACAAAAATGTGGCCGCCTAACATCAAGCTGGTTATGCAAACTCACTCTTTTCTAATTTTATGTTTGTGATTTCCCAGTCGTGTTTTCCGAGTTCATTTTTTTTTTTTTCCTGTGTTCAGCCTGATAGGTCTTGAATGAATGTAAATTATTTTAACATTTGTATGAACTTGAGTTACTCTGTTAAAAATCAGCTCCCTTTGTGGTACAACTTTTCTGAAACCAGTGTGTAGCTTTATATTTACACACGTTTTTACATAAGAATCTGTAGTCCATAGACCTGCCAGTGTAACTGAAAAGTAAAAATGTATTCTGTAGTATATTTACAGTTCCAAGGAGAGTTGATTTTAGGATAAACTCATCAAATCCTAAGAAGATTTACAAGTGATGTAAATGGGGAAATAACAAGCATATGATAACTGGCGTTTTCTGCTCTATCCTGCACGAAATATTTTTACATGGTTTGATACTGCACACAGATATGACTTTTCCAAAGTTATGTTGAACCTAAAGTCACATGAATATGCCTTTTTTGTCTACAATACAGTAAAACTTACATTGTTAAGATTTTGAGGACAGTTGATACGTTGACCACTGTTGCTTCGTAGAGCTGTGTTAAAAAGGGACTGCTGTCATTTATTGAAGACAGTAAATGAGGTAGTAAAAATCAGTTTGTTGTTTAAATAAATCCTTGGAACAATTTGAGCTCGGTTTTGTTTTACTTGGTTTTCCTCCCTAGGAAGGTGAATTTGATGGTTGAGGTGTTCTTTTTTTCCATACAGTAGTATAGCTGGCAAACGCATATCGATCACGTTTCAAAGTTGAGAGTGTAGATTTGGAACGAGACGTGGACTCCTACTAGGCTAAGTTGGAGCTAAGCTCAAGAATATTCACTATGCAACCTAGAAGGAATTAACAAATCTGAAACATTTAATGGGAAGACATTCTGAAAATAATTTCTGGTATTTGAGAGAGACTTCTGAAATGAAGATGTTGGTAAAACTACCTCCAGAGAACAACACCTGTTAGTTTGAAATGAAATCAAGAGTATTTAAAATTATTTTGGGGGACAGTGAATTATGTAACTGTTGAAGAGAAGGTAAGCTTTTTTTCAGAAGAAAGTGATATCTACCCCCCCTACTTCCATTTTCATGAGGAAACTGCAACTTCAGGATCTGGACAGTAAAGTTACTGAACATAAATTGCAGAAGTATCTATTTAATATCTACTTTCTTGAGTATTTTGTCCAAATCCCATCCTCAGTGCACCTAGATGTCTGTCAGATAAATTGATAATCCTGGGGCACTACTCCATTTCTTGAAGTCTTCAGCTTTTGTTCTTGCTCTGATAAATGATTATTTTTGTGGCAGAGTGTGCCTTTGGGCTAGATATAGTGAGAAACAGCATTCACTGTGACTGGAAAAATCAGAGAAAGGATTTTCAGCATCCTTAAACATGGTCAGATATAAGAAGGGATGATAGATCAGAAATTTGCTCCCTTGGAAGGATTCCCTTCTGCAAATGACTTTCCCCTCTGGTTTTCATGTAGTAGTAGTAAATAATCATGATCCGTTAAACTGTCATTGTTGTTCTTACACTTACAAACACAGTTAAGTCTTGGACAATAGAAGTCAAGCTTTTAGAGTGGCCACAGAGGTGGATTTGGATAGCTGGGTGGTAAGAGGACCAAACATGGAGAGGATGCAATTCTGCTGACCTAATCCATGGAGAATACAGCACAGTGTATTGCGCTGTATCTGTCTGTCTTTATTTTGCTATAATTTTACATGTAGGTGCGATGAACTGGTGAAAGGCAGTTTAGAGGTGCCAGATGCATGTATCTATTTTGGTTGAATATATGGATGGGCATAGGAGTCAAATTTTGTAATGGGGTATAATCTACTCAGCTTATTTTTGCAGGTGCAGAACATATGCTTTCCAAAGGATGGGTGTTGTCCTGAAATACATTTCAGATCATCACTTTCATTTTTCTCAGGTTGAATATCAAATGGCTCACGCTCAGTGAGGAATTGATTTCAGCATTGTGACCAAAGTTCATTACAAGCTTCTGACCCCTTCTGTCCTTTGAAAATACTCATTTGTTGACAGAGGTTTTTGCTGCAGTTGATCAGAAGATTTTTTCCTTTTTCCTAAGTCCGTATTAAAATTTCTGGATTAAAAAACCACCAACCAATGACACAGATTCACAGAGATGAAAGAGCCCTTCAAAATTCATCTTTAGTGTATATTTTAGTCATTTGGTTAAATAATGGCAGAGATAGTCACTCCTAAGTATCCAGTAATTTAGGGACAGACACCTGGGATGTGGCAATCTGAAAGTCACTTTGTGTGATTGCTCTTATTTAGTCTGAGTAAGGCAGAGTAGTCTCTCGTGCATCCCAGGAAAGCACTGTAAGAGATGGACTTTTTTCTGGTTTAAGTAAAGCAGCTTCTCTACATTCCTCTCTCCTTTTTTCTTTTTTCCTGTTATGTGAAATGTTTCTCTTGTCTTACCCTGATGCAGCAAATGAAACTGTAAATCTCAGATTTTTCACAGGACGGGAGAATGATTTGCCTTCTGGCACTGACTGCGTAGCATCCATACAGTATTTCCTGAATCTCTGGAGGTAGTTGCACATACTTCTGTGCCAGGATTTGTAATTTCAGTATCTGTGAAGGATGTTTATGAAGCACTTCAGTTCCATTTATGTCTGATCTTTTTTTTGTGAGTAACAGTGCTAATTGTGGCTTGATGTATATTTCCGCTCGCTTACTACAGCAGTGCTATTCTTAAACAACATGTCTGTTTGTATTATATGCTGTACAGGAAAAATGTCTCAGTGTTTATAGTCCAGCAAAAGTACAGTAAATTCCACCCAGAAGAGTACAAACAAAGTCAAGACAGCATTAAACAACTTCATAGGCAGCGGTTTCAGATTAACAGCAAACATTCATTGTAAGAATTCCTGGAGCTGGTGTCATTGCAGTCAAAAATTGTTTATCTCCTGTCTTGGAGAGATTAAACGTGTTGTTGAAGAGGACTACGGTAGACCTTTTATTTCGGAATCAACTCTGTATATACTTGCCAGAAGTAGTGACAAAACTACGTCATAAGTAGATTTGCTGCTATTATGGAGTTTACTTCAGGGTGGGTTTTTTTTATCTGTAATAATACTGTCTCATTATATTTGAGCATAGAAAGGTGCCCCTTCCAGAATTTCTTCCCTCAAAAGCAATTATTGAAAAACACTGTTTTTCAAAATAGCTGTCAAACTTAGCTCTGGGTATCTGTCTCACTATGAAAAGCTTTGTTAGTGCAGTTTCTCTCCATTCATCTTCTCATCAGTGCTCTTCTGTCTCCGGAGAACCTCCATCTTTCCGGAAATCTCTGCGATTTACTTTCTGGGAGTAATTTAAACACTAAGTAACACTGCTGTCTCAGATACAGTGCTACAGAATTTTTTCATTGGGAGAAATGCCTTGATGTTCTAAGTGTTACAGTTCTTAACAGTAGGGTTTTTTAAGGTGTGATATCGTGTGTATTTAAGTAGCGAACAGTGAAACGTAGTGGTTTCACTTGGCAATCTAGAAATTTTAACTATTGCTTTGTATTTGGAAAACCATGTAGCCTAAGTTTTTCTGCTGTGGATGATGTTTGTGGGGTTTTTTTCCTTGGAAAGAATCTAGCAAGTAGTGGTTTTTTTACTGCATTTGTTGATACTGATCTGCACAGGATGAAAGCCTCTAGCTGTTGCTTGTTGTATGTATAACTTTGGAGAAGTCGAGTTTTAACAGCTGCTGTGAAAATGAAGTATTTGTTATTAATCTACATATATCAGCTATCACTAATGTGTGTGTCACTTAATGTATCTTGAGTTTTTAATAGCTTGCAAGTTGTCATGACCAAGGGAAATGTCTCAATAGCTTTGCTCAGAACACTTGTATTACAAGCCATGAACAACGAAAAATACACCCGGAGCTCTTTTTCTTTCTGGTTATGATGGACATAGGTGTCTCCCTGCTAGGAGGTATTTCTGGTTCACTATAATTATTAGTGGAAACAAAAGCAGCTAAGTCAAATAGGTGGCCTGAATAAACGTTCACCACTTCTGTTGATGGCTTGCTTGACAAATCTCTGGGGCGGCAGGAGCTGAGGAGATAAATATTTAAGGGAGATACAGGCGTAGTAGCCCTTTGCCCAAAGCTGTGCCGTTTTGGAGAAACTAGAGAGAGGCTGCAGTCTGGCGTGTATAAAACAGAGATTCTGCATAAGGAGTAGAGGGAGTCAGTGGAGTAGGAGAACGATGCTCAGATAAATGAGGGAGTAAAGCAGCTTTTCTGTCCTCCTGGTAAATCCATGTCTCTCTCTATGAAATATCTTCAAAGGAAAAGTGTGCGTGTGACCCCTTCTAAGTCTTCTGTAGAAGTTCTATTCCATACCTTTTTAGTATTTAATGGGAAGATTCATGTGGCTTATCCCCAAAGATAGCAGCTGCTCAACTCTGGTGTTTTATAAAAGAACGCTGAGCATTAACTACATAGTAGGAACTAACAGGAACTGATTATTGGTTCATCAGATGATGTTCATTTTTCATTTTAGTACTTGAAAAAAGTTCTTAATAATTCTGAGTAATTCCTTAAAATCCTGATTGTTCTTAAATATTCTGAGTGCTTTGGTTTTGTTTTTGTTAAATACAAGCTTCTGCATATGCAATGGTTTGCGTGTCTTTTAGTTGCCGCTAGTGAAATCTAAGATTTATATTAATATTTGAAATTTCTGTGGAGTAACTCCCTTCTTGAATTGTTATATCCATTTGTAAATCGATGTATTCTGTAGACTTTTATGTCAACGCTGAAAAGATGTTTAGTTTAATTGGAAAAAAATCATCTTTATTGGAGGGAATGAACATTCTACTCTGTGAGCACGCTTGTTCTTGCAGCGCACCGTTTTTATTGTCCACCTGACTCTATTTCTCGTTGCAGGTCAAAGTTGCAATCCTTAAGTACATAGAGACTCTTGCGCAACAGATGGATCCAGGAGATTTTGTCAATTCAAGTGAAACTAGGTTAGCGGTGTCTCGAATCATCACCTGGACCACAGAACCTAAAAGCTCAGATGTTAGGAAGGTATGTTTGTTAATGTGTGCTTAGAAGCGTAGTACATGCCAGGTATCTTGGCAAATTAGAGAAGCTCCTATTTCTTGTCTAAACAAGAAAATATTTTTCTTTAAAAACAAACTTAGTCTTCCATAGAGAAAAGGTACTTTTATATCTTTCTCAGCAAACACACCTAATTTTTCTGTATAAAGTATCAGAAGTAACAGAATAAAACTCTACCAAAAACTGTACGTTTAAGAATATTTAAGTAAAAATTTAAAATTAACACACCTTGAAACTCTCCATTAGGGTTGTAATTTCATGTATGTGAATATGTTGAGATTATCTTTTGTAATACAAGGAATAACTTTGTTTCAAGCACTATCTGGTATTAAAACCTCTTCAGTGGGCATTTTCTATACAGTTTTAATATTACTTCAGAGACCACCCTCCGTGATACTAATAGCACATTCGTAACAGGAATGGTAAGTTTAGTAGCAAACTTGGTTCAGTCTCTGTTGGATTTTCTCAAATCCTTTGTGTTTAACAGAAGATAGGTAAATAACTGTTAACCCTTTGACAAAAGAAACTTTGTGCTTTCATGAGGTAGAGTGTGAAAGGTTTGTTCTTGTAATGCTGCAGTTCCAGTGCAAAACCCCGTTTTCCACGTAACTGTTGTGAAAATCAGTATTTGTGAGCTACGTAGATGTACCAGGGATACAGAATAATGATTAGAAATATACTAACGCAGTCTTTGGAAAGGATTTCTAAATAGTCCTTCCAGTTATAGAAAGCAAAAGTCTTTGAATTTTGTTTGCAGTTTAATGGAATAGAGTTTTGTTGTTGCTCTGATTGTCACCAGCCATTCTGTCTTAGCTGCCATTATCAGCATGCTAACGCTTTTTGAATGCTAAGTAAACCTATTTACTTTATGGCTCGTAAGTGCAAGCATCTTTGAAACGGAGAACTAACACTCCTGAGTTTTTTTTTCTCTGTTTATTTCTGCAGTTTGAAGAGTTGCCACAATCCAGTTGTTCAGATTTCCTTTGCTATTTTCAGTTAAGCTTGAGTTTTGGCAACTTCATCTTTTCTGGAAACAGTACCAAAAGTTACTTTCTTTAGGAGGGATGTTTTGTGGGAGAGAATTGAAAGTAGTGGGAGCTGTCTCACAAAGTGTGTAATGTGAAGAGAGCAAAAGTAATAATAACTTCCGCAACTTACTGGTATCTGCAGTGTTTGTAATATGTAATAAAAAAACCCATAGGAGAGTTTATATTGGAGATAATGTTTCTGTCTTTCACTTCTATAAGTTCATGAGTATGAGAAAGCACTAATAGATTATATCCTATGGACTTTTCTTGCCTAGTACCATGTTCTAGTGACATAAGACCATAAAACAGGTGGAGAATTGAAGCAGCACTATCTTCTAAATCAGTAAAGTTTTAGTACTAAGACACGTGGCAAGCTGTCTTATCTGATGGTTCATATCTCTAATAAGCATTTTTATGTCAATAAGTAACTGAATCATGGAAAAAATTGCCAGTGAGTTTAATCATCTGGAACACCTTAATTACATAAAGTTTTCTCATTTTATTTTTCTTTCCGTAACACAGCTGTTAGAGGCAACTGACTGCCAAAAGCCTTTAATAACTCTTGAAAGTAAAATTTCACCAACAAGTAGTCAAAAGGTTTACTCTGATGGTATGAAATGTTTTGTTCTCTTAAAAGGCTTCACAGCCTGCTATCACAGGCTTTTTCACTTTATTTATTTTAATAAGCTTACAGCATTTAGTATGATTTCTTTAAAGTAAAAGTTTTTGCCAAGTGTATTTCTGTGTAATTGATGGGCTTGGTTGGTTGGGGTTTTTTGGTTTTGGGTTTTTTGGGGGGGGGGTTTGTTTTTTTGTTTTTTGTTTTTTTTTTTTTTAGTAAAAACATTTCCATTACTAAGTATTATGAAAAATCCTTTTTTATTTTGTTCGTCTGAAGTTGGGCACTCTTAGTGCAGTTCAGTGACGTGAGATCTCTTTCTGGAAGGTGAAATTCTGTGTTTCAGAACTTAGATTTCTTCTAAGATTAGAATTCTTCTGGAAAGAATTAGAATCTTAGAGTTCTTCTAAGAACAAAACCAATCCTTCTAATCCTTATTGCAGACTTCTAAAGATGTTATTTCTACTGGACTTAAATCTCAAGAGAGAGAGCTTATGCTGAGGAGAAGAAAAACCTCCAAATACTCTAAAATGCCTTTTTTTTTTTTTTTTCAAGGAAGAGAGAGAGAAAACAGATAATTGCATAGTTGAAAACCTTCTGTGAGTCAGTATCGATTTTGATACTTTAGGCTGAGCTTCATTTAGGGCAGACTTCATGGTACTGGTTGCTTTCTTGATGTGACCCTGGACTGTCTATTCTGTTATTTTATTGGCAGCTTAAATAGACACAGTGTTATGGAGCGGAGACATGGATAACAGGACAGAAAAAGTGGTAATTCCCAAGCCTTTGCTCTGTTGCTGGATTTGTTTTGGTTTTCTTTGTATCAATTTCTGTTCAAAGGCTGACCATATGAAACAAGGAAAAGAGAAACATTGAAGACATTGTAGAGGGCATTCAGGGTGTTCACTTGAAGGGAAGGCTATCAGAGGGAGAACGGAATAAAAGTTAAAACAGCCAGTCACGAGTGTGCAAAGATAATTTGTGGCAATCTAACATGCTAGTATTTTTGTCATTAAACTTAATACTGAGATGTGTGCTGGTATGTGTGCTCATACCTTGGCTTCCCACTTTTAATTAAAAAATGCTACAGTTCATTGCTCTGGAAGCAAAAGGAGGGAAATAAATGTCTAAAAGAATTTTCTAAACTATTTGCTTGAAGTATATTGCTGCTCAAGCAAGCTGCCTATCATTCTGTCTAGCATGAGGCACTGGTTCTCTCCAGTGCATGGCAGACCTTGATGGTGAGCTGTATAAACTAGACATAGTTGGTTAATCATAGAATCAGAGTTTCGTACTACAAAGAAACTATTAAACAATTCTGGAGAACTTAATCTTTAGCCCTTCATTGCACGTGTTAGTTTAGTTGCTATGTTAACAGGTTTGTTAGACTGTCCAGTGAATATTCATCAAACTGTACAAACAGTACTAAAGTCAGGCAGTCAACATTCCTTTACTAGAGGGAACCCAACCATTGTGTAACTTACTGTGTTGCTTTGTCAGTAAAGAGCTCCGATTTTTGATTCAGATGAAAAAAACCATATATAGTTGTAATGGGTTTACATGACCCGGCCAGGGTCAACCCACCACAATAGTAAAGCATACTGTAGGATGAGGATGATGTTAAAGATGAACTATTAAAATTGAGGGTGTGGGAGGTGACATCCAGTAGACACAAACTCCAGTACTTCATAGTTTTCATCTTTAGAATATGTAGTCAGCTAAATTATTCCTCATGAAGTTCACCTGTCTTTTAAAAAGATAAAGGAAGCGGGGCGGGAAGGGGGGAGAACATGAACTAACTAGTTTGGCTGCAGGATAAGTTATAAAGAATATAAAGTGCTATGATCACAACCCAAAATCAAGACTGTCTCATTCCAGATTACATTATCTGTTTGGTTTTTGTTTGGGGGAGAGTGTGTTTGTTTTGTGGTGTTGGTTTTTTTTTTTTTTTAATTTCTAAAGCCAGAACTGTTCCTTTTCAAGCTAGTGTGTTGATTATCCATCATCTGTTATAACCACTTGCAGAACTCAGGAGAAGGAAATACAGGCTTGTTCCTGCCTGGTGTGTGCCATTCCTCACTTTAAAGTTGTTCAACTTGCCAAACCCTTTAAAAGCCATTTTGTAAATTCCTTCAGTACTTTTTTTTACTAAGGAGAGATCTGGGGTTGCGGGAGTTGAGGAGCACGTTTCTGAAAGACTGCTTGTTAAAATGATTGTGCAAAGTGTAAACTCATTGTTGTGTGCCTGGATTTATCAATATCTGAACTTCCAGCTTACCAGCAAATATGAATTGCTTTTGTTCACGTCTGTTAACATCCTTATTCAAGCTCGATCAAGACTTAAGTCATGTTTTGTGATTACCACTCATTATAGCGTCTCTTGCTGATAAAATTACTTTAAAACTCAAATTAATGTCTTCAATGTGTATTTTCTTCTTCTAGGCTGCACAGTCAGTGCTGATTTCCCTTTTTGAACTCAACACTCCAGAGTTTACAATGCTATTGGGTGCTTTACCAAAAACATTTCAGGACGGAGCCACAAAGCTGCTCCATAATCATCTCCGGAATACAGGCAACAGTGGTCAGGTATCTACATCTCTCGTATTATTCTTTCTGAAGTTACTGGTGTTTTGAATATAAGTCTATTTCAGTAGAGTTATTTGTGAGAGCAAGAAGGTTGGTAGAGGAGGGGAGGCAACCTAAATCCTACGTAGAATTCTGTCTTAGTAGTAGGAATGCTTCCCCCCCGCCCCCCCTTCAGAGGGTGATACTTTCTGTCTGTATTGCTTCCAAGTGACTTAATAAGTTTGAACGTGCATGTTAAGAGTAGTTTATCTTTTACTTTACTCATTTCAATGTTATACCTGATTGAAGTTACTAGTAATTGGTTAGCCAATCCAAGAAATTAAATGGAAGCTCTTTAAATGTTTCTGGGCACTAGAAAATAAATACAGTAATAAGTTAAAAGGGAAGCCGAAGTCCTACTGTGGAGTATCTCTTCTCACCTCTCCTCCTCTAGGGATCAATGGGAAGTCCTTTAACAAGACCTACTCCACGGTCCCCAGCAAGTTGGTCAAGTCCTCTCACTTCCCCAACCAATACATCACAGAATACTTTGTCACCAAGGTAATGTAGACTGGTGTTGCTACAGTTCTGCATCCAAGGCTTCATTACATGTTATTCAGAATTGTAGCCCCGACAGTGAAAGCATGGAGGGAATTCTGCACACAGTGACAGATGCTGAAAAATAATCCCCCTCCCTCCACAGAATGACAGTCCAGTGAACTGCTTATACCCTCCCTGAAGGGTCTGACAAGTGCCAGGGCTGGCGTGAGGTGGGAAGGGCTGTGCATCTTGGAGTGCAAATGGATTAGCAAGAGAAGGAATGGAACAGTTCATCTCTAGCAAATGTCAGAATAGGTCAGCTGGGTCATCCAACCAGACTTAATACAAAAGTAGTAGTTCATAAATGTTCGGGTCTTTAATTTTGTGGTACCGATGTTGCCAGCGAAGCGGACTTTGTAATTTTGCTCTTGGCAGTGAAATTGCTGTGAAAACTTGAGTTTTATCAGTCCTCCTTACTTTGGAACTGTTTTCAGAAAGAGTATGGTGTAAAAATCCCAGTTGTTTCATACTTAAAAGAGTAAAAAAGAGCAAAAGAAGTTTGTTTCTTGAGGCAGATGCTGCTGCATAATGTAGCGCTTCCCTTAGCTAGCTAGTCCCAGTGCTTTCTCTGTCAGTGGCAGTACACTTACCAAGATGTACCATAATACAGTTTTGTTATGTGGAGAGCCAGCTTTCTTCCTTAATGTGTTTCAAGAAAAATAATAATTTTATTAATATTTCTTGAGTCTCTGTAGTTCCGTCCTAATGTTGTTTAAAAATCTGGGATCGCAAAATGAATCCCTCTTACTCCTATGTCCTTTTTTGTGGCCCACAGTGCATTTGACTATGACACTGAAAATATGAATTCTGAAGATATTTACAGCTCGCTTCGTGGAGTCACTGAAGCCATTCAGAATTTCAGTTTTCGTAGTCAGGAAGATATGAATGAGCCTGTAAAACGAGATTCCAAAAAAGATGATGGCGATTCGGTGAGTATTTAAACTTGGTGCATCTTGGTATCAGCAAACCAAGCCAATAACTTGATGCATTACAGATGATAAAGCGTCTTTTTCAGTAGGTTTATACATTATGACTTCTGAAAGGGATGTTTCTCCTAAATTACTTCAGAGCTTTAGAAAAATACATTGCTAGTCTTGAACCACATCTTGGAAATGTAAATGCTGATTTTAAGTAGCGCTAGCTGTTTCTTTATTAAAATGTTAACAATTTAAAAACAGATTATCTTGCAAAACAGCTGGAGTTCAGTTTTTGAGAGGTCTGCACCTTAATATATTGTTTTTCCAAAGGTTTTATTTTATTCCGTACAAAACCTGTGGGTTTTCCAGTGCTACATACAGTGTTTTAAACTTCTGTTTCTATGGAACTTTGGCTTTCCGATTTGTTGAGCTTGCCAGATATGTATATGCTTACACATGTTTTTAATTGCTTAGCATCAAACTTCTGAGATAAAATACTGACAGCTGTTTCTAGTTCATGGTGAATTTTTTTTGCTATGTACACTTCCCCTTTTTTGGAAAGCGAAGTTTAGGGAACTGTTTCTAAGACTTCTTATTTGAAGGTTAGTTTGAAATTCTTGACATTTTTAAGTTTTTGCTGCATAGATGAATTAGTAACGTCGTTAACTGAAACGTGTAAGTAATTCATATGCTCGTATGATACTTCTTTTCATGCAGATTTGCAGTGCTTCTGGAATAGTAGACCTACGAGCAGGAAGTGGTGTGAGCGACACAGGCCGAACAGCTCTTGATAACAAAACATCATTACTCAACACGATGCCTCCCCACTCCTCACCACGTTCACGAGATTATAACCCATACAATTATTCTGATGGTATCAGTTCCTTTAATAAATCTGCTTTGAAAGAAGCCATGTTTGATGACGATGCAGAGCAATTTCCTGATGGTAAGCTTCAGATTGCATTGTGTTCTAGAAGAAAAATGGTACGATCTTCCATCTTTTAGTTCAGTTTCCAAATTTATTATTAGCAGTATATGTATCACCAGTGGCGCTTCTTTGAGTGGTTTTTACAAATACTGTATTTTGATTTTGTTTGTTAGTAAACCTTCTGAGTGACATTGTTGGATTACCTGATACTTGTAGAGATTAAGGGTAAAAATGAGATAAATACTGAACTATATTGTATACTTCTGATAGCACATCCTGTAGCAGTGTTATCAATATAAATTTACTTATCAGATTGTTTTATGCTTGAAATTTAAAGGAAAAAGAAAAACAAAAAAGGATTTACAGCAAGGAAGTAAAACTGGATCAAACCAGTCTGAGAATTAGGTGAAAGAGTGTTTTGTTAGTAATGTATTTGTATTTGAAACATGACGTTGGCATTTTCTATTGACTAAACATTCTTAAAAAAAACAAACCAAAACAAAAAAAAACAAACAAAAAAACCCCCAAACCAAAACAAACCAGCTTTTACCAGGAAGGTGGTTCATTTAGCCCATGTAAATCTAGGAGTTTGGGCTGTTGTTTTGTAGGCTTCTAGAGCTTCTTTTTAATATTTATCAGTATATTTTTGGGTAGTTTTTTATATCTAAATCTTGGGAAGGTTCCAAAGTATCACTGCTATCACTATTTTTAAAAGCAGTAGGTAGTTTTCCTAATCTTGTGTTCATTGTTGTTGTTATTTCATATTCAGTTATAGATTAAAATCAGTTTTTAAGTAAGCAAGTATTTTAATTGTGAGGGACAAATGAATTTTCCCCCTTCTGACTGTTTGGCTTCTGTCATCCAGCAAAGATGTGTTATAGAAAGCGCTGAAGAACAAAGCTATTTTCTGACATGGTGTTTTATGCGGCTATTCTATAAGCTGGCTTTAAGTTTACATTAAATTAAAACCAAATCCAAGTAAGGTGTATTTCTCTTTGTTTTCTCTTCTGTGTAGTGAAGAGGCATATGGCCAATTATTATCTTCTGAAAAAGACTGAGGGGAAAACAAACTTTTACAAATCCTGTCATGTAAATATCAATAATTAAATACCTTTGCCATCCACATACAGAGGCAGTTCATGATCGAGATTTTGTATTGCAGGGATCCTATTTTACATGGGATAAGCCTCTTTACACCTTCTGAGAACATTTTTCTGGATATTGCATTAAACCAAATGCGATCTGTGCTGCACCAGCATGTCCTGGTTTTGTAAAAACTCATGACTGGCTGGAATGAAACATCCCCATCCAGTATTAGTTTGTCCTGGCTGGAGAAGTAGTGCAATACGTTATTTACGTCTGCTCTTTAGTGGATCTTAACAAAGTACACGCGTTCCCTCCTGTGTTCACCCTTAGTATTTATTCATACCACGTACATTCTGTCATTTGTGTGTTACTTTCAGAATTTCATCTAAGATAACTTTGAAAGAGTCTGCATGAAAAAGGACAAACTCAGCAGAGTACTTTGTGCCTGCAATTCCCCATGCTTGTCCCATAAACGTGAAGCGCTCCTTGGATGTTAGATTTTAATTTTCAGAAACTCCACAGAATTGCTGCCTGTTCATGACACAAAGTCCTGTTTTTATTGGACTCGCAGCTGTTCTGTCATGTATTACTGGGAGAAAGATGTGGCAATACAGGGCTAGATGGGAAAACCTTAGCTGCTCGTATAGTCCTGTCAACAGCACTGAGGCACGAATGTGTATTCTGCAGATGGTTTGTCTTAACAGCAGAAAATTTCCAGTGGAGGAGATGTCACAGTGTACCCCACGTGGCCATCTGAGTGTTTTTGCCTCTCTTGCAGTAAAAAGGTTTTCAGAGTAACAGCCTAAATCTTCCAAGCACTAGCACTTTTCTTCCAAGGGAGATGCTCTTTATCTGAAGCAGAGGGAAACCTGGCTTTCTAAGTCGCGTCCAGACTCCTTAAAAGCAGTCCACAGTCTCTGGTTGAAAAAGGGTGTTCCTCTGCAAAGAAGCTTATTTATTTCAGCTTACTTCCATGGACTGTGTTTTCCAAACATCTGGCTTTTGACCTGCCACTTTGTATATGGGCTTAAGATTTCTGCTTCTGTGTCTTGCCTTACACTTACTTTTTTTTTTTTTTCCCTTGCAGACTGTTCCTCTAATTTATCGTGATCATTTTCAGTTTTTATCCTGTTCTCCGAAATGTTTGCAACTGCTCTTAAATTGATGTCATCTGCAGATTTTATAAGTGGTCTTCATATTTCTTCAGTAGCGTTAACAAAAGCATCAAACAGAACCAGGCTCTGCACAGACCTGAGCAGGGACATCACTCGTATTCTCCTAGATTAAGAGAAAGCCATTTATAGTCCAGTCACCCTGCAAGTGATTCATCAAGTTTTGCACCCACTTCATTGGCTTTTTTGGCCACCACGTTTGCATAGCTTCTGTATTAAGATGCTGTGGGTGACAGTAGGAAAGTCTTCACTAAATTCAGGACGTGCCTACGTGTTCCCTTTTAACCCCTACACTATCTGTCCTGTCAAAAGGGTATTACTTGATTGGTTTGAGAAGAGCTGTTCTTCATCAAATATTTGTATCTCCAGTGCATATTTTAATTCACTCAAATGAAGGAGTTGCATCTGCTCCTCCTCATTTGTGTTTTGTTTTCTTTCTGAAAAAGAAATTTTTAGAGTAGCCTTTGAATATGACTTCTTTCATGCTTCTCCGTTCTTATCTGGAGAATATTTGGAAGTGAAACACTGGGTGCTAAGCCATACAGAGGAGTGGAAAATACAGTCTGTGAAGGCACATCCCTCTTGGCTGTCTTCATGTTTTTCAGAAGTTCCAGCTATTTCCTCCACTAATGTAGCTTCTTTCTTCCCCTTATTCCTGCATGGACACGGCTGCTACCTTCTCCTCTCTTTACCCTTTCCCTCCATATGTTCAAGTTGCCACTCTTTTCATTCTGGCACTTCCACAGTGAAAATAACTTTATTCAAACAGATACAGGTAGTTTTGGTAATTGTCTGTCAATATGCCTTCCCCAAAATAGGATTTGCTATAGCTGTAATCGTTGCAGTTTGGTAGAACAAGTGTAGTAGTTCTGGCAATAAAAGTAATGATCTTGCTTCTGTAAAAGTGATGGTCCGTTCTGCTCATCTGTACTAATTAATAATTCGCCTAATGCAATTTCAGTCGGTCCTTTAGGCAAACATTAATGATCCATTTAGGGAGTCTGCAAAGCATGCATTAATACAGAGGCAGTAGAAGTGCCTGCAGAAAAAAGTTTCTGCTTTCAGGTGCTCGTGCTCCTGATTATTCATGCAAAACAGAATGCAAATAGGAATGTTGGGTTCAGAAACAGTGTGATTTCTAAGGTAACTGATGTGTGATTTTTAAGATACTTGACATGTGGTATGCGGCTTTTACTTGTTTCTTTGTACAGGAGCTTTGTACAGCATTTATAAGTTACAATATTGAATACAGTAATACAGGGTGTTCAAGGGCTGTGGTTTCTTAGTATATGACCTAATAAATTTGTTACGGAGAATGTATTTCATGTGTTAATAAATGGAATAATTTTAGGAAAGGTGCAATGCAGGAAGACTTGCGTTTTATGCCAATATTTTCAGCTGTTTTCCAGAAAAAAATGTGTGTTTCTGTTAATTTATCCAGGAGCCTCAGTGCAAAGATGGAAGCCATATGCTTTTCTTTCTTAAAGGCTAAATGTGTCTTGATGATGGAATAAACTTGATATTTAATTTTCGTTAAGAGCATTTTTAAGTTTCTTGGCTGTTTGCAGATCTCTCTAGTGTTTACAAATACGGGTCGTGTTACTAATGCGTTTGTCCATCATCATGGAATCCTCTCTAATCGAAACTAAAATCCAGAGCCATCTCGTAATGACTGCTGTCGAGGATCTCTGTGGGAGTAACGATCTTTGTTTGCTTCTATTTCAGCTATTTTGTACCAAGCACTGTTCTTGTGCGTTGTGTGTCTCCCCCCCCCCACCCCAATTTGTGTTAACAGCCTAGCTATTGCTGTGGAACCGTGGCTTACAAAGTCTAAGCAATTCTGTGATGCTAACAGAGAAAAGACAAATTTATTGTCTTGGATGGAAGGGACATACGGGAAAGGTGGCACTTTGTGTATACAGATCAGATTTAAAAGGATGCAGAGTACTTATGACTTTGGGTATTGCAAGCATAAAAACTCCTGCAGTAAACTAGCTTACAGAGCTTTTTTGCAATATCATTTTTTTGGAGATTGTAAGCTTGTTCGGCAATGTTGGCTGCGCTGAAAATGTAGTAGCCAAATTGCAATTTTTGCAGACAAATCCAGGGGGAAAAAATAAAACCATGCTAGAAGGCCAGCTAGCCATCTGAGAAAATATCCTTCTGTTGTACAGCAGACGCCAATATTTATTTGCAATGATCTGAGAACTGTGTTTATGTATTCCTTTTTGACAGAGCCTCCCATGGACCATTCGGATCTGGTTGCAGAGTTACTGAAAGAGTTATCAAACCATAACGAGAGAGTTGAGGAAAGAAAGGCTGCCCTGTACGAGCTCATGAAGTTAACTCAGGAAGAGTCTTTTGGTGTTTGGGATGAGCACTTCAAAACAATACTACTTTTGCTGCTTGAAACACTTGGAGATAAAGAGGTAAATTCAGATTAATCCAGTTAAGAATGTTAACAAAGCACATGGTTTACTTTCAGCATCTTTGTATGGGTAGTAGGAAGGCCACAAATTCCAGTTAGTCTTGAAAAAAAAAAAACTGTGGAAATACAAAAGCGTCATGGAGTCTGAATGCCCTGATGGTGAAAAGGGCATCAGTAATACTTCTCAAGTATTCTTATTTGTCGATTCCCACACGATAGATTAAATGAAACATTTTTTCACTGAGATTCATAGCTTATCTGTTAATAGCCCCTGGTGAAATCTAGAATATCAAAACATCATCTGTGGCAAAGCATTTAAAAAGAATGTTCCTAAAACATGGTAATGCTCATTGTGAGGAGACGAGTTCTAAGTAGTTGTTCTCTACGAGGGCCCTGTTTTTGAAATTACTGAGGATCAAAAAGACACTACTACTTGGTTTTTATTTTAAAAAATAATAATAATAATTTGTAAAAAAAAAATTAAAAAATGTATTTGCGTGATGTGATGCTAAAGGTTTTATCAGCACTTGTGAAGAGTAAAATTGTTAGCAGCTTAACTTCTGGGTGGCGTAGATAACTCAAGTAGGTTAGCAACATGTTTATGATATGCCACCTGAACTATCTGCAAAAAGAGAGATCGAGAAGAGTGAGAAACTGAAGATTTTTTTTCTAGCTTTATTTGTTAACACTAGGTTCATACTATGTATGTGTGTATGTATAGAGCATAATCTGGTATTTTTCATTATCAAAGACTCTTCCAGCTGCTGAACAAATGTTAAAACATATGTCTCTTTAAAGATACATAACTCATTTATTTTAATATTAAATCTCTAGCATGCAATTAGAGCTTTGGCCTTGAAAGTTCTAAGAGAAATTCTAAGAAACCAGCCAGCAAGGTTTAAGAATTACGCAGAACTCACAATCATGAAGACGTTAGAAGCACATAAGGATCCTCATAAGGAGGTTAGTAATCAGTTATTCTGTTTGTTTGAGGTTATGACAAATTACTACAAGATGAAACAGCTGTCTAAAACATGTTTGAGAAAGTAGTCAGATCTTACTGAGGAAGTAATTTGTTTAATAATCAAGCATTCAGCTGTTGTTAGTTAACGTAGCTATGCAAGAAAAAGAACAACTGCCATTTTATAAGCCCTCAAATGCTTAATATCAGCCCGAATAACAGTTGCCTTGGGTGCTGTCCAAGAGGACATAGTAACTGACGATGTGTCATTATAGCTCTTCAAGGAGTAACTGAAGGGAGTTTTTTCTTGTATGACATCGTAAGCCAGATATAGGTGTCCTGGAGCTCTACAACAAGCTGTTGGATTTCATTAGGGTTCGTGGTTGAGATGGGACTGAATGTGGCAAGGAATTGTCAACCCTTTCCATTTTGTTCACATCGATGTAACTGATGCTATGGAAAGAACCTGGGTTTGTTATTAAATGAGTACATCTTCTCCCTGCCCTCTCCGTGCAAGGGTGCCTAACTCTGTAGAACTTAACTGTGGAGTTTCAGGTTTTGAAGTTTGACTGCAGTCCATACCAATGACTTCTGTCACTTACCGGATACACATTTCTCTTTTCTCTGCACCCTCTTGTATTTATTAGAGTGTGTTGTCCCCATCTTTCCTTCTCTGTTGCTGTGCTTTTTCTCTCTCTTGGTTTTGTGTGTATATGAGTGAGAGACCAAAGGGGAGAAGGGTGGAGAGAAACAGTTATGGAGGTTTTTGTACATCATTGCTGTACAAACCGCTGATTTTGTACAGCAGTTTGTCTTGTTAGATGGCAGACGCCTCAGCTGTGCTAATGTGAAGATCAGGTGTGAATTTTCTGTATTGTGCCCATGTTACATCCTGAGCTTCTGTACCTGTTGACTTCCTACCTAATTACTTTTGTTCTGCATATTCTTCAGGCTTCAAGTATGCTCTTGTCATAGTTTCTTTCAAACTTAGAGGGGAAGAAAGACAGCTGGATTGACTTTTAGAAGTAGCAATCTAGGCTTGTCATTAAACATGGTTTTGAGATGAATGTGAAAACATATCTTGTCAGTGATCACTGACCTAACAAGCAATAATAAATGACAACACAAGAAATTACAGATTTACAAAGGTGATGATGCTTCAATCTGTAGCTGGAGGGTATTGCAGAACAGAGAAATTTCAGATCCGATTCAACAAGCAGGTTTGAAAAATTGATATGCATATTTCCAAGGACATAGATTAGCCACAGAATATTGCGAAGAGTCTTGTTTTTAGGAAAGTATGTCCAACAGTTGGAATCTTGTAAACGGATTTTCAAAAGGCTCTTCATTCACATATTTCTACAATATTGTAGAGCTCTTGGTAGGAAACTTTTATGCTCAAGACCATTACTGCCAGATAACAGACTGTAGTAACAGTCTCTTGTCTATCATTTTTCCGTGTCTTTTACATTCTTTCAATAGGTGGTGAGATCTGCTGAAGAAGCTGCTTCCATGCTGGCCACTTCCATTAGCCCAGATCAGTGCATCAAAGTTCTTTGTCCAATTATCCAAACTGCAGATTACCCCATTAATCTGGCTGCAATCAAAATGCAGACGAAAGTCATAGAAAGAGTATCTAAAGAAACCCTTACTCAGCTTTTACCAGAGATTGTGCCAGGTCTAATACAGGTACGTAGACAAAAAAGAAAGGTGGGGAGGAACCACCAGCCAACCAAACAAAAAAGGAACTGCATATGTAAGAATTGCAAAGACTTTTTAAAAATAGTATCACTTGGCTCTCGAAGTATTTTGTTTGTCTGACAGGTGATGGCTGCTTTGGCCCAAACTAACTCAGGTAGTAGGAACGAAATCCCTGATTGGCAGGTAGCTAAATTATAACTGTGGTTAGGACTCAAAAGAAATCTCACTAGAATATAAAGTACTGGTTATAGTTAAGCTTGGTGTAGATACTTTTAGCTATAAGATAGTTTTTTGTTGTTTGTATCTTTTTTCCAAGTTGTAATCATCTGGTCTGAAATTGTCCATGTTGTATTTGTGTACAATTGTAGGGTTTTATCACTTGGGGTTTGGGAGAAGCAAGGGGAAAGAAGCAGTTGATTGGGGAAAGGTTAATAAAACGAGAAGGGTATTGGAGGTTTCTCTTCCTTTATCTTTAAAAAATAAATTCTTTCCTACTTTATCAAGAGCTAAGATACATTAATTTGCATGTGATGGATAAAGACTTTCCAGAGTTTGACAGCTGCTTTCTCCAGACTTCTGTCTTTGATGGGTGTGATCCAATCATACATCTGCAGGAAGGCAGAGACAGAGAAGGGGCACTCTGAGAAGGGGGTGTGAGACAGCAGGCGTGGGGCATTAGCAAAGTGGCAAAAGAAACAAAACTCATTGAGGAACGAGATGGGAGTTAACGAAAGAATCTTTAGCTGTTTCTGTCAGAGTAAGGAAGCTATAAATTGAGTGGTCTTCTGCTTTAAGTAAATATTTGTATAATCTAGAACAAAATCTCTTATGTACTCCCCTATTGCACGACAGCAGCTCTGTTTTCAGTGTAACTATGAACAGGATTGTGTGGTGCTCAATTTCAGTCTGGAAGATTATTATCAATGGTGATTAATAAGCAGCCTGTCTTTTACGTGCATGCTCTGTATTTGCCTGTTTGTTTTTTTGTTGGAATGCTTCATTGGGCTACACTAGCATTAATTTACTGTAGACTTCCATGTATTTATTATAGTAAATAAGTAAATAGCTTTCTGAGTCTTTTAATCATTAACTGATACGGTATTAATGTTAATTTTATTGCTTTCTAGGGTTATGATAATTCAGAGAGCAGTGTTCGTAAGGCATGTGTTTTCTGCCTTGTAGCCATTCATGCAGTAATTGGTGATGAGCTAAAACCACATCTCAGTCAACTCACTGGCAGTAAAGTAAGTAAAAGATAACATTTAAAGAAATCTTGGTTTATAATTGCATGTGTGCATTTGCATTTTGGTTGCAATTGCCAGAAAGATTCGTAAAAGTATGTACTTGAATGAGAATATCGGGGCTGCTGAAACTCTCCGAGGATTAATGTAACTTCATCATAAAATGTTCAAAACTGAAAATCCATAGATCTTTATGCAAGCATACAAACATTAGCATTAAGATAAATACTGAATTATGTTTCTTGCTGCTGTTTAATGGATTTAGTTACTGGTTGTACCCCTGGTAGTAGTGATAATGGCTGTACTCAGCATGGCTTTTCCTATCAGTATTTCTTGTCTTGTTTTTCATGCAAGTTCTGATTGGAAAGCAGTAAATGTAATAAGTGGATGTTACATACAGCAGTTTTGTTTCTTCTCCCTCCTTGTTATTTTCCTTTCATCAGTCCTTTCAGTACCCCTAATTTGAAATAATAATAATAATAGTAATCAGTGTGTGGTCCTTTTTGGTTCAGGATATTTATGATTTTATTGACATCTCTTACATACAGTTTTTTGCATGCAAACAGCTGTACGTTAATTGTGAATCTCTTTGTCCTTGGGAATGAAACAGCACAATAAATTTTGCATATCTTTGAATGAGACAGTTACATCTTAAAAATACTCTCTGGCAGTGATTGTGCTGAATGTGATTCTAGACAGTATTGGAGGCTTTAGTAAGTACCAGCATCAACAACTCTAACTAGAGGCTTATAACCTCAACATTAACTTAAAAGAAAAAAAACCCAAAACCCTACCTTATTTAGAACAGCATTGTAATTTGAGGAGAATATTCCGTCTATCTTAATGTAGCTACCTTAGATCATTCTCTTCTTTACATCCTTAAAGAAGTTTGAGCAGTTTCCTTGTGACAAATTTTGCTGTGTTTGATGTTTTCATCGGCAAGTATGTTACCTTTGATTCAACTGTGTAAAACAGAATTTTGCTTTTGGGGAAAAGAAAATGGTTTAATGTCTCCTTTGTTGTACCATTCCTGTAGTCTGTACAGTTTGCAGATACTAAACAAAGTGAATTTCTGGCTTAAATTTGCAGATGAAATTATTGAACCTTTACATCAAACGTGCACAAACAGGCTCTGGACCAGGAGATACGACGTCAGATATGTCTGGACAAAGCTAATGAAGCTGACAAGAGTTAACCAGGTCTCCTAAAGCAAGGGCAAGGCCCTCTTCAGTGAAAGGAAAATTCTTACATACAATTTTTGGAACTTTTTTCTTGGTTTTTTTTTTCCCTTTGTTTTGTTGGTTGTTTTTTTGTTGTTGTGTTTTTTTTTTTTTTTTTTTTTTAGTTTAACCAATGGCTGTCCTCAGCCTGCATGTGACTGTTGCAATAGAATTATTCCAGATCCAAGGAAAAACAGTATTAACATCAGTTGATCAAAGCAGAATAAAATTTAAAGATAATCTAATCCATCAGTTATCCTGTTTGCAAACCTCTGTGTCTTCCCATTAACTTTTGCCAGTGTTACTGTATTAAAAAAAAAAGATTTTTTTTTAATGCTAATTAAAAAGGTATGCTTTAAGCTTCAGAAGTTAAAATATAAATTCTGTTGCTTTTATTCAGCTGCAGATAACATTACTTTTTAATTGCTATTTTGTTTGAGTATCATGTCCTTCGCTAGAAACAAGAAGTGATGTGAAACAAGGCTGAACTAGTCTGAACTGCAGTGAGACT
This sequence comes from Sagittarius serpentarius, assembly GCA_034782735.1. NCBI lineage: Eukaryota > Metazoa > Chordata > Aves > Accipitriformes > Sagittariidae > Sagittarius > Sagittarius serpentarius. The sequence continues at coordinate 11,321,604 of JAVKLA010000010.1, read as the reverse complement.
CGTTCACTGTGTTGGTGGTTCATCATCTTATTTACAGCTTGTTTGGGATATTCTGGAGATTGAGAAATATGCCTATAAAAAAAAGCTGGATCGATCCAGTTCTGTAAAAGTGATATTGTTCATTGGTTGTATGTTTGTTACATAAATAAGAATTTAGTGTGCGCAGTAGAGGACTGGTACAACCAGTACCTCTTAATGTGGAAGACAGCCCTTTCAGGGTAGCATTGCCGACCTGGTGATAGTGTGGCAGTCTGCTTTTTAGCAGCAGAGTTAATGGTCACTTGATGGACGTGAACCATCCTTGTCACCTTTCGTTCTTCAAGCAGGATGCTTCAGAATGGAGTGCTCTGCCCAAGCATGCTCAGTATGTATTTATCTTTATCACTAGAATGTTTCCTCTCAACCTAATTGCTGGAACAAGTAGTCATGTATTGTAACTCACATGGGATTTTATGACAACAGTGCAGAAAACTATTTATTCGTTACCTTCCTAAAAGCACCAAGATTTTCTGCATTGAATTTAAATGGGGGGGGAGGGGGAATAGTCACAAATGCTATGGATCTTGCCACCTTTTAATTTAAAAAAAAAATATATATATTTTGGATGAGTTGGGAAAGCTGCACCAAATTATTTGCATGGTTTTCTTGAATAGCATCCTCAAGACCCATCTGGATTAAGGTGTGGAAATGTTTCCAGGGTTTGTTTTTCCGTTTTTGAAAAAGAGTTAGTTTATTGTGAATAATGGTTCTTTGTATTTATGAACTTGATAATGGAAAGAGAACAAAGATCAAGTAAATGTGTCCCTAAATGTTGTCCTTCGTTTTTCTTTTTTCTTTTTTTTTTTCCTTTTTGGTCTTGGATATAAGCAGCAAGCTAATTAACTGAGAATTGGGATGAATGGTGGAACTTTTTTTTTTTCCTGACTTTTTTCCCCTTTGACTGTGATGTTGTCTAGTTGTAGGAAGTGTATCCTGATAAGAGAGAAAATAGCAGTGCCAAGGATGATGATCTTATGCTAGGCTAAAATTCTCTCTACCTCTTCAGGGTGACTTAATTCTTGACTGAGCTGCTGCATAATAGCACCCGGTGGAAGAACTATCTACAGAAAATACTTTCTTTTTTTTTCCAAATTATCATTTAATGTGTTTTCAAAACTCTATTCTTCAACATTGCAGCCAAATATCGTAAGAAACTACTTACACACTTTACTTGCTAGGAACCCTGAAAAGCAAAACTGAATAAAAATGAAGCCAGATGCTTGTAGTTACATGAAAGGTTGTTTTCACTTTAGTGTGAAGTGAAAGCAATAGAAAGAGCTAAGATGTGGTTGTTAAAGAAGCAATGCCGTTGCAGAGATTTATTTGGAGGAAAAGTTGTAGAAATATATGTAAAGATTAAACCCAAGACTGTCATAACTCGTCGCTAGCCCTTTTTAGCAGCTACACCAAGAAAATAATATCTCCTCTTTCTTTCCTTTGTTATGTGTAACATCCTTGTTGTTTTCTACTGTTTAATTACATTGTGTATTTATAGTTCTATGCTTACCATTGTGCATATACTGGCAATAAAATGTACATAACATTACTTAAAAAATCAGCAATGTATACATTCTGGTTTTCTGTTTTATTTGATCACATGCTATAAGAAAGATTATATATGTGATTGATACAACATTGGTTAAAAAAAATTTATCTTAATCTTCATGTTTTGTGTGCCCAAATGATGTTTCTTTATGTACTCTTGTTACTAAATCTGACTTGGCATTGGAGAACATGCTGTGAATATCGGTATGCTAGGGAAAAACGTTTTTTTGGAAAATGAATAGAATCTTTATGAACACCCGGTTTCCTTCATCTGGGCCGGTTTCTTGTGTACTATTTCATTTATTTGTACACTATACATTGTTTGCATTTTATTTTTTTAATATTTCAAAAATATGTTTCAGTCTACAATCTCATAGTTTACATTTTGATTATAGAAAAGGTCACTTTAAAAAAATTGCACAAATTCTAAGCTTAATAGTCCCATATGTTATTCCTGCCTTTTCTACAGGTAATATTTATTTTCAGAGGATCATTTCAAGATGACTGCTGTTTGTCATCTTTTTGAAGATGCTGTTTCATACTGAAAAAATAAGTTATTGAAGCACACAGTGTATATTCTGGACGAACCTAATTTTTTTATGTGTAAACAAAAGTTGGTAAGAAAGAAATAGTTTTATCCCTTATATGACTGAAAAATTTTGCTCCAGGTAGGGGAGGAGGAAGATATTTACACAAAGTTTGTCCATCAGTTTTGCTTCTAAGCTATCTTTAAATGTTGTAAGTGTGGATATCCCATGTATTAAAAATCTAAATGCAATATATTTAAATGAGTATTTTACTTAGGATATGACTAGTTCTGTTTCCAACAAAGATGGGGCTGCTATAGCGGATAGAAGCTGTTTATATTGCATGGAGCCATCAGAATGTAAGAATTTGCAACAAAATTATTGCCACTGCAGCCAGTTAGCAGATTCAGTGCATTGCTTTTTGCCTTCATTTCCTACATTATAAACAGACGTTAGCTCAGTTAAATTCGAGCAATGATGAGTCATGCCTTATGTTCCTGCTGGAGGTGGTTTCTCTAATGGATTAGCATAAAGATCTGGGGAAAAGTAGGACAATTATAAGATGCTGTTCTTTCAGAAATGGTTTCTTTATGTGCTTTCTAATATGCTGTGAAGATAAATCATTGCAATCATTTGAATACTGAAAGGTAATTCTTAAAGGTTGGGTTTGGGCTCAAAAAAAGAGGAAGAAGGGAAGCAAGCTACATGCAGAATCGGGGTAGGAAGTGGCTTGGTTGGATGTCATTTGCTTGAAAGAATTTTGAGTAACACATTATGTTCAGCTGAAGTCTTGGCAAGGAAGTTGGGACGGTAAATGTGAATTGAAAGGAGAGCTGATCATGTAAATTTTCCCGAGTTGGGTTGCTTGCTTGTTTTTGAAGATAAAGATTGGAACAGATTTGAGTTGTGTTTATTATTTGTGGTCTGAGTCCTAGAGCAAAAAGAACAAACATTTGTATCCTGAAACACTTACATATTCTTAGTAGTTTCTTTGAACATTTAAACGTTTGGGTAGATTCACAAACATACCCATGTAAAAAGGCTGTTGGGAATGCAGGCTCAAACTGCTCACGGTTTCATTTTCAGAAAAAAATTCAAATTCTGAGTATGACATTGTCCCTTTGAAAACAATCGTAAAAGAGAAAATAATCTTGAGGAATAAATCTATTGAGTTACGCTACAGTTACTCCCTGCGTTGGGCTAGTAAGAATGGTTCAGCTGGTTGTGGTAACTTTCACTGTGTCAGGCTGGGACTTAGCAAACACAAACATAGAACACAGTAAACATAAATATGATGGGGATAAATGGGCCATTTGGGAACTGGAGGGTTATCCAGAGAAAGAAAACTGATGTTTTCTCCCAATTAAAACAGTAAACTGCAGTTGCAGTCTACTTCCAGGTAAGATGAAAGTCAGTATTCAAATTACATTCTCTAAAGAAAACTTTGTACTTTTACCCCCCCTACATTTTGTACTTAAGTCTTCCAACTCTTTAAAAGCACATACTGTAAAGATTTGCGTCATATATTATAAATGTTCTCTTGAACAGATTAGCATTTTTCTTTTTTGTTAAAACACGGAAGATTTTCAGTAATGTGGGAAGTCTGAGAAACTAATTGTGCTAGTCTGGCAAAAAACAATCCAACTTCGTTTACTGTTTTTCTATCTTGTGTGCTTGTTTGTATATTTAAGTATATTTTAAGACCTCAGCGTTCCCAAGCTGTGCAGCTTGGATTATCCCGGTTAAAGAAGTTTCTTCATTTGCTGATAGGATTTCAGGATAATAAGCATGTTTACTGACAAGTTCCCTACTGAGGGAAGTTTGCTAATAGGTCATTTCTGCTGGGACGGAATCGCAACTGTGTTTGTAAATTGCTGTTTAACAGTAACTCTTGGAAACTTTGAAATGGTATTTTGCAAGCAGTTTTGAATACTGTATGATTTCTATCAAATATAAAAATTCTGTAACTCTTGATGTATTTTAGGTAGATATAAGTGATCCAAATGAAGCATATTTTGAGGGAGTAAGACTGGAAAAAATTATGGATAGTGAAACATGGAAAATACCTTTCTTCAGTGGAAAAAGCAACATACCTGCATGTAACTGTTCGATATCCAGACTTGTTACCATTGGCAGTAGGTAGAAAGGTAACTAAACTTCATCTTGGGCATCAGAGTTTTGCAAGTTTTCCATTTAGGTGTGCTTCCTTTCCTAGATCGTGCTGTTGTCCACCAGTGTGAATCTTTGGACCTCTCTAAACTCATCCTAAAATCCTAAAAAAACCCTGCAGCCAGTTCTGTTAACTGTATGTCAGGCTAGATTCAAAGGTAGCCCCTGTCTGTCCAAGGAAGGTACAACCGGTAAAAACAAACAGGTAGATTTAAGTTACGCAGTAGACAGACATTCTCAAAAGTCAGCTAGACTGGTTAGGTATTCCCTCACCGCCTGTTCGTCTCTGCCCACGGCAGAGCCAGCCGAGTGTCTTGTGGGAGATCCCCATCTCTATTCCAGACAAATCAGATTGGGGAACGATTTCAGCACCCTGGGATCAGAAACTTCTGCCAGAGATGCTGGCAGAAGTGAACATCTGTCCTGGGCTTTGAGGGTCTTCCTGTATGGGCGGGGGGGGCGGGTGGGCAGAATAAATACCAAAACCCCCATGGTTCTTAGCACAGTTTGTTTAGCCTGAGCATATGTAGCTCGTGTTAAAATACCAGGGAAGACAAGGAAACTGTGATTTCAGCTGGGTTTAAACAGCTGAAGTGCGAGCCTGTAGGGGAACTGGATGTGTCTGTTTCAGTTAGAATTGCAGATTAGCATGTTTTAAAATGCTTAATTGGTCTATCTGCTAATCTGAAATAATACACTTGAAATGTAACTGTAATGGTACACAGGTGCAAAAAGCCTCTAATCTGGTAAAATAGTAAATTCTGGCCTGTTATTTTTAGTCCTTTCAGCACAACTTAAGCTGATGTGGATGAAACATTTTTACACCATACTAAATGCCCTTGTAGATGGTTGTATTTTATGTAGAGAATTTCTGGGGTGTTTGATGTGGTTTCTGATCTTTCAGCTGACAGCTGTGGGTGGCCATGCTGGCCAAGTAACCAATTGAACTATTTTACCCGGACGAAATCCTGTTTTCCCTAAGGAGTTTTCACGCATCACTATTTATATAGCCTGTATTTGCCTAAGAGGAGAAATCTTAATTGGGTATTGCCTGATTGTTCAGAAACAGTCAGACGAAACTTTAAAACCTTACTCAGACGTAACTGCTGGTATCATCAGAGGCTGCCCTTTCTCAGAAGTCTGTTAATGAGCCACTGCTTCTTGAACCATGCGAAGAAAGGAGATTTTTTTGCCCTGTTAGGAAGTGGAAAACAACAGGGTTGTTACAGAATATGAGAAGAGAGACAGGGTGTGTATACTTAATTTATCCCCCTATAAGTTGTAGCTCTTGTTCTTAAAACCCCCGCGTGGTTTCTAATGTTTTTAGGAAGGGGATTTTCTTGGAATACAGAATGTCTTGCTTTCTGTATTGGGGACTTAAGAGGAAAACACTGATGTTGGAGGACTTTGTCCACAAAGCCAAGACAGCCCAACGTTAGAAAATGTTAGACCTGGCAGGGTACCGAGGCTGCTGCGGAGCCTCAGGTAAAAGGGCTTCTGTCCCTTAGGAACGAGAAGGAACTGAGCTGTCTGTTCTGTGTCGGAACATGCAGGAAGCCTACGTTGCCGCAGCAGTCTGGGAGGCCAAATACTGATTTTTGGGCTACCGAGCAGGCGCACAGCAAGCATAGACTAGCAGATAACACTTGCACTTGTCCACCTTTTACAGACTTCTGAATCTTCTACAAAAAAAACCAACTCCATCCTTTGCCACAGCCATAAAAACGTGCTAACTTAAGTTTTGATTTGGGTATGATGTGATGGGCTAAATCAAAATTTTCTCTGGGCAACTGTTGCTGTCTAAATCTCTATGCCTATAAATGGTCTCCATACGACAGGTTCCTTTGCAGGCTTTAAAGTCTTCCTAAAAGGCCGCAAAAGAAAGCAGAGTGGTATCTACCATGCCTCCGTCGTGTGAGATGTGAAGTCAGCAAGACATTTATTCCTCAGTTCGTACCTCAGCACCTTAATTGCACCCTCTTAGATGCAGAAGTAGGTTATATGAGGAGTATGACTATGGAGGAATAAACTACAGAGCAGGAACACCCTGTGATGGAGACTTCCAGACTTTTTTGAAAGGGGATAGATCCCATGCAGAAAAGAGCATACCCTGCCTTCTGCAGAAAAAGCCAAATTTAGGCTTTTTGTAAACTGATACTTGAGCATTGGAAGCAATCTCTATTTCTCCTTCACATACAAAGTTAGTTCTCCGGGTGCCTCATATCAAGGAAACACTGAAGCAAGTCCAAGCGCAGGGTCTGCTACGCATCTAATGTATTTCATCCAAGCGATCAGAAGGAGCTGTTGGAAGTGCGTAGTGTGCTCAGCACTGTTACGCATCAAGCAGAGTGCCCTTCTGGTCAGACAGCCTGTGTGATGTGTTGCCCTGTCTCTGTGCTGTTAGCATCCTAAGATTTCTACTGGGATTTAGGAGGTCTAGCAAAAATGTTCTTTATGGTTTTTCCCCACTTCCCCTTTCTTTTTGTTGGCAGCCCTGCTTCTCAAGAGTTCTTCCGTATTGCAGAGGAAGGACTGGTAAAGGCAGCAGTCCTTACAGTGCTTCAGCGTTAAGCAGGCCCTGATCAGGGTGCCTAAAACCATCCCAACAGTCCAGAGTAAAGGTGGCAGGTGGACACGGAGAATACACAGGTATTGCTGCTTATCCTTTACTGCGCTGCACAGGCACAGCGCCTTGCTGTTGGTCACAGACTGTCTGTTAGCAGCGGTTGCGTGCTTCTGCCGCCTTCAGATGAACAGGCACGTAGCGACAGGACTGGGCTGGGTCGGCTCTTAGTGTGTCAGCAGATGTGCGGAGAGCTGCACGTCACTGCAGCGGCGGATCGCGTGCAGAAGCGTTTCTTGCTTGTGATTGTTACCTGTCAGTGTTTAAGTTTGTCACAGTAGTGGCAATGAAATACAGTCCCGTTAACGACGAATATAGGAGAGGTGGTGTATTCAAAAGCGCATAGAAAGAGGGGCTAGAAATACGCTTCAGCACCTTTCACATAGATGTATGATGGATTCGTAGCCCAGCCAAGCAGGGAGCATCATCTAGATGTGAATACCTCACTGTTACGTAGTGATTTAGGTGAAACGGGGTCACCGATGCCTGGTTTGACACGGGTTTTCATTCCAAAGTTACCCTGCCTTTGGCAGCGACTGTTACACAACCAAGAAGAGTCCAAAGACCAAACAGGACGCGTCAAAACAACAATACTTTCTTCTCTATGCTCTGTTCTGGGCCTGAAGTATGTGGGGGACTGCTCCCGCATAAATATAAACCTGTCTGCTGATTTTAAACTGACCTAGTATTATAAGCAGGCCTGGTATTTTTTTAAGCACAACTGAAAATCATCCCTGGACAGCAAAAACTTCCTTTAAATACTATATTCAGAATATATACTGAATTTACAATGTCTTACATGGTACCTGATTTGAGTTTTTCCTTGTGATGTTGTCTGTAGAATATCTTTTACTTGCTAAAAACAAAGAGCAAAGATGATATTCTGTGTATATAACTAGCTACAATACCAATATTTAAGGTCATTTGTTGTAGTTCTCGGAAGGGCAATCGGAAAACAAGGTGAGGAGTCTGATCACTATAAAAAAGATTAGCAAATTGAACGATGCCTTAGGAGACCTCATCATTTTGGATCCTCTTGATGGAAAAATCCAACAATTAAAAGTTTTCAGGCACCATACACTAAAGTATGTCAGTGCAGATCCACCCATTAGCAACACGTTAGCCTCCCCACCTTAAATTTCAGGTTGGACTTTGCATGCCATACACAAGCCTTAGAGCAAGAGATGTTTTAAATAAATAATGTCTTGTTTGTGTATACAATGCTCCTTTGCTGAGATCTGTTTTAGTACTTACTGGGCAGATCATAAAGCAAGAAGCAAAAATAGCCCCTTAACAATAAACAGTACAAGGTAAAAAACCTCACCTTATTTGTCCCCAAACTTGCAAGACCGCGTAACCACATACCTTTATGTCTAGAGGTTAGTCAAGGGCAGCAGGTGTGGGTGTGGGGAATATACAGTGCTTCATGAGGCACGATAGCAGAATTAAATATAACCTGGGAAGTTTATCCTGATTTAAAAAAAAAAAAAAAAGCTATACTGTACTTGGAAGTTTTACCCATACACTGTTTGCAGCAAAGATCAGTCAAAACACAAGACTGTCAAGAAAGAAAAGAAATACTAGCTGATTTCTTTTTGGTAGTGTTTTTTTAATTTCAGTTTGAATAATAACATTTTTCTGACATGTTCTGTCTAGTACTTCCCGTACCAGGAACTCAGAGATTCTGTGAGTGATAAGCACCTTGTCAACCCTTGGAGGGGAAAAAAGAGGCAAATTTTCCTTTTCCACAGGGCTTTTGCATGGAAGTCCACAAGATATGGTTCTGCTTTGCTTCTCTTACACCACCAGGACCACTGGTCACGGTGGGCTACGATGGTTTGTAGCGGCGGCTTTTGTGGCCACGCTCTCTCAAGTTTGAAACAGTCTGCATGCAAGGAGGGGTACGCACCCCTAACACAGGCCTTGAACTTCTGCCCTTTATAAGAAGCAGCTACTTAGAAACTGAGATCGGAATAGCCTTCATCGTTTCACCTTCCTCTACTAATAAACACCCCATCTCTCTGAGGCAGTAGCTTTTTGGATATAACCAATGACTCGGTTATTTTTCGTCTGCATAAGCATAATACTTGACAAATCAAATGACGGTAAGAGACTGAAGGAGCATGTCTGCTGTGATGCTCCTGTGTTTTATTATGGCCTGTTACTGTGGTCAGTCGAGTCACAAGCTAATGAGAGAGAGGACTGAAATGAGAGGACTGAAGGACCTGCGCCTAACGGCTCTCGCTCACTATCCACACTCAAAACATACGGGGGAAACCCCGGCCCATAGCCTAATCTGCAACTGCTTGCCTGGGTGGTAATTTTCAACAACGGCAAGTCGTCTGTCTTGATGTAAGAACACATCTAGGACTTCTGATATGTTGTGTTTGTGTTATTTAAATAGACCCAAATTAATTCTGAAGGGGCTAGTAACAAAGTCTGCTGTGCTAAAGACGAAAAAGAGGAGTGCAGTTTTTTTAGTATACATATGTAGGTGTAGGTGTGTGTATGTATATAGATAAAAAAAGTAGGCTACTGATTAGTCTGGGAATCTCACCTGCTTGTGGTCAGAAGTTCTCTCCTGGACTTCACAAATAAAATACTCAAAACTGCAGTGTTCCCACCTGCATTTTGACAAACCAGCATCTCTCAAAAGCAACAGGCTACTTTGCGGGGGGCGGGGGGGGGGGGGAATGGAAAAAGCGCCTGATAATTGAAAGCAACATGAGCCGTGTGGGATACGCACAGAGGTGGGAGCCATTCTCTGCTGGGAACTGAAAGCTCTTCGAGTTAAGGGGAATCTGTGGTTTTATTCTTTCCATTTGATAATATGTCACAGCACAAAACAGGTGCCTACCCTCTGTGGGAAGCTCATGTCAGCTCCAAGGGAAGGTTATGGAAGTGCTCCGAGGGATGCGTTGTCCTTTTCTTGAGAATAATCAGTGCAAAGGGAAACGGAACTTCCAAACACAATGTGCCGGACGCATTTAACACCTTTGCCTCAATCTAGGGCTGGAGACAAGAGTGACTTTATTTTACAGTTTGCCAGTAGATGGAGCAAACTGGATAGCAGCATAGATACTCTTTTTCTACTGTCACTGAAACCAAATTAATTTAATTATTTAAAAAAAAAAAGTGCAGCAGCCATCACTGGGGCTCGTGCAGCCCTTTACATCTGCTAGGAGGGTGCTTATGAACAGGCATATAGGCACATAAGAGGAAAAAACTAACCTTGAAAAGACTCCTCCAGCTCTCATCCCTGCTGGAGCAAAGACCAGTATGTGTACACGGGCAGGTCTGTGTGGTGGCAGCCCTCCTTGAGGTACCCGGGTGCCTCTTGCAAGAGAATAATCTCTTAGAATCGCTACTCCAGCAGTCCCAATTCTTGTCTGCTTTTCTGGACAGTGTCACTTTGTGGGTGTTTCTTTCTTTTCCCCCATGTTTACAGTTCCTCTTCTGTTATTATTCTGGCCTTTGCTTTTTGTTTATGGTGTTTGATGTTGAGTAAGAATGGTAAGTTAAGGGAGAACTGCCTCATGCTAGGAAAAAAAACAGCCAACGTTGTTTATTTGAAGTTTTTTTTTTTTTTTTATTTCTTCGTATTACTATCACTCTAATAAGAAATAATTCCTTTTTATTTTCCGGAACTTTGATATTCTGATTTTCGTAGCCTGCATGTTGTCACAATATTGCAATACCTTTAAAAAGTATCTTTTTATAGAAGGAACTGCAGGGAACAAGCAATGCATGCTTGTGTGCGGGATGGTATTTAAAAAAACAAAAAACACCAAAAAAACCCAAAACAAAAAAACCACTACTATTTGTCAGCAGTCCTTCCTATTTCAAGCAGAACGGGTGCCCTCTGCAGGTAACTGTTTTCAGATGAGGTTTTTTGGATGTATGCCCCCTTTTATTTCTGAGTGTCAAGGTCTTAGCAGGATCGACCAGTATTATTTTGTGTGTTTTAAAGTAGATACCACAACCCTGGCTGCAAACCCCGGCAGGCCCATGGCGCTGAGACATGAGTGCACCAAGCAGCTGGCTTGCATCCGAATCTGATTTTTCCCTGAAGCGTGTGTGTGAGGGGTGGTGTTGGGTGTGCGTTGGAGTAAATATTTTTCCTGCAGTTTGACGGTGTTTTTGTTGGTTTTTTTTTTTAAATCTTTTTTAATGGCAAGAAGGTGACTATAAAGCTGTACTCTGTAGTAGCCCGCCGTCTGAACGTGTACAGAATGACCAGGCAAAAGGGAGACGGTCTAAACGCTGCTGAGAAGGTGCCTTGCTTGCCTTAAAGAGGTCATTGTCTATTGAACCTTTTTTCTTTCTCTCTTCAGCCAGTTGTGCCTATGCGGGTTAATAGTGTTCAGGTACTCTGAGCGGACTGTGTCGGGAGGGAACCGTATGCCTCTCTGGGGCAGAAATGCTGTGAAACCGCTCTTTCTCCTGGCTCCGTAACACGCAGTTCTGCTCAGCGACCCTCCGACAGCGCGGAGGGAGGGGAGGAGATCAAGGGGGATGCCGGTGAGGTCTGAGCTGCGCTTGATGTCACATCGGCTAGCAATCAAGCCTCGCAGCTGGGCAGCAGCTAGCAGCGCAGCAAATTTGGGGAGCAGGAGAGTAGGTGGGGACCAGCCAAGGCTTCGGTTGCCTGCCTCTTCTGGGAGAGAGTGACACCGGCAAACCTGCTGGCAGCAGCAGCAGCTGCTAAATGTAAAGGTGAGAGAGGAACCTCACTGTAACTTGAATCTGAATGTGTGTGTTTGTTTTCTCTTTCTCCCATCACTGCAGTGACCATCTCTTAGCTGAGCACAACGCTTCGTCTCATCCCAAAATGCTTTTCTGGCACAGCCAGCCTGAACATTATCACCATCACCAGTATCCCACCAGTAACAGCACCTACCTGCGGTAAGAAAAGAACGGGGGGATGATTTTTAATAATAATAATTATTATTATAATGCTATAACACGCAAGAATGCAGACCGCACAGCCTTTGCTAATTCACAAGTTCAAGCCTTCAGATAGAGCTGGTGATCGTAGAGCCGTTGAGAACAGTTTGAGCAGTCGCGTCAGCGCAGCAGAGGTTGACTTTACTATAGCTCCACGATTTTCACAAACGGTACCACCATACACGTGTGCTAGTAACCAGTGACAGGAATGTCGTACTGCTTAATATGGTAATTCACAGATGTGTTAATTTTTTTTTCTTTTTCAAATTACATTTGCAGTCTGTAGATAAAACTCCATTTATATGAAGCAATACAGGCTTATAAATACCTAGATTTTTCACATCTCCTTTATCTGCTGAAGCTCAGCTGATCTGCAGGATCAGGACTAGGGGCTGCTTGTGGTGTCAGTGCAGGGACACTGGCGAAATGCTTTGCGTTGAAATTCTGATGCAATATGTAGCTTATTGCATCAGCGTATTCCTGTGAGCTAGGAACCTACTTTACCTCTTCATGACTAAAATATTATTTGTGTACAGTATTCAGATTTTTCTTATAGTTAGAAACTATTATGCTTTGACAAGAGCTAGGCTCCTAGATTCCAGATAATCTTGGATGTTAACTGAGTTTCAATTTACAGTGTGGTTCACTCTCTATATTAAACTTTAGCTTACTGCTTTTTGGCCAAATACAATGTATGTAAACATGATAATGTTTAATCATCTACCTTCACGTGGCTTTTTGCGTGTTTGTAGTCTCGCACCTATCGCTGTATCACTGCATTACTTCTGCTCTTGTAGAACTGTTGAGTAGCGTGTTTTAATTAGAAATGTGTTAAGTTTTAGGTTTAAAAAACCCCAAGGGAATCGAGGCTATATTTGGGTTCCAAAGTGTGAAACTAATGAAACTGCAGTGGAATTTTATAAAATCAGCCCACTTCAATACAAAGGTCAGGGTGATTTGAAATTTAGGTTGGTTAACACAAATAGGTAGCAAACACAGCGCTGTTCCTATTGGCTCGGGCAGTAAACCAGAAATGAAGAACGGGTGCTGGAGTTCCCTCGTGCAACCCTATTTACAAGCGACGTGCACAGCTGCCGGTGCACAAGCAACCACAGAGCAAGGGCAAGTGGGGACATCCACTCGCACCTCCAGCCCCCACCTTCTTCAGCCGCGCGGAGGTGCGTCTCCCTCCTAGCGTTTCTCGGGGCCGTGCTCTCTCAGGGCCCGTTTTCACCACGTGCTTGTCTTTCCTCATTGCTTCTCTGTATTTTTTTTTCTGCTTCCCCACCCTTTTCTAAGAGTCCCTCTGAAGTTACTCTTCCCACGCATGCTAGAGCGCCTGCCTTTAGCTTTGGATGGCGGCATGCATCTGGTTTATTTTGGTATTGAAATACGACGTAGCGGGGGACACTTCCATAAATGAAGGGTTGCGTACAGGAGCTAGCAAGATTGGCCCTTGAGGCCGATTACCGTAAGCAGAAAGAATAGAAACCCGTTCAGGCACTAGGCTTCAGTCTGGTCGTAACCATCAAGGTGCTTGGCTCTGTCCTCAGCGCTTCCCCCTTAGCGAAGCACCACGCTTCAGTCCCGCATCTGGCCATCGGTAAGGCTTATCTAGAAAGAGCAATCGACATCGGGGGAGGATGCCAGCCAGCGTTAGTGAAGAGCAGGTGGAGAAAGGAGTGTCCCAGGATCCCTTCTCCCGCATCCCAGTAAAACTGGCCTTACAACGCATTTATGCATATACATTTGCAAAATCGGGCTCCTACTGCACGCGCTTGCTCTCTGTTATGTCAAGTCTCCAATTCCAGTTAGCGGCTCTGGTGACCGGGACATGCAGAAATGGAATGGCAGGGCCACAGGGAATGTCACCTCAGACAAGTCAGGCTTGTGGATTTGGCCTGCTCAGCGGGTTAGAGAAGCAATTTGAGATCTCAAAAGGCCTTAACCCCTGTTTTAGACAACTCCACCAGGCAGGTAGAAAGTTTGGAATGTTTTTCGTGTAGGGAAGGCTTGGGAGGGAGGCAGGAAGAAAGCTGTATCATCCTATAAGGTGTACGGAGTCTTCTCTCTCCTGTAGCCTCTGCTTTCAGCCTTACTGACAGGTAAATATTTAACAATTTGGGCACAAATTCTGCCATCTCATCCTCAAAACAGGCTGAGGTGCCCCACTTGTGGCACTCTGCATGGGGCTGATATTGTCTGTGTTGCAGAATAGGAATTTTATTAGAAAAAAGGCATTAGAAAATGTACATGTGTGTGGATTTTCAATGGTTCCTATTTGGTTAAACCCACTCTAGTTTTCTGTGGAATACAGGCGGCATCAAAAGTGTGACAATTTTTCCAGTCAAGACTGTTTGTTTATTGCTCATAAAGAATAAGAACAACTTTACTTTTGCAAGAGAAATCTGTATTCTTTATTTGCTTAAGTCTTTAAAATAGCTTGAACTTGACTCTGCTCTCCCTGAGTATAAGGCCAATATATAAGTTTAGCAACAAATTGTCCCAAAAGTTAAATTACGGGAAGACTAAGAGAAAGAGTAGGATTAAAAATAATAATAAAAATAAAAGATATGGAAGCAGCCAGCATTCATACTACAATATGTAGAACGTCAACTGTAGGCATTAAAGAAATCACAAGGCTAGCGTAAAAAAACTGAAAAATTGAATAGAGAATTTTTTGTTTTCAGTGTTTCTGTTTGTAATCACTATCTGCCCGAAGATATTTTTGAACTCTCCTGGCAAAAGTTGAGAACAGTCCATGGTAATTACAAAACCAAGAGACTTAAGTTGAGTACTTGAGCTGATTTGTGCTGAAGCTACGACCCCACGCATGGGAGCAGGCTAGATCTGCCCGGAAAGCGGCGTTTGTGTGCGCTGCTGATCCTCAGCAGATGATCTGAGAACATGACTGAGCAAGGAACCTGCCCCACAGAAAGAAACACATCACAGGCCTGTACTTTAAAAACAACACGGCCCGGCCGC
>JAVKLA010000010.1:11288858-11303434 GCA_034782735.1 Sagittarius serpentarius | reverse complement strand
GGCGGCGGCGGCCGCCGCCCCCCGGGCCTCAGCCCGCCGCGGCGGCCGGGCGAGCGCAGGATGCTGAGAGCGACCCCGCGCCCTGGTCGCGCCGCGGGGACAGGCCCCCCCCGGGGCTGAACGCGGACTCCCACCCCCCCTCCCCTGTCCCTCCGCCTCGGTCTGCACGCGCTTCCCCTCCCCCGTCTCCTTCAGCCCCTCGCTCTCCCGGCGCCGCCCGCCGAGACGCCGCCTTCCCGCCGGAGGAGAGGCGGCGGCGGCGGCGGCGGCTCCGGGGCTGAGCGGCTCCTCCCCGTCCGGTTCCTGGCGCGGAGGGCGGCGGAAGATGGCGTGGGTGCTGAAGATGGATGAAGTGATCGAGTCTGGGCTGGTGCACGACTTCGACGCCAGCCTCTCCGGCATCGGGCAGGAGCTGGGAGCCGGTGCCTACAGCATGAGGTAACTCGGCGCCGGCGGTGGGTGCCGCCTCCCCCACACCGGCCGGCCTCCTCGGGGAGCGCGGGAAGGAGCTGGGGCTGCCCCCTCCCCCCTCCCCGCCTCTTCTTCCCTCATTTTTCTTTTTTTTATATCCCGGAGGCTCTTCCCCAGGAGCGGGCCCGGTCTCTCCTGATAGCTGCTGCTGCTGCTGCAGCCGCCTCTTCCCCGGTACCGGCTGCCGTGGGCTCGGCATGGCGTGAAGGGGCTCCCGCCCTGCCCTGCCCTCGCCTTCTGCTGGCAGATGGCCCGCCTGAAAGGGCGGGCTGCCGCCGCTTAGGCTGGGGTGCTTTTGCCCCATACGTGTCACCTCTGCCCTCAAAATGACGTTTCTCTGGCCCTTGGCTATGTAACTGGAGCCCGTGTTTCAGAACGTGATCATCTTCCGCTCGGCGAATATAATTCTGGTTCATAATAAACGACAGCTGTTTTCTCTGACGTTTAAAAAAATGCTTTTTCTCTAGCAGGTAAACGTTGTGGTAGTTAATAGGGTAGCAGCGTGGTTGTACTTTAATCAGTCTATTTGTTCTTTCATACTTACGTGTAGTATGTGTCTTTCGTGAGTTCCCCCCCGCCTTGTCATGTAGCTCTTTCTGTTCTTAATCAGCTTGGCAGTTTCTTTACCTTTTGATTGTTCCCCAGGTTTTACAGAAAAAGTGTTTAAATAGCGTTTGGGTGTGCTTTTCCAAAGTGAAGATAAAACTGTACTTGTTTGAAAGAAGTATGTTTTATCTCGGGTACGGGCAGAACGCGTGGATTCCCAAGTGACTTGGCGTAAAAAGGGGAAACTGCTTTGGAGACACTGGGAGACATTTTAGCCTATGGTTTTCGACAGGTTTAGTTAGTATTTTTGAGAGTCCAGAGAAGTGAATCACTGGCATTTGGTAGTTTTGATGGCCTAGCCTGTATGGAAGCGGCATTCTTTCTCAGGGCTACCTGAAACTTGGAGGCCACCACGAGTTTTGGCTATTACATGTGTTTTAAAGCAGTACTTCCCAGGTGAAGTGTTGGAACTGCAGTGCCTTTGTTCGAAGTTATAAATAAGGGTTTCAGCTGAACAGAAATGAGGACCCTTTTGCTAGTGTTTGGGATTGTGAGCTCAGCAGATTTATGGTGGGATATGTATATTAGATGCAGTTTTCCTTTTGCGTGGGGTTTGGGGTTGGTTTTTTTTTTTTTTTCTGGTTTTCCTAATGGAAAATAACTGTGAGAACTTGCCAGTTCAGAGAACAAGGTGATTCACCTCTTTTTGTGAGGATCTTCCCGATTTTATATTCAGGTCGTCTGGATCTTACTCCACTTCTGTCCCGTTTCTGCCTTTGTAAAGTGAACGTTCATCCCACGAAGTGGCATGCCAGTTTTTGTGGGCAGCTGTACGGCAGTTGCCTGGATGCCTTCTCAGCATTTGGTTTCTGGTTATATTTTTCCTCATGCAGCCACTAATGAATAATGCATGTGCTCCTGTTCAAGAACCACTCTTCCTTCTCTATCATCATCCAGTTCTTTCCAGGGTTTCTTACGAGTAGAAGTCTTGAGTTTTGACTGGGCTGGCTTTTTGAATATTTCCCTTTCTTTTTGGAGACTTAATTTCTCCTCCCAGTAATGCACACTGTTTAGTTTCTTGAAACTTCAAGAATTCCAGTCTTTACTGTTGTTGTGTAGATTGTTTATTCTGCTCATATCATCCTTTTACGGTGGGCAGCAATCCTCAGTGTTTTTTTAGTTACATATGTCTGCCTATTAGGATGTTTTGAATTACCACAAAAAGAGTTGTAGCAGTTAAAAGCAGCTCTTATGAAGTTAATATTGCACAAGCTAAGCTGTGCATTAGTCTATATGTTTTGTTGCACGCTTTATGTTTGCGATAAGATGCAAGTATCTTTGGAACACACTAATATTATTTGTAACTTTAGTCTCTGAACATGTAGTTAAAGGGATCACCTAATTGCAACTGGTGTTTGCTGGATTCAGAGTGATTTCAGCAAGCATGTTAGCTATATTATGTATTGCTTAGATTTCTACGTTAGGGAAATCACGGCCTGTGAAGTCAAGTGATGTGAGAGGGGAAAACTAAGGGAAGTGGCGTAGCATGGAGAGTGAAGATACTACTCTGTCACCTGTGTGCCAGTGGAAGCTAATTACTTGTCAGTTCCTTACAAAAAAAAAGCATGACAGAAGAAAGAGAAATACTGTCTAGAGGAGAATGCTGGGAGAACTCCCCAAGCTATATGCCCCTGCATTTTGTTAGGAAGACCTGCACATAACCCTTTTACCTGTTAGGGTTGTATAGAATGTAGTTGATGTATCCTGGAGTTGCTGATCAGTCAGTGCTCTGAAGTAGAATATATGGCATTACTCCTGTGATTATTCTTATGAAGAAAACTGCTCGTGTGCATTGACCAGTAACTGTAGCTTCTTTAAAAGGAAGCTAACTGGACAAAATTTGTCTGCAGATTCACATGGTTTTAAATAGTTCTCAAAGTTTCCTTGAAATCTTGAAACCCAGTTTTTCTGATTGCTGTTTTAATGTCTTCTCCTGCAAAAGGAAACTGCCTATAACCACAAAATTACATTCAATTGATGATAATTACTGTCAGATGTGTCAAATAACCCCTCGCCTCGGAAACCTATAGAAAAACATGGTACCTTTAGTGATAGTGAGTTTTGAGTATTGCTGTTAACTTCAGTTGGTGATGATGCTGTTGTATACATTTAAGACTCTCATAGTGGTTTCTTACAAATCTGTCATAATATCCATCATAACGCAGCAAGAATTGTGTAGTTTTGGGGACCGCTGAGCGTTGCTATGAACCGTTAAAAAATGGAGGCTATTTCATTGAAAAGATAAGTTCCAGGAAGGAACTGCCTGCCACTTCTCTAGCAGAATTCCATTTTTTCATGTAATGAATTACTTGATTCATGAATTGATTTAAATTAAGTAAAATGAGCATTACTATAAGGACAAGTACCTTAATGGGTCAATTTTTGTGTAATTTGGAAGCTTAGTATATGAATTTATTTAAATGGTTGCAGTTCCAGTGGTATTTGTAGTGCTAAAATTGAAGTCTGTCATTGGGAAACTTGACGATTATTTCAGGAGTAGCTATTGTGGTATATATTTCTAGATTAAAACCTGAAGTTTATTAAACGAAATTGAAAAAGATGACTCTTGGTTCTGAAACGGCAAAGTCTGTACAAAAGACTGTACGAAAATACGTCCAGACAATCCTCCATTTTTGGAGCATCAAGTCAGTTTGACTCTGCTGCATCTCCCAAACGCTTGGGAGTGTCTTTGGAGAATGGAGCTGGCTGCTGCCTTGGTTGGCAAGAACAGAAACCTACTGCAGTCAGTCGTCTTTCCTTGCTGTGCTGTGGAGAGCCTTGGGTGGTGAGGGAACTTTGTGTGTCAACTCTCCTTCGAAGTTAAGGCTAAAGTAACCATTAAGGTGGTCTGTTAGGACTTGGGGGACCATTGTCTCACAACCTATAGCTTTGTTTTCAGGTGGAGAAGAGAGGGAGGAGGGTGTTGTCTTTCTAACAACTTTCGGGTCCCTGACCTCCTTTTTTTGGCTTCTGATGAACATGATTGGGTTATGACAGTTACCCTCTTAAATTTATAGTTGCTGTGCAAAAACAAAAAAAATGGGGTTACCTCATTCAGGCCCTGTTTTCCTTATGGCTGCTGTTACTTTCTGACAGACAAAATGACTGTTTAGGCTTCCCCTAACACCTCCCACTCATTTTTGAGATTCTGCTGCTGGTTATGTTGGGTTTTTTTCTTAAGAGGAGTGCTTAAGGTATCCTCAAATCTTTTCCCTTTTCCCCATAAAACTTTCTGCAGAATAGATTAAAAAGCTTCTGTTGCAGTGGTCTGTTCTGTTTTCCTGTATTGCACTGTAGGAAAAGAAAAACAAACTTTCGCTAACATCTAGATGCTGTAAAATAAAATTTTATGTGCTGATTAGAATTGGAGCTTGATTGTTTGTGCAGGCACACAAATGTGTAAATACCTGTCAGGAAATAGACATTTGAGGAAAAAGAAAATCCACAAACCTAAACCTTCTTGCTTTGTTACCGCAGAAAAAACATGTTGAAAGATAAACCTCATGTTCTGGATCACTAGCATTGGTTTGGGGTTTCTTGTTTTCTTCTTCCCGGATGAATGTGTGAATACGTTTCAAAAAGGCAAGGAGACCAGTTTAAACCTTAAGGAAAAGACTCTTCAGGTTGCGTAATTATCTTCTCTGTTCCCCTGTCACCTCTCCTGGTGGATGGACGTGTGGGATTGAGAGCAGGGCAGCAAGTTTACCCTCACTTACGCTTTATGCGTTACTGCCGCTTGGGAGCAATCTGTACTTTATAGCTGCTGCAAATTAGAGCAGCTGCCTGACCTCCCTGTGTCGGAGGAGTGGATGGAGAACCAGGGGTTTGTAACTGTGAACAAATACTGTTCTTACAGCTTCTCCTTGCGTACCTTCAAGAGCTTAGGAAGACACAGGTTTTGGTAGTGGGGTTTTTGTTCTTTCTTTGATGGGTTTTTTTTTTGCTCCCCAAGACTCCCCATAAGTTGAGGCCTTTAACCAGCCGAGTTTCCGTGTGGTGGGTTGTAGGATTCCCAGGAACAGCACTACGTTTGCACCTGTTTTCTCATTCAGGTTGCATTTCTTGACAAGTGCTTCAAAGTTGTTTCCTGACAGCTATTTCCAGGGGTCTCATCTCGCATCTAACTTGCTTTTGTGGACGCAGGGAAAGTGTTAGGAAGTATCAGCTCTCCCGGTCCCTTACATTTTCCTGTGGCTTGCTCAGACCTCTTAACAGTGCAGAGCTTGGCTTTGAGATCATAACTCTAGTTCAAATACTGCCTGAGAAACATTTTTCTCAAGGTATTTGTCCTCGTAAACGGTGCTTTAAAGTTTCAAAAGACCTGCATGTTCTTGGATGCTTTAGTATTCACACCCAAAAGTAAACAATCCAGAAGACAGATAAGGCAGATGATTGATGGAAAGTCACTTTGACTTTTGATGACATACTAGTTCCTGTTGTTGTAAGGACAGGAGGTGAGGTTCTTCATTTATTTTGTGACCCTATTATTATTAGGCAGTTGTGGATTTTTTTTTAAATGCTTCAGAAAAAGTGTTGAAAAGAGGGTTTTAAATTTTGAAGAAGAGTGATTTTATGGCTGGCAAACACATTTCACAAGCATGGGAGAAGGGTAACTTAGATTTTTCTTGGTCTTTTTGTACTGTACTCATGTAGGCTACATAACATAGGATGGCTTATCGCAAGTGATCCATCCCACTGGATGCTTTGGTTTTCTAGGTGTTAATATGCACCTTGCATCCTCTTCTAAGCCTTCCTACTTTTGTATGGCGAAGTCTCATTTATGCACTTCCTCTGTAGCATAGCTGGCTGAGATTGGGTGTTGGAGATGTGTTTGCTGCCTGCTTTTGGTGTGTGATGAAGACTGTTTATGATTTGGTTTTCTGGGAAAACTTTCTCCTCCCTCTAGGAAGAAAGAATGCTTTCAGTTGAATGCTTTAGATAACAAATTGTGAGGGACTGAGATAAGACTTTCCTTATCGGAGCTAATAGTTTCAAAAATTTGGTCTCGGAGTTCCTTCCATCCAGAGAGTAAACCTTCATAGGTCAGCTTTTTGAAATGGTATCAGGAAGTCTAATAAAAAATGCTGCTTCTCCAAAACATTGCTGTTTGTTTATGCCTCAGCTTGCTTGTAGTAGTCCAAAGTTCACTTAGATGAGACACCTGAAGTAAATGAGTCTCTTAATTCCCAAGATCAAAAGTTATCAGTGTCAGAAAAAGAACAGAATCAGTCTCTTAAAGCTCTTTTCTCCTGTAGCCTGAAATCATTTCAACAGTTGCTGTTTTGGAGAACTTATTTTTCCTCCATCTGGGTAACTCTGCCAGTGTGGTGCTTCAGTTTAGGTAAGAGGTTCTTCGCCATGTTAAGTAACCTGAGCAAAGCTGGCAGTAAAAGCGCCTGTTGCTGATCTGCATTGGGCCAGCACAAATCCGATTTTACCAGGTGAGTAGGAAAATGACTAAAGGATGCTGAAGTATACATAAACATGGAGGCTGCCAGTGATTTACTGGGGGGCAGATAATTCGTAGTGCCAGGCCATTGGCTTATTATAAATGCAGAAATTGTATCTGGCATCTGAGGAAAAAAAGCTGGAACTGAGAAAGCTGACCTGCTCTCCTGTTTGATTTTTATTGGGTCTTATAAAATTGGAGGTGGTAAAAAGACTGTCATTTCAGATCTGTGTAGTTTTTAGGAATGTGATCTACATAACAGCATATATTATATGCAGTTTATCACTTACAAGGTACTCTTCTTCGGTGTAAGTAAAGAGGACTATTAAAAATACTAAATTTCTCTTTCCCATTGGTTTCCTTCTCTGATTGTGAGTACGCCTCGCATCTTTTCTTCAGCTGTGCTGCGTGAGCAGTGAGTTTTATTTTGTAGAAAATGCTTGTCACTGTGAAATTTAGATGGTCCCTATTTGAACTAACGTAAGGATAAACAACAGGGGATTTTGGCCTCAGAGAACTGAGGGAAACGCTCTTTGTATTCTTGTGTTTCTCAAAGCTGCGTGTTCCTGATGACTTCCTAGGTAAACGTAGTCATTAGCGATTTCTTCCCTGATTCCTGTATCCCTGTTACTGCCAGTTGTGAGGAGGGAAATGGGCTTAACTCATTATGCCTGCCCTCAAGTTATGTTCTGTAGGATGGGGGTTTCTCTGCCCCCATCAAGAGTAAGATTCTTATCACCTGCTTCTACCACCCTCAGTTGTGTAGCTGTGTGTTGGGCTGTGCTGTGAACCGATAGAGATCCCAACCAAGCCCAGAAAAATATTGTGTAGAAGGGGAAGGGTAGGGAGGGAGCAGCTCGCGTGGCAGAAGTTCTTTCTGCCAGTACTGCCCAGAAGACCTTTTGCGTTGGTGAGCTGTAGGCTCATGGGTATCGAATAAAACGGGTCATCCCCTGTTGCTGTACAACAGTGACTGAAGGACAGACCATTCGCTTCATAGCAGCTTCCTTGTTGAAACTCAGGAAAGATACATCACTTTTTTTAAGAGGAAATAATAGTTGGTTCTAAATCAGCTAACTTTTTTTTATCACTGACACTTTAAAATCTTAATTTGAAATACTTTATTCATACCTTATTGACTCTTTTTTTAATTGCCTGCAGCTTTTATCTGGTTTCAGATGGGAACAAATATATGTTTAAATGTGAAAACACTGATACTTCATTCTTTATGAGTGAACAAATCAAAATGTTATTTAAATGGTATTTATTTAAAGATGGTCTAGGAAGGGGCTTTAAATTGCATTGGCTTCTCTTTTCCTTTGGAATGTGCTAGTACCCAGAAGACTTTTATAAGAAAAATGTATGGTTTTATCTGTGAAAATAAATGAAGATTCTTACGTTTGCCTCATGCCATTTGCTGGAGCGTTTTTTTTTTTTTAATAGTGGCATTTAAGAATGTGCATTATGCTCTCTTTACAACTAAATTGTAGGGTTGAGAAGTTGGATGTCTTTTTTTTTTTTTTTTTTTTTTCCCCTTCCTATTGGCAGGTAGTCATTACTACTTTGTAAGTATTAGCAAAAGCAGGTTTAAAGCAGGCTAAATTTGTCTTCCATTTGTATTTGTTGGCTTCCAGTGCCTTGTCTGTTAATTTAACTAGTTCATTAACGACTGCATGCATTCTTAAGCTAGACCAGATGCATTTTTATCTTTAAATGGTGAGTGGAAAATGAAGGCTTGAAAGATATTTTTCATAAATACACAGGAGACTTCTCTTTTTAATCTTGCGTGTTACGTGAAAGCAAGCGCTGCAGAACTCGGTGAAGAATTACAGGTTAGTTATTTGGTGAGATACTTTGCATGCCTTCTTGTTGCGCTTTGACACTTATGTGTGTATTTTAAACGTTGTTATTGTTTCCGTGTTCTTTCCGCTTTGAAGTTCCTCTTCATAAAAACGCTAACGAGTGTTTTATGTGCCGAAGCCTGTGACGAGCATCGGTTCCTGGTGTAGAAGTCCTGTCTTGGGACGATGCTTCCCTCTGCTTGTCGCAGTGCTCCCTCTCGTGTCGGGCTGCCCTCTGCTCGTGCTGCCCTTTTGACTGACATCAAGGCATGAAGCATCTAGTTGTTTCTTCTGAGTCATCCTCAAGTAGCTGTCCACCGATCTATGAAATTTTCTGCCCTACCTCTGGGTACGATGCTCCTTTTGGTCTATATAAGTAAACCGTTTTAAGAGTCTCTGCTTCTCTTACGTGACTATTTCACATTTATCTTCCTTTGTTAACTAGTAAAGGAATACAGCATCCTCTGGGCTCCGGTTTGGGGAGCTGGCATCAGAAGTAGCTACGGTATGGTTCAGCAGGCTTGCACTGCTTTTTTGGGCAGTATCCTGCCTCCTCCTGCTTTCACGCCTGTTTGTAGCATCTCCTGTGGTTTCTTCCTAGTGGAAAGGAACCTATATGGGTGTCTTTTTTTTGGTCTTTTTTTAATTCTAGTTGTTATTTTTGGGAGAGATTGTACAGTCTCTACAAGGTATAGACAAACTTCTTAGACTTTTTCACCATTCGTAACTATTTCCTCTTTCAGGTCAGTATAGGTTCTTCCAGGTAGCCAGGGGAGTAGAATATGATATGGCTGGCCTTTACCTTACTGTATGTGACACGTGCTCTGAAAGAGAAATTGGGGTGCCCCAGCTGCACTCCTCATACCTAATACTTGTATAGACCAAGTCTATACTATAACCTTCTGTGACACAAAAAATATTAGCTGTAATTTCACTTTTTAAATTGATTATGACACTGATAGGAGCTGGAATTCAAGAGGAGTAAAGCAGGCTGTGATAGAGATGATGTTCAAAGTGTAAATAATAGTGCAATACAGCTAAGACATTTATAATTCTCTTGCAAAATCTATGATTGTGATCATTGCAAGAGAAAAACAAAAGATACATACAGATTAAAAACTGAATCACAGGTGAGGTGGTGTGAGAAATCTTCAGTTTAGAAACTAACTTTCAGGGAAATTTTCATGGATTTGCAGATCAGTTCATCATGAAAAAAACTTCAGTGCAAGAAAAACACTATCTTTGAACAGAACTCGCTAATCTCTTTGGAGTTTTATTTATGAAGGATTACTCTATACACAGAAAAAGAATCTCTTGCTAATACAGAATATTTAATACTGTGGAAAGCAGAAGATGTGTTTGGTGGCTGTGGTGAAGCTCTCTTTCTTACCGCTACCTGTGGACAGCATGGATTGCTCTTTACTCTTCAGAAACTTTGCAGTTCCAAAGTTTTTCAGGTGGTCTTAGGTCTATAAGCAAAGTGAATCTTGGCATATACTTTCTGTAACTTAAGTTGTGTGAATCTGCTGTTTAATCATTTTTGTGCTATTCAGTGTGTTAAAGCCTAATAGAAGTTAAGATTGAAAAATGTCAACAGAATTAATAAGTTAGATATGATGATACTAAATGGGGAGAAAGATTTTCACAGTGTTGTAAGTAACTTACTTTGGGGAATATATTACTTAGAAGAAAGTAAATGCATTGCTCTCAGCTGCATGTATGTTAGGCAAGCTTGCCTATGGTGACAGGTGAAAAGTTAAGAGTAAAGTGAATGTTTTCAGTGGAGACAGGAACTGAAGATTAAATTTTCAGAGGATCAGCACAATTTTATTTATTGTCTGCTTAGGTCCCAGGGCATTGTTTATGTATCCTGGCCTAAAATTTTGGTGGAAAATGTTTTGGATACTGCTCACATTGGTTTCACTAATAAACCGAGTTGCACAATTCTGTATATATTCCACTGTGGTTTTTTAAGTCACAAGTAACTTTTTTTTTTTCTCTAACTTCAGGCAAAACAGGGCCAACAGTCTCACAAAGTTATTTGTTTGTTCTTTTCAGTGACGTTTTGGCACTGCCTATTTTCAAACAGGAAGATTCCAGCCTTCCACAAGAAAATGAGACCAAACATCCACCCTTCCAGTATGTTATGTGTGCTGCAACATCTCCAGCAGTAAAATTGTGTGATGAAACGCTTACATACTTGAATCAAGGTTGGTATGCATATGTTGCTGGCATAACTATAGTGAATGCAGCTTGTGGTGCAAGTCTGAAACTGGAATTGTATTTTTTGTTTGAGACATGGGGCTACATCCAAAACAAATGCATGTCAAAAGTGAGATTGGATACCTTACTAGTAGTCTTGTTTTGTCCAACTCACAGACTCATAGCTATAGTCTGTCATTATGTCCCTGTTAGTCTGGTTCTTTTTGGTTTGGTTTTTTTTTTTTTTGTGGTCTGTGTGTTACCCCTCTCCATCCCCCAGCTCCCCCAACAAAATCAAGCTGACAGAGCTTTTAGGAGACAAACTTCAGGTAGTAATAGCTTAAAATACAACGCTAATTTTGCATTCCTGTTTAAACTTGATTGATAATAGCAAGTTAATTGGGTGATATTTGCATAAGGTACTCACAAACACTCCAAAAAAGTCATAATAAATGTTAAAATGTCAGTCCCTAAACAAAAATCGTTGCACAACAGAGGCTGCTGTAATCACTCTCAAGTTAGCTATACATACTTGCCCAGAAGAGTATTGTGTTTGAAACATAACCGTAAGTGCAGCTATCTTTGTAATTACCTTTGGAGTTTGTGTGTATTTCACCATTGTCCCTCTACATTTATCAGAAGTTAACTAGATAAATACTTGAGGTGAGTCTTGCTGCTTTTTTCTCATAGTTGGTGGTTGATTTGCATGAAAATTCGGTTTTCCTTCTGCACAGGGCACCGACTGCTGGGTAGAATAATCTGAATGTAGGCATTGCCATGTGATAAAACCTCTCTCAGCTCTGGACATGACATTGGTGTCCTAAGTTTAGTCCGCTAGTACTCTGAACTCAAATAAAACCATTTATCATGTTTGGACCATATCAATGCCTTCGTACACTCCCACCCCTCCTTCCCCTGGCTCTAACGCTCTAGGATCACCGTTCCTAGATTTGGTTTTGCTTTTTCTTTTCCTTACGGACTTCGACCCAAATTCTCTCAGTAGACACCACTGTACTTAGAAGACACAGTCCTGCAGCACGAGGTGTATGAAAAATAAAAACAATTTGAAAAAATGAGGTTCACCATTTCTTTTCCATATCCTACCATGTTTTGGTACAGTTAATCTTCTTAGCTCATGTGCTTCTCTGAGCAGCGTGCTACTTCAGTGTGCAGTTCAAAGGACACAGGTTAAAATATGCATTGGTGAATTTTCCCTGGTCTTTGTGAGCTATTTAACTTACTAATTCCTTTCCTAGGTTATAGAATTTGTGTATTTTACATGTGTGTTTTCTTGATAGGATATCCTTTTGGCTCAGGGTGAAATGCTTCTAGTAGTGTGAACTTCTGGTGATACATTTCATACCTGGAAGTGTTTAACTGTGTACTGGGGCCCTAAAATCTGTGCGAGCAGATTGTATCTAATTTGATACTGACACGATGACAAAGCATCATCTGCAGCTTTCCACGTGAATAAAGTTGCTTCATCTGGCAGTATCCAGTCTGTCTAAATATGCTTTAAACATTACTTGACTCTTCTACTAATGAGAATAATGGAAGTTCTTTAGGTGATTTCTGGCGTCTTACAAACATGTGATCGCATAGTTCAGCCATTTGGTTAGTCAGGTTTACTTTATTTTTTACCGCTTTCTGTACCACGAGCGCGCTCTTCAGGAGAAAACAGTACAGTTGCGGCAGTACGCTGGACCAGCAAGGTGCTTTATAAAACTTGGAAGTTTTATAAACTTTAAACTCTGTAGAAATACACTTTGTTTTCTTCAGTGCCAGGATCCAGCCTCCCTGACCAAACACAAAGCTTGAAGGTCAGCTCAGTGTGCTGGGGAACCAGCACAAGGCAGCAAGCTGAAGGAGGAACGTGCTTGCTATCTTGCCTCTGAGAAGAGCTTGCTGTTTAAGAAACAGTGTCTGAAATGGCTGTAAATGTTTCGTCTGCCCTTGAAAATCTCTTTTAATATAAAGATTTCTTTTGCAAAGAAGTTTTGCTGTTTTTCAGTGTCCTAGGTAACTTTTCCCGATGTCAAAAAAATGAAGGCATTGGTGTACCCTTTTTCTAAATAAACATGGGAAACCCCAGTTGGCCAACTTCCCTTCTGTGCTAATACTTCAGACAGAAAGACAGTACATTTGCTGCCTAGGTTAAGACTTTCTTCTAAAAATTTCTCTATTAGCTGTTAGTGTATATATATGTAAAAAAAAAAATGTTGGGATAGTTTTGAGAGATGACATCTTTCATACTGAAGCCAGCTTAAAAGAAGGGACAGTTTGCAACACTGAGTTGTACTGATACATATATGTTTGTGTAATGAGTTGGGTTAAGTCCTCTAGAAGAAGAATAATAATTTTAATCCTGGTCACTTCAGTAACCTGGTTTCTAGTTTGGCCCCATTATCAGGCAGTGTCTTACCTTGAATAATTTTCAACAGGATTGTGAATAAGGAGTACCACAGAGAGCAAATACCCTCTTTAATTTCTTCAACAGTTGTCTTGGGACAACTGGATTGGGAATACCAGAAGCAAGAAGGGGAATGTTTGCCACTGTCTGTTAAGCTATGGTGACATTTCCTAAGGCAACACTTAAGGCAGCCCTGCCTTTACCCTCTGCCAATAAGTACTTCAATTGGAGTAGCCAAGAGTGTCGTTCTAAGAGTTCAGGGAGTGGCTGGATGGTGCTCTTAGTCATATGATTTAGTTTTAGGTAGTCCTGTGAGGAGCAGGGAGTTGGACTCGATCCTTATGGGTCCCTTCCAACTTGAGATATTCTGTCATTCTATGAGCTGATGGAATATTTAAGGTGATGAGGTTCTCAGCTGAAGCTGATTCTAGAAGTTCAAATCTTGGAGTGATGGTGGTTGGTTGTTGAGGGGTTTTCAAGGTTGTTATTAACTGTAAAACTTGTTAAATAAGTGCCTTGAGAATACATATCGGCGTTGTAGGACAGTATTTTGAGTTGGCTGCTGTTCAGCTAGGTGTATATCGAATAGCAGAATTGGTATGGAAGAGAACCGCTTTTAAAGGGGAAGCTTTCCTTAGGGTGGTTTACACAGTGCAGCTAGGCTTGTAGTTCTGTGAATGCAAAGAACTACTTGGGAGAGGTGGAGTCCACCTCAGTGAGGGTGGCAAAGGTACCTTTGCCAGCAGGGTGGCTGACCTGGTAAGGAGGGCTTTGAAGTAGGAACAACACGGGAGGGAGAGAGTTACCAGCAGCACTGTGAGGGAGCGACGGACGTGGTTGATGAGCACAGGGCTTGGAGTGATGTGTGTGAAAGGGAATACAAAGTCAACAAAAGGAGGCTTAAAAAGGGTCACCTCCAGCATTTGGATGTAAGCGAGTAAGTGCCTATAAGGCAGCATTATGAGGAAACCCCAAAACCCTTTCTGGGAAATCAGCACGGTGGGGTGCCTTTCTGAAGTGCATGTACATTAATGCAAGCAGCATGGGAAGTGAACACGAGGAATTAAGACATCTGTGTGCAGTTGTAGGGCTATGATCTTGTTGGGATCGTGGAGACACGATGGGATGGCCTGCATGAGTGGAATGTTGCAGTGGCTCTTTAGGAAAGACAAGGCAAGAAGATAAGGAAGGGAGGAGTTGAGGTAAGGATTAACGAGCAGAACAGTGTGGGTGACATGTAGTTGGTGTCTGCTGTAGGCCACCTGACCAGGAAGAACCAAGTAGATGAAGCCTTCTAGGTTGAGCTAGCAGTAGGCTCACGTTCACAGGGCATGGTCCTCAGAGGAGGACTTGAGCCACCCTGGTGTCTGCTGGAGGGGCAACACAGCAGAGCGTGAGCAATCCAGGAGGTTCCCGGCGAGCATCGGTTGACAGCTTCCTCACCCAAGTGATAGAGGAGTGTCGTGGTTTAACCCCAGCCAGCAACTCGGCCCCACGCAGCCGCTCACTCGCTCCCCCCCCACCCAGTGGGATGGGGGAGGGAATCGGAAAAAATAAAGTAAAGCTCGTGGGTTGAGATAAGAACAGTTTAATAGAA
>JAVKLA010000010.1:11260596-11288758 GCA_034782735.1 Sagittarius serpentarius | reverse complement strand
TGGGCAGGAGAAGCTGAAAAGTCCTTGACTGAGTCTAAACACGACTGAGCAACAGCCGAAAACATCAGGGTGTTATCCACGTTCTTCTCATACTGAACTGAAAACACAGCGCTGTACCAGCTGCTAGGAAGACAATGAACTCTGTCCCAGCCGAAACCAGGACAAGGAGCCAATGAGGAGAGGTGCTCTGCTATACCTCATACAACAAGGAAGGGCTCACTGGGGATGTGAGTGTCGAAGGCAGGCTTGGCTGCTGTGACCATGAGATGGTGGGGTTCAGGATCCTGAGAGGAAGAAGTAGGGCAGAAAGCAAGAACACATGACTGGACTTCAGGAGAGCAGACTCTGGCCTCGTCAGTGATCTTCGTGGTAGAGTCCCAAGGGATAAGGCCCTGGAGGGAAGAGGGGCCCAAAAACCTGGTTCAAGGATCACCTCCAGCCTCGAGAGCAGTGGATCCCAAGCAGCAGCAAGTCAGGCAAAAATGGCAGGAGGGCTGCATTGATGAGCAAGGAGTTCCTGGCAAAACTCGGACACAAAAAGTAGGCATACAGAAGGTAGAAGCAGCGACAGGTAGCCTGGGAGGAGTACACAGACACTGTCCAAGCATGCAGAGATGCAGTCAGGAACACTAAAGCCCAGCTGGAATTGAGTCTGGTGAGGAATGTCAAAGACAAGAAGATGGTCTTCTGTAAGTATGTAAGTGGCAAAAGGAAGACTATGGAAAATGCGGTCCCCCTGCTGAGCAGGGCAGGGGCCCTGGTGACAGAGGACATGAAAAAGGCTGAGGTACTGAATGCCTTCTTCACCTCAGTCTTTTCTAGCATCGCTGGTCTTCAGGAATTCCAGGCCCTAGAGATCAGGGGGAAAGTCTGGAGCAAGGAGTGGATACCCTTGGTGGAAGAGGAACAGGTCAGAGAATACATCAGCAAAGCGGACATACATAAATCCGTGGGTCCTGATGGGATGCACCCATGAGTGCTGAGGGAGCTGGCAGGTGTCATTGTGAGGCCACTCTCGATAGTCTTTGAATGATCACGGTGGCTAGGAGAGGTGCCCGAGGACTGTAGGAAAGCAAACGTTGCTCTGATCTTCAAAAAGGAGGACCCAGGGTACTAGGGGATCCCTGGGAAGGTGATAGAGTAAATAATCCTGGGAACCATTTCCAGGCACGTGAAGGACAAGAAGGTCATCAGGAGTAGTCAGCCCAGTTTTACGAAGGGGAAGTCATGCTTGACCAACTTGATAAACTTCTATGATGAAAAGGCTGGCTTGGTAATCGAGGGGAGGGCAGTAGATATTGTTCGCAAGTCGTTGTCTTCGGTAAGGCTTTTGCTGTTTTCTCCCGTAAGATCCTTATAGAGAAGCTAATGAAGTTTGGGCTGGATGAGCATCCTTGGAGATGCTCAGAAGCAGCCAGGCTTCGTCCTGGGCAACTGCCTCTAGGTGGCCCTGCTCGAGCAGGGGGGTTGGACAAGATGACCTCCCTAAGTCCCTTCCGAACTTGACCTTCCTGTGATTTTTGTGAAAGAGGGTACTGCAGTTTCTGTGTTAAGCAGCAGGCAGTTGAAGTTCTAGCGCCTTATGTCACCTTGCTCCTGTGGTTACTCTCCAGGAACGAGCGGAGAAAGTAGCATATATAGCTCTCCTATAGAGATGACTACAGTCAGTGCTGTGGTGCTTTTTGCGCTTTCAGAACAGCTACATGTCCAAAACTCCAGAATGGGGCATGTCTCTCCTTTTGTCCGGAAAATTT
Source organism: Sagittarius serpentarius (assembly GCA_034782735.1). Classification (NCBI taxonomy): domain Eukaryota; kingdom Metazoa; phylum Chordata; class Aves; order Accipitriformes; family Sagittariidae; genus Sagittarius; species Sagittarius serpentarius. Next base: position 11,287,004 of record JAVKLA010000010.1, on the reverse strand, counting down.
CCCATGCTATTTTTGCATTTTTTTCAGTCAGGTATTCCTTGATTTTTACCTTAATATTATTTTGTACCTATAAAAGGTTAGCAACTGTTGTTGGGCAAGCATTCAGAAATTTTTTTTTCTCCCCCAAAAAATGATGAGAGAGAACAGAGAAATAGTTGCAAAAGCTTTATTAATAGTGCTAGATTAAAAAGCTGTCTATAAATGTGGGTGGACTTACATATATCTGTGTGAGTAAAATAACACTCACTGGCAATTGAACAAATCTCACTAATAGGAAGAAGCTCCCTCCTGTTAAATATAGGAGGAGAAATGTTCTGTTGCTTTACTCGGCTGCACTAGGTTCATTTCATCTTTATATGGATTTATGTCATCATGGATCAAATGCTCCCGGGGTAAAGAAAGCCTGTACCTGTGTAGAGTATATACATAAATGTGCTAATTGCATTACAGCAAAAGAAAACCAAACGGTCCGTGGTTGGAGGTAAGGTCAATCTATGAAGCAGTGAAAGGAGTTGAAGAGATCACTTGCTCATTCACAGGGGTATGACAGCTGAACTTCTGCCTTGTAGGGCAAGTCAATAAATGTCTTTTAAATGTAGTATACACTAGACCGTAAAGGTAGTTTGGAGGGTAATGTAGAAGGTCATGAATTTACTGCGCTTGATCTTAGTGAACCTCTTGACATCTATTTTGCCCTGTATTTTACTTAGGGAAATATGATTTTGCAAATGAATATGTGCTGCTTACCTTGGAAGAAAAAAATCCCTGTAGTTAAATTAAATTACTTCGAGCTTTGTCTCTTGAAGCACAACAGTTCATCACATCACTGGAAAGATAGGTTCACTCATACCTGTTTGAAATAACCAGTAACTGGCTCTTTTAAAGGCTTATTTCTGAAATCATACAAAGCCTAAAAATCATACAAAGGCAAGAGGTACATGGGCAAAATTAAACATGGGAGAGTAGTATGTATGTTGTATGAAGAGTATAAAAACTCGGCAAGAGTTTGTTCTGGAAGACCAGTCTATGGTTCTCGGTATGTTGCCTTTCATCGGTTTCAAAAATAAAGGAATTCAGCTTGGAAAAGTTTTTCTTCAGGGAAAAAAAAAAATAGAGAAACAAGTACTTACATTTCATGTAAGATGAAATACTTGAACTTTGAAAGTGTCTGTAGTCTTAAAGGGACCAGAAAGTTTCATTTTGTTCTGTAAATTCCCATGCTGTGAAGTGAACCTTGTTATAAAAATCTCTTAAACAGAAGTTTCAGGTACCGCTGTTCTTGTGTACTGTGAGCCAAAAGCTAATTCAGGTGCATTAAACACAAAATAACTTTGTGCTCAGACTCTTCTACTCATACAATTTTTTTTCTCTTTGAAGGTCAGTCCTATGAGATACGGATGCTAGATAATCGGAAAGCTGGAGACATACCAGAGATCAATGGAAAGCTGGTGAAGGTGAATTGATGTTCTTTAGATGGTGTTACTAACAAACCCCTGCTGCTTGCATATGAAAAGAGTAGTTCTTAACCTTTTATTGTACTCTGATTGACGGAGGGAGGTGGACCGGCTGATCTGACCAATAAAGAAAATGGGCACAGTGGAACCAAATGCGTGGTTCTGTTATTTCAGGTTTACTACAGATAAAAAGAATATACATGCATGGATTTCCTCTTTTACGAATGGGTTCATTTCATGCAACTTTAGATGACTAAAGGTGAGCTAATCGTGTACGCTTTATGAGGTCTGCAGTCTGATCTCTTTTAAGATGGGGTGAATCTCCACTACACGTGCCCATGTCTTTCTGCTGAGTAAAAGGAAGCTGTGGTAACAGTGATCTCAAATTTCGGTATCTAAAGTTAGGCGAGAGAAATCCAATCTAGAGGCTGTACATTTTACGTTTTTTGGTTTGTTTGGGGCTTTTTTTTTCTGCTGTCACTAGATACTTGTTCAGAATGAGTGTGTACCAGCGATGTTTACCAATAAAAAAGTACGACTATGAATACCCAGTGCATAGAGTACTTGTGTGTACTGAAGACCAAATTATTTTATGCAAAGCTCAAGATACCTAGTTGTCTATAATTTGTATCCAGTCTCTTCTGAGCCATTTCATTGTCCATTTCAAGTGATTAGGAGATGTGGAAGGAAGCTAGAGGGTCACTTAGAAAGAAGTGTAGGTATTATGAGCATGTTTCTTAGCCGATGTTACGGAAGACACGTGGAGCCAACCTGTGGTTTTTGCAACAGTGGGGTACTGGAGATGTATCCACAGGAAAACGGATCTCTCTAATTTTGCTGCTGATTGAGCAGTTTATTCCACAGCCGAGCTCCTTTTCCTAATTCCAGATTTGTCTCCTTCTGCTTTAATGTTAGCAGAAGGTACTGTGGGTCTGAGGCATTGCACGAAGTATAAGAATGAGGCAGACTGAAAAATGCCCAATTTGTGGTACAAATTATTAAAAGAAATGATGAAGGGAAGGGGGTTGGATTTTTCTTTTATGCATCTAACCATTTTATCAAATTCTCTGAAAAATCTTACTCGGGTATTGCAAAAGAAGGAAAAAACTTCCATTAAAGTCACTTCGAAAGTGGTACTGATCAATACACCAGAACAGTGTGCCTGTGGGAGGCTGAGTCTTTACCTGTCAACTTTGGGCTATATAATTTGTGAATTTTGGCTTGCTTGTATAGTCCTCCTGTGCCTTGTTCCTACTTGTCTGTGGAATGCTTGTTCGGCGTTAATTTTGGGAAGTGTTAAGCATAAGCATAAAACTGGGATTTGTGAGTTCTGTAATTAAACGTTTTACAACCTGGCCTGTTGACTTGCTGTAATAAGTGTTGAGTGTTTTGCCCCCTTAGGTGCTATTTCCTTGTAGCCTTGGGGTATCTCTGGTGTAATTTTGTAGGTTTGTATATTGGTGATGAGCCGTTTGGTAGGTAGAATAGGACAAAGCAGTGTAAAAGTTTAAAAAAGTAGATTTTTATCGTAGCAGGGTATTGTAGTACTGCATCAACAAACTTTCCATTTGGGACACTTAAATGCTGGAATCCCAGTACTTTAACAAAGCAGGCATTTCACGTTGGTGAAGGTGACTGCAAATATTTCCAAGTTCGAAACCTGCCAGTTTGCAGTGAAAAAGAAGCAGTATGTTTGCGTGCGTGCGTGTGTGTGCATGTACACGTGCACGTGCTTTCTGTTGTCTTTGAAATAAAACCAAGGAAATGCAATGTATCTTGAAGAGGCACTTCATTTAAAAGTTCTTGGTTTTTTTGGACTCCTTTATAGGCTGTTAATACAAATAAGACTGTAGACTAATGGAAAAAAAGGATGCAATTTTGTCTGGTTTGTTTGTTCAGTAGCAATTAACCTGTACAGTATTCCCCCCCATATAACAAATTGCTTTGTATGTGCATTCATGCAGCAGAATATGACTGAAGTGCACAGTTGTACCAGAACTGGTCACAAAAATAGGTATTGTTGGATAATTGCTTCTAGCTGAATAAAGTTAATCGTGTCGTAGAATTTTTAGATTAATATTTCAACTGGGATAGTTGGAAAAGTTTGGAAGTTGTTTATTACTTCTTACTATTAATTAAAATCATAGATTTGTTGTAAATATGCTTATAGATACTAGGAAGGGAATTTTCTATTAATTTTATTTCTTAAAACTTTCTACAAAAATTAGCAGAATTCCCAGTGGAAAAAAAAAAAGGTCAAACTATATTCACTGCTTTTCAAAAGAAATAAAGTCTTATGTGATTGTTTTCTAGAATAAGTTGATGTTGCCTATACAGTGTTGATAACCACGCTGTCAGCGTTGCTCAGTTCACTGCATGTAATTCATAGTGACCTTTAGAATATGCGATCAGATGTAATTCTTTTCTGCATTTTTACTGTATTTTCAAGTATCTCCTGCTGCTCAGTGCTGTTTCTGTGTTCTGGAATATTTTGGGATACTGATGGTTGCCAAATTTTCTTCTGTAAATGTGTATTTATTGGCACTGTGGCTATTTTGGAATGTTTTAGTGCTTTATCTTCAAGCTGTTTCTAAATGTATACTAACTTTGTGGCTTACCACATGTTTGTTTTCTTCCCTGATAGAGTATTATAAGAGTTGTGTTCCATGACAGAAGGTTGCAATATACAGAGCACCAGCAGCTAGAAGGTTGGAAGTGGAACCGCCCTGGAGACAGACTTCTGGACTTAGGTATGTTGTTTCTATCGGTTGCCATCGTATGAAATTAAATTTCCAAGTTTAAATTCATCATAGTCACATTTATGCTAGGGCTGGTGAAAAAACACAGACCAGTATGCTGTATGCTACTTTGTCATAGTGTGTATTTGGAATACAAATGTTCTTGCCCCTTTCAGATTCCTTTAAAACCTTTAAGCGCTACAGAAGTAAGATAGCAACTCTGCAACCTTATACATTTAGTAACCTTTCTAATTTTCATTACTAAATCTTACAGGAATTAGGAGAACACATTCAAAAGTAACTTTCTCTGGTAGACTGTGGAAATGGTACCAGCATGGTTTCTGTATTTTGTGTAACTTGATAATTTTTGGTGCGTAAGCTGTGTATGGGGTGGGGGAGGAGGGGAATCGGAAAACACTCCCAAACGCTGAGCACTTTTGTATGTTGAGTCTACTAAGATTCTTCAGATAAGTCCTAAGGAACTGTTTCTGGGCTTACGGTTGAGCCACCAAAGCCCACGTTTTTCCACCCTACCTGTGTTTGCTGATGGTAACCTTGTATTAAAATGTTTTTGTAGTGTTTTCTTGGAATATGATTGTTTTGAAATATATACTACTTATTTTAATAGATATTCCAATGTCTGTTGGAGTCATTGATATCAAGACAAATCCAAGCCAGCTCAATGCAGTTGAATTTTTGTGGGATCCAACAAAATGTACATCTGCTTTTATTCAGGTTTGAAACTTTACTTGACTGGATGTTTGTGTTTAGTGCCTTTCAGGTCACAAACAGTAGTATAGTTGCACTGTGAAGCTTCTCGGTTTCTTATTTGTGGGATAGCCATTAAATACCGGCTTTGTAAAAAACACAGGTTCAGAGTTCTGTAACGGTCCCTAGTTAGATTTTTCAACTTGATTTGGGTTTATAAAAGCATCTTTTAAAAACAGTTTAAATAGAAGGCTTTCAAAAAGCTCTTTGAAGAAAGCTGTCATGGTTAAAATACTTAGTTACAGAGAGTATTAGAATTAATTTATAACCCTCTAAATAACTGCCCCTACTACTTTTTTTTTTTTTTTTTAGTTGAGAGGCCCACTCTCCGAGTGGTGAGCTTCAGCAGAGGCTTGGCTTGAGGATACAAAATGAAAAATAATGCGCTACAAAGAGAGTTTTAAATCGAACGTTCAAAGGTGTTTCTTATTATGTTGATAGCCTTCCTTGTAGTAGGATTTTTATTATTTATATATTTGATAATCAGAGCAATTGAACATGCTTTCTCTGGAAATTATTTAGTTAGAATGTTCAGTTTTGCATTGCAATTTTTAGCTTGCTTTTGTCTCAGATCTGTTTTTGTAATAAAAGTAAAAAGGTATAGGTATAAAGTTTGAGGTAGCAGCGTTTCTCACTGAGGCTGCCAAAAGAGGTTAAATTCCAGATTGTCAGTAAATTGATCTAGTACAATCGAAGACACTTTTTCTAGTAAGAATTACATAATTACTAAAATGTAGTCTCCTTAAAGAAGTGTGAGATAAACTATTGAATAGTTCTGTTTATGCACCTCCTTAGCAGAAGTGATAACAGACTGACTGAAAATGGAACTGATTCTTACTATGCAAGTGTCGTTCACTTATTCTAAAGGCTAGAGAACACAGCATAGTGGCACTGATGACACGCTTAAAGCTTCAGTTTCCAGTCTAACGTTGTCTGTTGTTGGTGGCCATAGGAAATAAAAAGATAGTATCGTAGTCATTGGGAGTGCAAGGTGTCCATGGTGCTCGGCTTGCTTAAAATTCCATAAGGAAGCAAAAAAAATTGGGAGCACTGTCTGGTGAAATTCATCGTAACTCTTTCCGTTACACTGATTTTCTCCTTAGATATCTTTTAGGGGTGTTTCTAGCTTATAAACCCGGTCTTCGTTCTGATGTAGCACTTGAGGCAATTACATGCTGATTAAAAAGTCTGCTGACTTTTTAATAAAAACAGGAAGTTGGGCGTATTTGAAAATACCCTGATTTCGTATGAGCTTAAAAAACTCTTCCAGTCAGTGACCTTCTGTAGCTCTGGTAATAACTTGTTACAAGTTGCTCTGAAGTATATTCTAGCTAGAACGCCTTGGACAGCAGTACCTTGAAAAAGTTTTTGTTGTATTCGTGATAGATACAGTTGTCATCCACGTACATTTTTCTTAAGATCCAGCAAGTCCTCATGGAATAAAAATCTATAATGACTTCTGCTTCTTGGAGAGATTTTGGTGACACACTTGCTTGTTTCTCCTCTTCCCTGTCAGCTCGAGTATCATGTTTTTGGCTTCATTTGCATGTGGGCATGAAAAGGAAGGAAATACTAGTTAGGCAGATCGGTCCTCAGATAGGCTGGGTAATTTGTTACTTGTCCCTAGAAAATGTGTATGGTGTTGGTAATGCATAATACAATTCATGTCTAGAATACTTCTGAGGGTCCTTTTTGTTTGGTGGTTGTTTTTTTTCAGGTACATTGTATCAGCACTGAATTTACCCCTCGTAAACACGGAGGAGAGAAAGGAGTTCCTTTTAGGATTCAGGTTGACACTTTTAAACAGACTGAAAATGGAGAATATACAGATCATCTGCATTCAGCCAGTTGTCAAATCAAAGTTTTTAAGGTAACAGTAGGAAACAGATCCTTAATAAATCTCTTGGAAGCTCTTATAAAGATGGGGGACATCTTTATATTACTGCTTGGCTTCTGAGATCAGATTTCAATTATAAAACCATTTTCCACTTGCGTTCTTGTTCATGTAACTGTTCATTTTTAGCCAAAAGGAGCAGACAGGAAGCAGAAAACAGACAGAGAAAAGATGGAAAAGCGAACTGCACATGAAAAAGAAAAGTATCAGCCTTCATATGACACCACAGTTCTTACAGAGGTAACAAAATAGAATTGCATCTGCTGGCTGAGCAGAAAATACATAGAGACAGCATATTACTTAGCTGCAGCCTTGGAAGGGTTGGGGAAGATTTAGTTCTATGTAAAAATAAGCTTTTTATTTGACAAACCTGTCCAGTGAACAGCAACATTAAATGTTAAGATTTTGTTTAGTAAGCTTTCATTCGGATACTCAATAGATGCTTGTATTAAAACACACTAAGATTGAACACTGTTTGACTGACTGTACTGAACCCTAGAGCAAGTCTTTTGGTACAGATCTAAAAACCTTGCAGCTGAAAGGGAAAAAGGGAAGAAAAAAAAAAAAAAGAGGGGGGAATTTAGAATTTAATTATCTACCAAATTTGCGCTTCAAAGTCTATTTTTTTGGAGATTACTGAATTTAAGGCCAGAGCCTCAGTAGGTTTTTGCATTTCCTTTTTATTTAAACATCAGTGAGCTCTATGCAGTTTTCTAAAGATTTCAGAAGTTTTTAAAAGGCTTTTAGATCTTTCCTCACTGTATAATTAAAAGAAATTGATCCAAATCTTTGGTGTTTGTCCAGATGAGGCTTGAGCCTATAATTGAAGATGCAGTTGAACATGAGCAGAAAAAGTCCAGCAAGCGGACTTTGCCAGCAGACTACGGTGATTCTCTGGCAAAGCGAGGCAGTGTAAGGGACTTCTGCTTACCTTTTCATTGTGCAAGATACCTTGTGCAGTGTTAGATATAGGAGAAACTTCCGTTTATATAAAGCAAAAATATTTTGATGGCTGTGTTTTTAATTTTATTCACTTTTATGTATACCAATTACTCCATGTTTGTTTTCAGCAAAGGAATCCTTCCTAAATCTAACACTTAAACTGTTGCAGAGGGACTGTGTAACTTTTAAAAATCAAGAGCTTTTCCATTTATGCGACTTTAAATGAAATAGCATTTGCTTTCCTGTATGTGTGTAATTAGTGGAAGTAAGAACAGTGACATTCAGTGTTTTGTTCCGTATCTGTACTTACATTCAATATAAGTTTCCATGTTCATCCGTATTTTTAAAACATCACGTAGTGTTGCAGATGGTTGATCGTTAGTTACTGATTTTTCCTTTAGCCATCTACATGTTGTGCTCCAAGCGGGTTTAATGCAGTTCAGAAGAGTCAGCACATCTTTACGATGTGTGTACGCTAACCCTGAATGTGCCCCCAGAATAAATCTTAACTTGCATCCTGCGCGCACTCTTCCTGTCAAGGGTTAGCATTTTAGATTTCTTAAATGCTGTTTCTTAAGGTGAATAGCATTGAGACCTTACGTTTTTCAGATGAGAAACAATCCTGCGTCTTCCATTTGGCAAGTTTAAATGTCAATTAATAATGTGACTGTGGAAGACAATTACTTGACTATTCTTTGAACAGGCATATTGTGCCGAGAGCTCTTTCCCAGCAGCGCTTCGGCAATGGCTGTCTGTCTCTTGTCCCTCAGACATTATTTAGTTTGTATTTATGATCTGTGAAAGTGATGTATAAGGTTTAGGTTATAAAATACCTCGGTGTATGCCTCTCGTTGTTAATAAACGGTGTAACTGGGCGGGGGAGGGAACAAGTCATATTAAGTAAGATGGGTTCTTTGGAGGATTTTCTTTGCCCTCGGAAACTATTGTAAGCACTGAGCTGTCTAAATTTACCTTCTGTTGTTGTTGGGGTTTTTTCCTTTCTTTTACGATGCACCTTTAGCATTCTTTGGCAATGCAGACATTCTTTTATTTGTGCCAGACGGCTTTGCTGGGGGGCGCAGGAGGGGAGGTACAGGAGAAAAGAGGATTTTATCACTTTCACTACAAAGCATGTCCCAAGCGTCTTTTGAAGCTGGTCCTTGGAGGGATTTCTACTTCCCCCGCCCCCCGCTCTCTTTCTGTTGTTATAAGTACTTCATTGAATGATTATTGCTTATATGAAGAATAACAGAAAAAGGGGTTTTTAAAATATATGACAAATCCCTTGTCCGGAGTAGGACAAACTGTAGCGAAATGATACCTGAAGGTTGTCTAACCTGTTCTTAACTTAACAATCTCTTGGAATAGTAAGCTTCTATAAATGGGAGCGTTACCTTAATTGTAGTGAAGAAAGATTGAGGCAGGACAGGTAGCACTGGCCGCCTAGTGCCTTTCCCAAAGGACACAAAGGAGAGAGAGTGTGTGTGTGTGTGTGTGTGTGTGTCTGTGTGTGTGTGTCTCTGTGTCTCTGTGTGTGTGTGTCTGTGTGGTTATTTTTTCACTTCTTGCTCGGGATGAAGGATGACCCACAGACTATTTTGAAGTAACAGCTATGTACAGCTTTCCACTTCTCTTAATTGTGCAGCTGACTATTACTGTTTGGCATTTACCTTTAATACAATTCTATCTTGAGATCGTTTGGTCAGTTTGTTGAGACCATTCTGAGTTTTACTCCTGTAGGATGAAATGCTTTCAGCCTTGCTAACGTGGTGTCATCTGCAGATTTAATACATAACCTGTTCCATCATGACAATGATTTTTGTAATTAGCAAAATTATTAGAAATCATCAAGCCCGTAAAAAAACCCATGAAACGCTATTTTTGCTATATTCATTGTGAAACCTCGGTAGTCACTTATACACTCAGTAAGTACAGCTTTTAACTGTGTAAGCTGAGTGTACAACTTGCTTGCTTGAGCTAGAAAAGGAATGTCTGATGTACAGCTTGAAGGCTGTACAGGGGATGATGCATGATTCTACTTAGAGCAATTCTGTCCTTGCAAGTCTGTTTTCCCAAATGTAGCCGTCAGAAGGTTTGGCCGTTATCAGTCTTACTTCATATGTGCAGATCAGATGTACCATATGTGCAGAACAGCCGTCACAGAGGGGCTTAGTCACAAAAACTAAGGACCTACTTCTGAGTATGAGAATTGACACCGTTTTACATATTATGTCTTTATATATGATGGATCTTGTACTTCACGTGTCGTAGGAACTGTGGCTCCGTTACAGAGGGAAAACAGGATTGATTGCAGTGTATTTTTCTTGATGAAGTTGAGAGTGTTGGCTGTTACTTAGCCAATGCTGCTTCCTAGATGCCCAGAAATAGGTTTTTGTTATCTTTTCTTGAATTCCAGAAATTTAGGTTGATCCAATCTATAGTTCGCTTCCTTTTTAAAGCTGGGTGTTGTTATTTTCCTCCTACACCTAACCAATTACATAGGCTGTCTTTTTTGTTCCTTGCTTTTTGCATCTCATTTTGTATGTTGGCTTTTTTATTTTTCCCCTCCGAGATTCTGCTGTTGTACTTGCTGGATATTTCTGATTTTGTTTGGTGTTTTTTGTTGGGTTGGTTTGTTTTTTGGGTTTGTTTTTTTTTTATGATTTCTTCCAGCTGAGCCACAATCTGATTTGGACAGATTGGTTTCTTACTGTGTTTCCTTCAGGAAACACTGAATCTAGCATCTTTTCTTTCCAATTTAATTCCTATGGGATTCTAACACAATACAAAGAGTTTGGTGAAGCTTCCTTTCTGAATGGTCATTCTGCTTTTTATTCATCTGATGTTTCAAAATTCGGCGCATTCACTGCAGTTTCTGCAGTATTTAATTTTGCAGAGCAGACAGATGCGTAGTTAACTAGTTGCTAAGACTCGCTTTCGTGCTGTGGAGCGTTGATTTTTTTTCTTCTGTAGAGATAAAAGGCTACAAACTTAACACTGCCTTGTGGATGTTTATGTACGGGTGACCTTCATCCAGGGGCCATTTTATGAAGGAGGCACTTTATTTTTTCCTCTCTTCCAGATACAGAGAAACTAGAGTTTATCTGAGGAAGAAGGGGGGAGTGGGGAATCCACCAGGTTCTTTCCCCTGCTCTTAATTTGAAAAAGCGGGCAAATTCATATTGTGATAGTTGGGTCTTTGCACTTTTTTCTGTCTGCAGTATCTTGGTAGATTTTTGTATTAGTATATATTGCATGTCACAAGCTAGAATATATAAAGCTACAATTTGAATAAACTTGGTCAAGTGGTCATTTTTTGGCAGATGTTAGAGTGCATGTGGAAGTTAGGAGACTTTCAGGTATAGGCCTTGAAATAAATCGGAACATTAAGGTTTGGACGTGAAAGATTGGTGCGGAAGTTAAGTCTTTTCTCTAAGTGGCTTAAATTTAGAGTATAAAACCTCCTAGAAGCCATGATAGTCAGAAAGTGGAGCTGGAGCAAAACTAATTTAGTAACATGAGCCTACAGTCTTTCTTCAGTTTGTTCTCCTTACATCTATCTGTACTTCATATAGCAGTATCAGTAGCATACAGGATATGTAACGTGGGTGACTTCACATTTTGGGACTAGCTTGCTTTACTTCTGCATTCAGAATAATTAAGTCCATACCAGCAGAAGTTTCTTGCTTTTGCCAACAACAACTGCAGTTGTTTGGGGTGAGAACCCTGTATTTTATAGATTCCTTGAGAAAGCTCTGTCCTATGTATAATAAAATTCCTGCCTCATTCTCTGTAGAGGATGCTGTGTGCCCAAGTATAATAGACCTAATTTGGAGAACAAACATTTTGGTTTCGTGTTGATTTGGTATTTGAATAATATAGTATGTAGTCCTTTGCAAAGTTCAGTTTTACTGTCGTGTAAAGCATGAATTTGGGCAGGTTCAGGTAGATTGGAAGTAGGAAGGGAAATGCCGTTCATTAAATAGTGGCTTAGGATAACTTGAGTTTTTGCAGTTCTTCAGATATTAGGCACGTTCTGAGTTTAAATGCTAAATATCCCGAGTCTGAAAAGTCACACTTGGAAAAATTTCCTGTCTTCTTTCTTAACTTAGTAAAACCATTGGTCAACACTTTATAACTTAATTCACGGCCTATACAGAAGAATGTTAAACGTCTGAAACCAAAATAATTTTCCCCTTTTCAAGAATCAATCAGTGTTTGGAAGTCCAGGCATAATTTCTGGAGTACAGTTGTATCGGCAGTATTGCATCAGTGTACTAGTAATGGGGGGCAGTTTAGTCTTGAGACCTCAAAAACAACTTCTTTGAAAATTCACCAGTATATATTCGTTGTTCATTACAGGTAAAGGTGTAATGCCAGTCTTTTTTCTGCTCTGTGATGGCTTTTTACAGAGCTGGATGCTTCATTGTGACAGACTGACGTTTTCCTAAGTTTACGTCCACGGGCCAGGGACTTTTGTGTTGGTATCATTAGCTTGCCAAATGTCCTTTGGGTAACTCAGTTTGGGGCTTAAGAATATAAGAAATACCCTGATTGATCAGGCCACGCGTCTGTGAAGTCCAGTGCTCTGTCCCCGGCAATTGCAGACACTGTTCCAGGGAAGCCGTGCCACTGTCTGGGATCCGTTCCCCTCGTAACCCCCCCGCGTCCAGAATCGTCCTGCAGGACGTCAGAAGGCACGTCCCTGCGTAGTCTTTTTAGTCTTAGTGGATTTGATGCCCAGGCATTTGTCTAATCCTGTTTCTGAACCTGACTGGTTTGCAAAGCGCGGGACAGTTGTGCATGTGAGTGATTCCGAAAGCATAAGCAGCCTCGGGTTAATTGCGAGAAGATGCTTGAAGAATATATGCTGTTGCCTTTTTTTTTTTCTTTTTTTCTTTAATGCTAGGCTTTCTTGTTCCTTGAACCTTTCCGAATTAAGCGTATCAGTGCTCAAATACTCTTTTTTCCCTCCACAACCTAGAAGACAGAAGAAAGGAGAACGGAGCCAATAGGCATGTTGCAGTAGTAGTATAATTAGTACTACCACCACCACTTTTTTCTTTTTGTTTTTTTTTTAACGGACTGATTCAGACTCGGTGGATAGTTAGTAACATTTTTGCTGGAAGAGGAGACAAGGTAGAAAAGTGTGTTTGTAGGAGGAGAAAGGCTGCTTGCCTTGGGTTGGGATTTTCTTTTTCTAAATGTTTCAAATGTGCGGCTTCCTGCGTTTGAACTCAAGGGTTTTGTTGTGAACTACTTCAGCTGGGTTTGAAAGACAGAAGCATTAACTGCAGTACGTGCCTTGGGAATGGCTCAAAAGCTGTTCTCTGACGCCAATGCGTTCTTCCCTGACCCTGAATTTAAATCAGCATATATTTAAAACAGAATCTTGTAATGGAACAGTGGCTGAGGATGTACACCTTGCACCTGTGTGTCCAGACAGAACAACTTGCATTTAAAATTTAGGCAGAGAATGTCAGAAAATTAAAGAAAAATAATTACGCTTGCCAAGTACTTCAGCAGAACAAAGTTAACGTGGTTATGTTGAGCTTTTATTTTAAAATTATGCCTTTGGACCCCATAATTAGGGAATGAAGGTCTATTTTAACTACGTATTGTAATGTAATGTTTTTGAGATTAGTGTTAAAATGAGCTCGAGAAGAGAAACAACAGAGGGGAATATACAGAATAGGAGTGGGCAACGCTAGAAGGTCAGAGGAGAGCATGCTTTGTGAGGACGGCGCTGTTTGTAGTCTGAAGGGTGGCTTTGACTATGTAACCAAAGGCAGTGTGTACACAGTGGCTACCAAAAACAGCGATTTGAATCAGATCTCGGGCAGATGAAGAATTTCCTAATTTTTAAGCTACTGGCATGTAAGGCTCGCTTTTTTTTAAATTTTATTTTATTTTTTAATCGCATGCGCCGTGCTGGGGAACTCACACTCTTACTCTGTCGAGCAAAGATTGGAGTCCAGCACAGAAATGTTGCTGACTGTTTTACAGAAGATTGCAGCTGGTATTGCGCTCATTTACCGTTTCCTCCAGATAGCGAAAGGGTCTTTCGCCGCGAAATTGTTGAAACATGTTTCCATTAATACTAGGTCATACTTGTTCCCCTCCCTCCTCCTCGCCCCGCCGCCTCCCAAGGCTATGATGCAACTCTGGAAATTTCCTTACAGGGTATTTAGCTGGTGCATGATAAGTATATCGGAAATCTTTGTTGTTTTAACAGGCGTGGTTTTAGCTTCCTTTGTCTTTGGCAACTTGCTTATTGTAATCCTGTCTGTTTGTCTTTGAACATTCCAAAATCTGTTTGGTTTTTATTTTTCTTTAAAACAGTGGATTTGCAATGGTATTGGAAACACTAAAAGCTAGTGTCATTTTGAAGGGCTTTATCATGATGGTTTAAAAAAATATCCAAAAAAAGACTGACTAAATTGGACAGCTATCTCATCATATACCTGTGATGACTTAAATTTGTGTGCAAAATTCCAGTTTACCAAGCAGTTTAGAGAAAGCAGTACACGTAAGCGTCCTTAGTCCTGCAGTAAATTAATAAAAATTTTCAGTTCGCAAGATGTCTACTGAAAATTTCACTGCTGTCATGGCAGGTACATTAAATTTATCCACAAGGTGAAATCTAGCTTCATAGTTTTACTTACTCTATTGCTGAACACCTATTGGCAAGTCATGACACCTGCGGTTTAAACAGCCCCTTCATCCCTTTTAGGATGAAAGAAGTTCTTTCAGCAGATGGTTTGGGGTTGGTTGGTTGGTTTTAAACTGAGTAATCTGTACAGGTCTTCTGTCAGTTCCACCTCTAATACCTTCATTTCATTAACGGAAGACAGTATAAATAGGAGCCTTCATGAAAGAACAAGATAAAACAGAACCGATTTTTACCTGGAGTATCTGCATGTAATGTGGGGGGATGGAGGGAATCTTTACTTGGAATTAGACACCAAAATTCTGTGTGGGTAAAACCCTGGCTTTAAATGGAAGAGGTGTGCAGCAGAGTAAAAAATGCATTGCCAAGAGAAACTTAAGTTTTAAATCTTTATCTTCAGTGCTCGCCATGGCCTGATACTCCTACAACATTTGTAAACAACAGTCCTACTCCTGCTCCAGCTTTTACCTCTGCTCAACATAATACCTACAGTGTCCCAGACAGGTAGGTCTCTTTTCTGTACCCTAGTTAAAGATAACATTTTAAAATCAGGCTTATTCAAAAGTGTTTTCTGAGGAAATGCAACTGTTTCCTGGTTCCACTGGGGAACGGGAGATTGTTTTGACCTATATATTTATTTTAGAGTTTGACACTTGCATCATGTGATTGAATTATAATGTAATTACTTCTGTTTCTCTTACTATAGGTTGTTGAAAACTTTTCTTCTTGTCCTTTGTCATACAGCAAATACTTTACCTTTTAACTATTCTAATTTAGTCCTTGTCTTTGGAAACTATGTAGCCTTTTTCACTGAGAACAGTCTTCGTACCCCTCATACACAGTTAATAGAATCTGCAAGAAAAACCCCCAACAATAATCTTCACGAGCTTTTCAACTGAAATTGTATAGGTAAAACCATTTTGTATCGAGGCGTTAAGTAAACTACTCTAATCAAACCTGGGTGATCAAGGAATGATTTACAGTGGTATTCTCTGGCCTATGTTCTTTTGTTTTGTCTGCCTTGTGTGTTACTACCTCTTCCTCGGTCACCCTTTAAGACAGGTAAGTGGCCGCACAACCTCCGCTGAGTGTTGGCAAAGCTGCTTCTCCAGTTGATAAAGAACACCCGGAACAGGAAGCAGATTACTTGCATCTTCAAGTGTGACGATCTTTCTCTTGAGTTTAACTTACCTTTCACGCTATGCAGCGTTTAATTTGTCTCTCAACAGTGATATTTATTGTTTTGCAAATTTCAAGTTATTTTTCAGCAATGCTTAAATATTTTGCTTAATAAAATCCTAGTAATACTTTTGTTTGTTTGTTTGTTTGTTGTTTTTTTCTGTAGCAATTCTTCCTCCCCAAATCATCAAGGAGATGGAACCTCTCAAGGGTCTGGAGATGTGAGTGTTTGCTTTCCGGTATTGATCATGGCTATATTTGTGTCAGAACATTTGATTTATACGTACCTTGATCTCAGTTAGGTACTGAGGAATTGTTTAACTGAAGGAGATTTGTTAACGGTTTTGGGTTTTTTTTAATACCCAAACTATCATATCCAATCTTCTTTCTTACAGCAGCTTCATCCTTCAGCCACAATCCAGGAAACTCAGCAGTGGTTGCTCAAGCATAGATTCTCTACCTACACAAGGCTTTTTTCGAATTTCTCAGGTATCTATAGTTTACTTTTTTATTTAGAGTCTTTCTTTGTGTTAGTGAGCAAGTTTTGTGTGGGAGAAGAATTCTCTCAAAACAATATGGCGTCAGTATTTACTGTAATTTACTAATTTGCTTATTAAATGTTCAGTTTGCATTGGAAGGCTTTTTTTTTTCTAGTTTGTTGTGCACAAATTCGCCCTAACACCCAAAAATGAAACTAGGTTCTTTTTTCCTGACGGTAAGTTTGCAAAACCATTTTAAGCTTGATTAGTCCTTTGGGAAAAACGAATGAATGTGGGGAGTCAGACCAGCAGGCTGACCGGTTTGCTCTGCTGCGTCCCGACAGCAGCCAGTATGCAGTGATCTCAAAGAAAGTACAAGAAATTGCCAACGTCTGCCCCACGTTAGATCTTTTCGTAGAAGTTAGATTTAATCGTAGTATATGAAGCTTTCGTTCTTCCGTACTCTGAAGCTGTGAATAGTCGTCTTACTCACAGAAATGGCAAATTCTTCTTTTGTTTCCAGCTCTGCTTCAGTGCCATGCAACAGTATTCCTTTACCTGCATGTATTTGTCCAGTTTTTTTCATTTCAGCAGAATGTCTGATTGCTCTTCCTTAAAATGTCTGCCAGTGTAGTTTCCACTCTATGTGCGGAAGCAAGGAATGGCAGTAGATGCGCTGTCTGGGCCTGTGTTTTGCTGTTTGCTTCCTTAATCTTCCGTGTAATTGTGCAAAGGGTGGAATGACACAGTACACACCACGAGTAAAATTCCTTCTCGGTTTTCTTTGGTGACACACGACGGGGAGAATATGATGAACGACGCCTGCTCTCTGCCTCTTAGCTTAGCTCGTGCTTCTGCCAGAATTCCCTTCCTACCAGGCACCTTCCCTGGTCGAGAGCGTGTTTCCCTAATTCGATCTGGTAAGGATTGCAGTGCCCCGAAAGTACGGGTTCTCTAATGGGGCGTGCCTAAAATGGGCAAGACTGGAAGCTTTGTCTTTTGCGTAGCTCGTTAATTCTGTTTGAAGCTGCCTATTATTTTCTGCCTAAAATTCATACTGTTTTCTGCCAGGATATACAAGTTCTGAGAAATAAGCTCACATTTAGCCTTTCTGAACAAGCTGTGAAGCTGTGAAGGTGTCATCCAGCCCTGAGAAAGGAAGTTCTGCAGTCTCCCTGATGAATGAGCCAGTATTTTGCAGTACCTTCCTCAGCAAACAGCATGGAAGCGTGGTCTTGATAAAAATTATTATGTATAGTTCTGGTGACATCAGTATGGGCAGCAATAACCAAAATTTTGTAAACTACTGCTAACAATAATACAGTAATAAAAATAACTACAATTTTGAGACCCCGGGGGTCCATGGTATTTTCCTATGCACAGGCAGTCTGACCTCTCCAAACAAAAATTGACCAGACCTTGAGACGGTAGTGAGGCCTCTGGCAAAACTGCAGCTTTTGGCACCTAAGAAGATGGTTTCTTTGAGGAAAAAACCCGCCAAAATAACATATATAATGTGTAAGAACCACTTGGCACTGCTCGTGATCTCAGCGATAGACTGGTGCCGTCCTGGGTTTCCCTCCTCAGCGTGGCTCCGTACCCCTTCTAGCCACGCAACCCGCTTTTGTACATCAGCGGGCAGTACTGCCGCAAGCTTCCCCTGCGCCAACAGCATCTACCAGCTCATCGAGACTTGACCGGCTAAGGCTCCGTAGTTAATCAGCGAGATGATGCTTGTATTTTAAATACCGTGGACCTAAAGGGAAAGCACAATGTTTTATCGTCAGCCCTTGCCGTGTTGGACACTGACCATTTATTCTTCTGCTGCTGGTTGGTTTTTGGTCTGTGCTTCTTGTATTACGATTGCTGAGCTTTCTCAGTAAACTTTAGTACCAGATTTCTGACAAAGACCCTTGGAACACTGTTAAAGCGGTTCTTCTTTTTCGTTATTATCTTTACGTGCTTATAGAAGTGAAATACTAGCTGGCTGGTAGATTTTCTTTGAAGCAAGAGGTGTAGCGTATGTAGCTTTTCTTATACTTCTTCAGGTGCGGTGGGGGGGGGTTTATTACAGTCTTTAAGGACTCTGACGACAAATTACTTTTGCTGGCTTTTACCTGTGCATTCCTAGATTGTCTGTGGAGTGGTTGCACGAGCCGACTACCTTTTTTTTTTTTCCTGTCCTCCCAGTCATCTGTTACAGCGACTGATTTTTCAGACTGTTGTTTGCTTTGTTGACACCCATGCTGCTTCTAAGAAGGATCTTTCCTTCCATGTTGTGTTTAGATCTACTTTGTATCTTTTATCGAAGCTTCCTTTCCTAAAGTGAATGTTCGAGGAAGCAGTTGTTTTCACAGATCGCTTATTCCCAGGATCATTTAAAAAAAAAAAAAAAAATAAACCAACCCTGCCTTTGGATGGAAATATCCCACAACCTGGGTTCACTCCGCACTGATTTAGTTATGCCAGCCTTTAGCAGTACCTTCTATAAATGAGTGTGTTGTAGTAACTTAAGGGCATAGAGGATATGCTGTATTAGTTGAATGTCTGGGATGATTCCTTGCGTGGGAAACCATCCAGTGTCTTTGCTCTGTATTTTGCCTGTGTTTCAAATACACTAACCTGGGTGTCAGTTAAAACTGGGAATCATTTAAGCCGTTGTCTGGATATAGAACAGTCGATCTCTCTCCAGAAATCTTGTGCCTTGCAGGCTTCGTACTTTTTCAAAGATGCGAACGCCACCGAGTGAAACTTAACCACCTTTGGAAAATCGGTCGTTTTTTCTTGGGGCTAGCTAGTGTCTGTTCTAAATTTTACTTGCTGGTTCGCGTTTGCAGGATTCCGTTTTTATAACGGTGGAGTTTGTTATTCTCGGTTTAAATGAACATACAACTTATTTTAAAAAGTATAGATGTTCTAAAAGAATCTTCGTAAAACCCTCTTGTGTTTCTCCAGGTGCTGATTTATTAAAGCTGACAAGAGAAGACCTGGTACAAATCTGTGGTCCAGCCGATGGAATTCGGCTATATAATGCACTGAAATCCAGGTAGGACGTTGAATGCGAGGCCGAGTGGGTTTTGCTCTGTCAATTTACTTGAATCCCCCGCCCTTAGAACTGGGAGATCTGGGAAGTCAGTCTCAGGACGGGCCTCGCCGCCGTGTGAGCTGTCTGGGGAATGTTTAAGAGGAGCCTCCCTCCCGTGTGCGCCTTCAGGGCCGACCCCCGAGGAGATGGAGGCACTGAGGAGGTCAAAGGCAGGCTGCCGGACCGCTGCCGATGTGCTTGGGCGCTGCCCGTTTCTTGGAAACAGAGGGATGTGTTGCCAACACACAAAACTTCTCATTTAGGGGAGCTAAGAACAACCGGAGGCTTTTTGAGGGTGCAGGTGGTGCGGGCTAACACAGACAGCATGCCAGCTTGATGTATCGGATCCTGACCGAAGTGGGTAGTTGTTACCAAATTGTCGTCGTTACTCAGTAGTTATGTTCCAGGGTTCTAACAAGCAGTGTCCTGATGAACTCGGAATTGACTGAAATTTTGTTTAAATGCAGTAGCATCTGAGAGACCACTTAGCCCTTGTATTCGTTTTTACTTTTTGGGCGGTCAGTGAAAGAAAACGTTTCAAGTGTAGCGTTAGCATAACAAACCTACATCTGTGGCATATCAGTTTCTGTATTTTTAGGGCACGTAACCTTTTCTCTGATGTGTGATTTCTTTGAATTGCAGGTCTGTTAGGCCCCGTTTAACAATCTATGTCTGTCAGGAGCCGCTAAGGAGCATACAACTGGAAAGACAAGATGCAGGCAATGGTGACAGCAACGGTGCAATATACGGTATGGCACGTGGGGGTCTCTTAGCATGGCATTTCTGTGTCTCCAGAAATGTAAACCAAGATAGATGGGAAGGGAAAAAGAATAGTGAAGAGGCTGAATTTCCCTTTCTGGCGTACGGAGAAACTGTAGGAAGTTGTATTTGGAACGACATTGTTGTTTTAACGCTGCATGGGGCGAAGAGAACCTTAAAACCTCTCGGGGTTAAATCACTGTTGTTTTTTTTTTTCCAGTGCATTGATAAAACTAACGGTAGTTACGTGGCAGTTAATGAAGAAGCTCTCAAGTGAGCTTTGCTGGTTGTTGTTACAGACAAAGTATTAAGCAGATAAACGTAGGTGCATGTAAAAGCTACGTGCAAATAAACCACTTCAGTTCTTTCCCATTCTCCGTTAGGTTTTGCTGTCATTTTCTGTGCAACTGAACTAAAACAGGTAGAGCTTGGGTGAGGGAAAACAGCCAAGCGGCGTACGGGCTCACGATTTCACTTCTGTTTTCCTGAGAAGATAGCTGTTGGTTCAGCACAGATGGGAACTTAGTATGTACTTGTAAATTCACGTCGATCTTACAGTTAAGAGAATGGAGCTGTTTGAAACGATTCTTCTCTTGCTCTTGGCTTTGAGTGAAGAGACCTCCCTCCCCGACCAACTGAAACCTCTGTAGGCTGCTGCTTGGGAGAGTAGTTGTGTACTTTCCATGCGAGAATGGAGGCGGAGGAGGATCTGTAAATAGGATACTGTCTCTGTCAAATACGTATTTTCCCTCTGGGTATC
Organism: Sagittarius serpentarius; assembly: GCA_034782735.1. Taxonomy (NCBI): domain Eukaryota; kingdom Metazoa; phylum Chordata; class Aves; order Accipitriformes; family Sagittariidae; genus Sagittarius; species Sagittarius serpentarius. Next base: position 11,266,276 of record JAVKLA010000010.1, on the reverse strand, counting down.
TTCAGTCTTTGGTTTGGGACGGAAGGATGTGCAAACACGGAGCTGCCAAGGGCTTCTAGCGCTAGTAAATAACGCTACAGAACTGTAAATACAGCATCGAACCCAACAGCTACTTTGTCTTAACTGCTCTGCTTGTTTGCCCTGTCGTATTTCCCACCCCCGTCACCCTTCGGCTCTGAGATGATCTATAGAAAATTTATTCAGACAGTTGGAACAGGCTTTCTTTATCAAAAAAAAAAAAAACCCAAAAAACAAACTACATCTCTATTTAAGGCAACAGTGTAGTAGCGTTAAGTCAGACGTATTCCCTGCTGCTTTTGAGATGGTCCAAAACGACTTCCCAAGCCATCTTTAGGTGACTCTCTAAAGATCCATATAAGTCTGTTGGATGTGAGTACGCCTTTTTTGCGTGGGATACGGGCGAAAAATGTGGAAGTTGCCTTCAGTATCAGAGGAAAGAGAAGCCTCCCCCTTGTCAGGGAGTTGTGCTTATGACTTCACCTTGAAAGAAAAGTCATGGCAGTTCATGCTTCTTAGCGAGAGCAGGGGAAGAGTAAATTAAAGGGTTTGTAGCTGTTAGAAGTTTTTGAAGCCGGGGTATAAACAAATTCAGATTTTTTCTCTTATAGGTACGTGTTATCAATTAGTACCATATGCTTACGTAAATGATTTTTTTTTTTCTTGTAGTTTATCATGCAATCTACTTAGAAGAAATGGCAGCCTCAGAAGTCATGCGCAAGCTTGCTCTGGCATTTAATATTCCTTTGCATCAGATCAACCAGGTTTACAGACAGGGTCCCACGGGCATCCACATTCTTGTTAGCGATCAGGTAATGGAAATTTTATTTTCTTGACAAATTTTATTTATGCATTAAATAGAATGGAGGATTTTCTTACGATGGCTTCTTTATTACTGTTTTTTCTGTTTGCTAATGCAACCTAGTATTTTCTGACATCTAGAGTATTTTTTTCCCTTTACATCATTAAAATGAGCGGAAGCATCCGTTAAATGTCATCCTTCCTCTACCTGAATAAATTCCAATGATGAGACGAGAAGGGCAACTGGTCTCTATAGTTCTGAGATGCCGCAGCAGTTACTTAGGACGTGTTTATTTTGAACATGCCCAAAGGCAGGGAGCGTTTAAATACCGTTGAACTCCGCTTACTCAAGCGTCTGCTACCCAGTTCCAAAAACACAGCCAACAGTAATAGGCTGCCAACTGCTTGTCACCACAAGCAGTGTTTTGACAGTAATGTGTTTTAATTCAGTTTGGTATCTGCTTGTCACTTGCTGAATAAAACCGAAAATACGCATTTGCTTATAAGAGGCTGTGTTTAATAGCTGGAGGATTTATTCTTTGCATTGGTCATACTCTGGAGGGTTTCAAAACTTCTTTTTTTTTTTTTTTTTCTTTCCCTCTTGTAGATGGTTCAAAACTTTCAAGATGAGAGTTGTTTCTTATTCACCACAATAAAAGGTACGGTGTCTTTTCTGACAGTCTAAACCATAATTGTTTATTCTACCAAGGAGCCTTCTTTAAAGCAGAATAGTGTCCTAGTAAAACTTCCCCAAGCAAAGAGTAGCGGTGGACTTGCCAAAAAAAACCCCACCCAAACCCAAAACCCGCATACAGCAGCAGCAAATAGGCGTGAGTTCCTCCTCTCTCAGCCTCTGCCTAGCAGCTCTGTCTTTTCTCCAGGCTTTCTGCTCAGAACCAGTGCGGCGCTTGGTGACAAACCTCATTTAAAATTCCGTCAGCCGTCACCGAACAGTACTTGCTGGTTAGTAATTGTTGAGAATGGTGAAGTTTGAAAATAATTAAAAAATACAGTAATACCCTGGCCGTAGTACCTCTGAAGCTCAGAAACGGAATGTTAACCGAGTCCTGACAGTCGGCAGAACCGAGTATAAAATGCTGTTCTTTCATTGCTCGTGACCAATCGCCTTCAGCAGGCTGTTGCTGTAGACGGGACGCGGCCATTTTGCTGGGAAGGCGGCACCGCGTTTCCTCGGCCTCGCAAAGACTCGCTCTCGTTACCCCGTTGTTTAGCATCGACTAATAGACTCGAACAGGAGTGTTCACAGCACAAACTCCTCCCCAACCCGTGCGGTCGAACGGGTGGAACCATTTTAATGGTGTGCAGGCAGTCCCCCCAGCAGAGGGTTGTTCCCGTTTCCTCAGTAAGGCGGCGTGAGCCTCCCTTTTACGCACTCGGTGTTTCAGAGGAATCCCACGCTTTCGTAGGAGTCCAGTTTCTTTGTGGGAAAAGGTGCCAGGAAATGGCTATCGGCGGTGGACTAACTGGACTCTGTGTTATTTTTACCTACCGAAACTGTCCCAGCGTTGAAGATCCAATTCCAAATTGTTAATCGTAACATTGTTGTTCAGCACAAGTAGGAGATTTTTTTTAAAGCTCTGGTTTTGCTGTAGTTGAGCTGTATTTTTAAAAGTCTGCTTCCCTTTATCAGCATCCTAACTTGAAACTCACTGTTCTGCATAGCATAAAATCTGTTCACGTGGTTAGTGATCGTCAGAGACCTGTTCGTCTCGGTTGTTAAGTCAGTCTTTTGTTGGTACTGCTAGCTTCTCAGCATAAAATCCCCAGGGTGGTTTTTTTTCCACGCTATCTCCATTTGGCTTTCTAGTTTAAGGCTGGGCATCGCAAAGTAGATGATGATTAAAAACATACGCTAAGGATTTATCTTGGTCTTGCAGGAGTTAACTTCCTACTACGATATTAACTGTCACTCTCAAATGAGGTGGGTTTAACGTGTAATAGGAAGAGTTCAGAAATAACTGCAAACCAAAGAGGTTTTTTTTAAAAAGTTAGTTAGTTTTTCTTCACGCGTTTACTCTGAATAGCAAGTTACCAATACTTCATGTTTTAAGATTTCGTAGTTAGTAGTACTGAACCCCTTTACACAGTAAAAGCCAAGCCCCTACACTTTGATGTTTTGGTGCATTGGCTGGTATATTTTTATGGTTCGACTTCCTTACGAAAGACTGACGCTGCCTCTTTTCTCCTTTTCAGCTGAAAATGGTGAAGGCTTCCATATAATTTTGAAGTGATGTCACGCGATTGCTAGACTGATTCTCCAACGCAGAATTACAAGTCCTGCCTAAAGATTATGAAGATCATCCACAACCTTAGGATCTAACTTCACCGTATAAGATGTTTCATATTGAAAACACACAATGACCTTTCTAATGAGCTGTTTGATAGGTGAACTTTCTTATCACTGCCATAGCTAAGTGTCCTCGTGAGGAGGTATAATGCCATGACAGCTTACGTACAGGCATGGAAGACAATGTAAGCAAAGGTGCTTGCCCTTTACTGAAAATAAGGCAAATTATGGCCAGTAGATACAGTTTCTAGAAGCGAAGCACTGTCGCTTGTCTATGATCTGTATCCAGTTGGAGATGAATGTAAACTTATTTTGGGGCATTTACCTTTCTGTGCCAGTTTGTCTGTTACTTGCTTGTACCTTATGCTGGTTTTATTTTTTGATGTTAGCAGAGCACATACTAATCTGTGTGGAGAGGAGTAGGTAAGCTGATGATTGATAGCGATCAGGGTGTCGGGTCTTTGAGAGTAAAGCTGTCAAAACAGCTTCCCGTGTAAATTGTGTATAAGAGTGTATGTAAGAAGTGTAAATGCCAGAACGGGGCTTTTAAGAAGCCCTAGACAGATGCAATATATGCATGCAGCAAACTGCATTATCAGTAGTACCTTATTGGAGGGATTAATATAAATCCCATGGGGTACCAAGTAATTGTGTTTTGCTTTAACAAACTTAATGGAAAAGAATTGCCTATGCATCCTTTACGTTTTAGTTTCCTAGGTTCTCTGCGGAGCACTGCTGCCGCTTAACTCTTTCTTTGCTTGTAAAATTGTGGGTTTATAAATGCTCGCAGCGAGAGGTGGACTTTTATGACTTAGTGGAATTGTGCTGATGAGGGAAGGTGACCCACTGGCACCCCAGGGCTGGCGTAGCTTTCGGCAACAGCAAATAAATGGCTTGAGAAACACTAAATATACACACTGTTTAAGGCTCCTTCCCAGCAGGTAAAGGCCTTCCCTGTAGTTGCTATTACGGACGAGTATCTTTCTTACCTTTTCTGTTGACCTTTCTTCGCCCTCCGCTCCATGCTGTACAACTGTTGCAGTGCCTCTTCCGTATGACCAAATATTTACTTTTCTTCCAAACAGGCAATGTGCTTTTTCAGTATTTTGGGTATTTCTTGCAAAGACATGGCACAGCATTTCCGATGTTAACCTTAAGTTTCAACTGGTTAGGTACTTAGAGGGGACTGTTTCAAAAGGCATGACGTGACAGCGTCACAGCTGTCACTTTTGTGCCTCTGGAAAGTTCCACGTTGATCTCTGGCTTAAAAGCTTGGGAATAGTTTGCTTTTTATGCTGCAGTGTTCAGCGTAAACAACTACTACAGCCTGTAAAAAAGCAACTTTGATTTTTTTTTTTTTTCCATCCCCCCTTTCATAACTGGCTCACCTGCTTAGCAGAAAAGCTTCTTAAAGCTGTAGCATTTTGAAAATTTGAATTCATCAAAGCTAGAGGGTTTTTTTTCCTTTTGTTCTTTTTTTTTTCCCCTGCACTGAAAGCAGCATTTTACGTACTTAAACATTTCTGCCTATACGTTGTTCATCTTGGGGTATTGTTTGGTCCTAGTATTTTCTTGAACTGACACTTGTGTCTTTTCAGCTCACACCGGATTCAAATCCAAATATTTTATAAAAGTGGAAAAATCCTTGATTGGAAAGTATCCAAATATCTAATTTTAAAGAATATGGAAAGTTGTACAGTAGTTTGTCCAGCTCACTTGAAATTGGAATTAAATTATGGCACCAGCAAATTGCTTTTGTTTTTTAATAAGATGTACACATTTCAATTTAAGTATAATAAATGTTTTTCAATAATTTTGTAAACGTGCTTTTCTTTTTGTTTACTTTTCCCACACACGAGAGATTCTTAACACAAGCTGTTGTTAAGATTCAGATGAACTGGAAGACTTACCCTAGCACTACCGGTAGGTAAAGGTAAGTAATGGAAGCAAACCAGCGCCGTAGTTTATCCTGCACCCACCGCCCGCACGTAGGTCGTCTGCTTCGAATAGAAAACGTTGTTAAAATTTAAATAATTGAAACAAATTCAAATTTGACATCAGCTGTTTGTTTATTTAAGTGTCCTATATCGGAGAGTAGGTTCCATTCGGTTTTGTACATTTTTTAATGCAGTCGACTTACTTACTTACAAGGTTCATTATGGTCTTAGAAAAAAATGAGCCAACAAAAGGCAACACATCTTGACATACTGGTACCAACAACTTTCCTGGTACAGTTGAGAATAAAATCTGCTTAAAACTCTCCGTTACAGCAGTATCTTAATGGAACGCCAAGTATGATTGTAACAACGCTCCTCCGCTACTGTGCAAAACGAGCCCCGACGGGCTTAGTTTCTAGTAGTAAAGAAATCCACGTACTGCGCTCTAAGCTGCAATTTAAGCTCAAAGTTGAGGTCTTAAGTGGCCGTCCCCAACGTCTGTGACTGTGCGAAGCAGGAACGCAACCCAGCCGTTGTCAGCCGTAAACCTCTCTTAAATGTTCGCGCTCCTTTTAAAAAGTAGCTTACAATTTGGGGGGGGGGGGGGGGGGGGGGG
>JAVKLA010000010.1:11224009-11260586 GCA_034782735.1 Sagittarius serpentarius | reverse complement strand
CCCCCCCCCCCCCCCAGTGCAGTACTATCCAGTAGTAGTTCTCCCAACTGCTTTTTAAGCCAGTATTTCTATTGGTTTTCCCTAAACACACAGGCCCTGAACTCTTAAAACATACACACACAAAAAAAGCTTTCTGAACTGTTGAGTAGTTTATCTCATCTCAGATAATTCAGTAAGTAAGTTGCTTAATATAAAAAAAATTTATTTTTTCTAACCCTCTAGCACTGAAAAGCTAAGGATGAAAGCATGGCCTTAAGAGTTAATACATCAATGTATTATTATTATTAATTATCATCATCATTCAGAAGTTGACAGCTTCTTAAATAATCCAAAGGGGAAGAGTTTGGCTTTCTACATTTGAAAACCACAGGTTTGGTTTGGTTCGGTTCAACGCCCGCCAACAGGCTGATGTGCCTGTCTGCTTGCTGTGTCCCTAAAAAACGGGTGGGGGCCGCAGCCTGAACTGAATTCCTCCCTCCAGCCATAGTTCCTGTAACTGAACCTGGCTTCCACTCTTCTGTAGAAAACCACGAGGAACGCAGCCGCGCTTCCTCGAGCGGCTGCATCCTGACCTTAAACAGGGAGGGGGTAACGGAGGGGGACGCAGGACTGGCGCTGCAGTAAGCGCCACGAATGACGGCGGCAGCCGGTTACAGCAGAGCGCGCAAGCTCTGCCAGAGTGGAGTTCCTACCCCTTTTAAAGGTCGGCGGCGCTGGGCTTAAAACGTGCTTCAGTGACGGGCAGGCTTTATACTAACAGATACTTCCACTGATCCAAGTTCAAAAACTTGGAAAGTATTTCTAATTTATATGGGTAGCCTGAGGTACTATCTATCTTACCTTTGGACATGACCTCTTATGCCCTGTTATGTAATTAAATATGAAGCTGAATCATGAAAAAGTAGAAGCGGGTTTGCTGTAAGAGCTCATCATTACCTTGCCTTTTTTGGTCAACATCGGCTAAAGCTGATTTGTCCTTAAACCTGACGTTTAATCTGTCGTATACATTACAGAACAGCAGGTTTAGGTCCTTGGTGTGACGGACTTGAGCCCCACGTGACTTAGAACTTCACGCCGAGTAGTGCTTACAAATGCAAATTAACTTCCACGTTCAGTGAACTTTCACCACGTAGCTGCTATGCTGAAATGCCCGCCCATTTTACACGGCACTTCAGTTCTCATGCCAACAGAAGGAAGGAGTTACTAATACAAACCAAAGCATATCACCAACTTAATCCACAGCTGCACATGACGTTAACGATTTTTACCTGGAAAAAAATGCTTTTCTTGTCACGAGACTGGATGACCAAACACCACCGTGAGGACTGTCAGGAAACCGACTCCTTCCACTGACTTCCAGTCCCGTTCTTTTCTTCAACAACATTTTCTGTGTGGTTGCGCTTACCATCAAAGAATAATACAGCATCTGCAGAGGCGCTGCCCGCTCCCTCCTACCGAAGGCGGGGGAGTTACTGGAGCAAAGTAAGCATGAACTTTCACGTGAGGTAGATGAGCCTGTGGACGAAAAGTCTGCGTTACAAAAGGGAGAGAAATAATACCTAGTAAGAAGAAGCAGGGCACCTCAACTGCTGCCAACAAGCGGGCTCTCGTTAAGGTCGGGTAGCCAAAAAGAGAGCATCTCTACACTTAATACACTATCCAGGCTGTCTTCTCCTGGGCCTGTAGTTCTCGTATCCCACCGGCTGAGGCACCCTGATGTCTGGGCACGCTCACCTGCGCAGGGTTCCCACTTACTTCCCAACAAAGCACCGACCAGGCCGGAGAGCTCCCTGTCACACATGCGGGACCCCTGGCTACTGCCGGAAGACCTGTGCCTCGTCTCCCATATTCCCTGCTTCTCTCATCCTACAGAGCAGCACGGAATAGAAGAGGGGCCCCCTGCCCTCCCCAGTCGCTTGCAGGGATGAGCTTTCCACCCGCGAAAGTGCTTGGACAGGCGCCCGGGATATGAAGCTGCAGGCAAGCGTAACAGTAAGGCCAAAAGGCTGCACCCAAGGCAGGCAGTTCCCTGGCCTAAGGGGGTGCGGAGGGGTACACGGAGGAAAAGTTTGTGGCTGGATTCCAGTGCCTCACGGCCCTCCAACCCATTAACTGAAATCTCCAGGCAGACGTTTTACTATTGGTTCTGTATATTAACATCTGTTTTAGGAGAGTTAAGGGGTGCCACTACACAATCCTAAAAACGCTGAAGCCTGTACTTGAAAAAGAGAGAAAGCAGAAGGTAAGCACTCACCATTCCAGCAGCAAAAGTGTCCTGAGTTATAAGCAGACAATTATTACTGCTTGTACAGAAAAGCTGCGTCTGGTTCCTAGAGGTGGGGACCTAACAGCACGATCCTCGGGCTCTGTTTTCCCATCCTCCCTTGCCTGGGATGTCTGCAGGACTCGTACAGTCCCAAGCAGTATCACCAGCTCGGCCATCCCCCCCGGAACAAGTCAGCAAACACGTACTCTGATGCGTTTGATTCCAGCTCGGGTGACTTGCTGACAGTCGTACAGCTCAATTCTCTCCAAGTTGTGGCAGTTCTCCAGGTGTTCCAGGGTCACGTCGGTGATGAGAAGACAGTTATCAAGCTCGAGTACCTGCAGCCTCTCGTGACCGCACGTACTGTTGCTCAGGTGAAGAATCCCATCATCGGTGATCAATTCACAGTGAGATAAGCTCTAAAACAAGAGAGGCAAGCACTTAACGACATCACTCAGTCCTAAGTTACTCTGTCCTCTAAACACGGGAAGTCCTCTTCAACCTCCTTCATTCTCGTCGTTAAACACTTACAAAGAGTATACAGCCGAAATCCAGAAGAGTAACAAAAGAAACAGCTCTGCTCAACAGAAGGAGGGCTGTACTTTAACTTTGCTTCAAAGTGAGTTAAGAGTCCCAAAACGCGCACCACTGGCCAACCGCTCAGGCCCCTTTGCTCTCTACGAACGTGGAAATTGTTCCGATTGTCACGCACCTCCGTTACCGATGGCTGCAAACGGCACGTGTGCCACCCCAGAAACGGGAGACAACTTCAAAGGATGACCAAGAACATACAGGAACAGATGAGTATCTATTGCCAGGAGCTACCTGGTTTTCATACACACCACCAGGACCAAGCCTGTGCAATTCCACATAGATAAAGAACAATCGGACTGGACTGACTTGCCAAATGGCGGCTTCAAAAAACCGTGAGCGCTTAGCACCTCAGGCTGTACCTACCAGGAGTAATAAACCTCTTGTACAGCTGCAGGAGCAAGTCTTTTCTGCAAGTCAGCACAATACAAAATTCTGCTCCTCTTCAGCATGTTTTTTTACCCCGTTGAATTTCAAGAGGATGGAAAAAGTTGCAGCATCTCAGGCAGCAGCACCACATAAAGCAGTTTCCTGGTTCCTTTAGGGAATTCATTACTTTTGGAGAAGCAATGACGGTGACAACAACAGGAAACAGACTTTCCTCAGAGGAGGCTTAAAAAACACTCCTCGTCACCAGTGAAAGGAATGCTCTGAAGATTTTTGCACTAGAAACGTGCAGGACCTGTGAACCCTTACTCCTCTTGCTCCGGGCTAGTTCTGTGCTTTTATGCTCAGCCCTGTGTCTTGCCTGTACTTGGATCCAAGTCTAACGGTGACTGGTTTTCAAGAAGCGTTTCCTTGCCACAAGTTTTTTTCAGACACATCAACCGACGAAGAAACGCTTGCAGCAACCCAAAAATGCTTTGCAACTCGGCGCAAGCTAACTCGCGCTCAAGAGTACCTCCTGCCAATCACCTGACTCAAACCTGTAATCCATCACATCTACCTTCTTTTACTTCAGCCCGACAAGGAAGCCCGCCCGAGCACCAACCTTACCCTTATTTTACCTCAGCTAGAGTCACGAGCGTTTCTTGCCTGCTACCAGACACACGGGGTCTGTCCTGCCCTTTAGAACAACTTGCCCCTCAACTTTTTTTCGCTTAACAGGATGAACAAGTCACCAGAGAAGAGGCTGCGAGACACGTCTGCAACTCCCCTCCAGTCCCATGGGGAACCATCCCAGCAGCTTCCCTTCAGCTCCAGCTGGTCCGGTTTTACTCGCTGACCAAGTGCGAGCAGCTAGCAGCGACTCCACAGCTAGTGCGTGCTCTCTCCAAAAGACAAGAGAAATGAAGCGCTTGCCCCCATCAGCGGTGTTCTATCTTAGACACGTTTATATTCTGCAAGGCTATCAACTCGTTAAATACTTACGTTCTCTCCTATACCTACATTCTTTATGTACACGTTCTGAGCATTTGGTTTGGCTCACAGCCTGGAAACTATCAGCAGCTGCAGGGTTAAAGAACATTTATAACAGACCTGCTGTTTCAAGGAAGGACAGGAGGTTATGTGAAGCTGTTGGCTACGGCAGCAGTCCGCTGGCTAATTAAGAGTTTTCCGTCCCAGGCAGTAAGCAGCTTATAAAAGCAGCTTTCCTGAGACACCGTGTTTGGTACTGAAAGGACAATACAGGATGTACAGCTGAGCTCGGCGAACTTTGTAAAACGAGTATGCCAAATGATACGTACTTCGTATTAAACCACATCATTTTTGCAACTTCATAAGCCTGTTAGAAAGTGCTAATAATGTGGAATTTTACGAAGACAATTGCTTGAAATCTTTAGAACAAAGAGATACGGTCAAATTATTTTTTTTGTTAATACATACCAAATGCTGCGTATAAATCAAACATGGCATGATACACTGTGGCAGTAAGAAACAATATGATCAACTTAACTGAAGAATTCAATTGTCTTCTCATTCTCAGGAATATCACGAGTATTTCACAGTTTCTGTAGTAATTTGCATGCAATGTAATAATTTGCATTATTCAACACTTTCACCAGAAATTACTTCTGAAGTCCAGGAAGTAATAAAGCATTTGGGCACTCTGATACTGATGAAGATTAATAGTTGGTTATAATTGGTCTAACAGTGCTTTTGCTTATTCCCGCTGACTACTGAGTCTCCGAACACCAACAAACACACACGAAGTTGATTTCTGCAATTCCAAAATATTTGTTTAAACTGCAAATACACCTAAACATATGCTAAAGCACAGCGACACAAGAGTTTACAGAACCACCAACAGTATGTGATTTCACGTTTGAAGTATCAAGATCAGTTCACACAGAGGGTATTTGCCACCTGCTAGTCTGTTTTTTCTTTCCCTGTAATTCTCAGCCATCACTGTTCACTCACAGTCTTTGAGCATGTATCCTTCCTATGCACAGGATATACACATCAACAACAACGACAAAAAAATCAGTTTTTCTGGTGCCCTTAGAAAAGGTTTGTTACTTTACCAGTGCCACACTTCCCTGTCTGTGGGCTAACACTCAAAGGCCAGCAAAGAGGAGTAGGTTCAGAAAAATACTTGGAAATAATAAGGTTTTACAACCTCTCTGGTGAAGCGCTGGCAGAACTGGTGCAAAAGATCTCTTGAAAGTACGGGTTACAACTGGGATTACAATACAAAAACGTATCTGTCGCAGAAGAAGAGAAAGCGTCCCATATAAATGGCTCCACACCTCCTGACAACTCTTGTTTGGCTTAACGTTAAGAATTATGGCACAGAAATGAGGTCGGACAATTAATAAGCAAAAATAAAAACCAACCACATTAAAAAATAGTTACCAAGCTCCTTTTGAAAAATCATTTTTCCTCACGTTGCTACCTCAGTGACACTGAGTAACACTAACTAATCGTAACACAATTTAATTAATGAAGCAGCAAACCGTCCTTTAATCCCATCTAAGAACAGATTATAAAGATACTTGTTCTCTCATGCAGATGTGAAGTAGTCTCTAACAAATCTACACTAGGGACAACTGGCCCTAAATACCGGAGCTCCTATTGTAAGGACAGTCTAGTAATTTTGGAGTCCCTTGACTGAAGAACAGCCAAATTCATGTCACCTGAAATTGTTTTTGATGTTCTGAAAGATCTAAGCAACCCCTCCCTAGAAAACAGTTCTTTGAAATACAGTACGCAGGGTACCCCACTGAAGGCATCTCCATCCTCTCCAATTATGCTCCAAAGCCTAGGACAAAAAAACTTTCCGTAATTTACTATGTAAACGTAGTCCTTGGGAAAACCCGCTTGCACGCAAAACTGATTACAGAGTGATTACATTTATCTTCACCGGGTGGCTTTGTTTATTCAATATTTGATGTAAAGTGTCACACTCCCTAGGAAAACCATTAGTGAACACTTAAGAGTATCTATAAAGGATGCGAGTACTGCAAGTTGAACTAAGTAATCAAATATGAAGGACGTTAACCATAAAATGTAAGCTTTCTGGTTATTACTCACTGATCTGGTAATATTTTTTTAATCACACAATGCATGTAAATATTTTAGGAGTAATCTGCTTCTTTTAGAATACTTCAGAAACTTGCACATATTTTGCACAGTATCATACTACATCAGGAACTTTTTCTGGATAGAGTGAACGGCCTAGGTTTGTGTTGCAGGAGTTGTGTATGCGTGTGGTTTTGGGGGTGTACTGAAGTTCACAAACAAAGAGTTAAACTTACCAACGCTTGTAGCTTAGGACAGTGTATAGAAAGTTGTATCAATGTGCTGTCAGTTATCTAGAAATAAAAGAAACCAAACAATCGTAAGCAACAGACAGCAGGAGAGTCAGCCCTCAGATAAGAGATCTCTTTCCCTGCCAGATAAGGGTTCTGTTATTTCTGGAAAACACCCCATCACCTGTTATTCTTCAAGTATTTCCCTGTAGAGAATTTCCCAATAATTATTTTTATTTACTATCGCAAACACAGCACTATTAATAAAAACCAAAGCACATCTAACGGAAAGCGCGAATGCACTGCGTTCGTACACTGGATGTTCAATATTCCTTTTCATATTAAATCTCACCAAAACACACTCTTCCAAGTCCATCTTCTCCAACTCATGGCAATTCTAAAATAAACAAGAAACAAACAGATAAACAAAAGATGAAATAAAATAACATACAGACATAAAATCATGCACAGGGCTAGTAATATGGGATAGCACAGCTTCCAAAAGGAAACTGTAAGCTAAATTCCCTCAAGTATTTGATCACCACTGAAGGACAGAAAATGGTAAAAAAAAAAAAAAAAAAAAAAATTTAATTAAAAAAAATCCACAAGCCATACACTACCTCCCTCTCAAACCTCTACATTTCAGCCTTTCTCTTACAGGGCGTGAAGGAGACATTTCACTTAGTAAGGTTTGTCACCCACCCCTGCTTCCTGCCCCTCTTTTGGGGTCAACTTCAATGCAAACCTATGGTATTTACAGCCTGTGCACTAAAGCTAACTAATCTGCATACAGATGAATCCAACTTCTGCGTACGTCAACCTGCACCAAACTAATCTGAAACATGCTTAAGCCCGTGCAACATCTCTCAGAAACAATTTGCTTTGCTAACGAATGCTGAAAATATTAAAATACAGTCTACTTTAAGGCTGGGAGAAAGCTGCCCCTCACATTTATACAAGCAAATTTCCCAGCATTTCGAGAGATCCCTAGCAAGCTTTCAGAAGTGCTTTCAATATCTGATCATGACTAATTTCAAGAAAATGATGTAACCTTGTGACCTCGCAGCAGACCACATGGTGCCACGGTTCAACCCAAACCCCAGCCCGCTTTTTACAGGCACGGGAGGAAATGGTTTAACTGGCAGCTCCCAAAAGCAGGCTTGAGGCGACTATTGAAAGCCCAAGGCTGTAGCGCTGAATGCTTAGAAAACCACTCTGTTTAAGCACTGTGGCTTGAAAAAGATACCTTTCATTCACACTAAGTATCAGCAGCGTAAACGAATCCCATTTACAGAGTATTATTTTTGTGTCCGGACTTCCTAAACCAGCAAGCATACCAGTCTAACTTGAAGCATTTGATACCACCGATATGCTTACTTTACAGATTTACAGCATGAATCAGGGCACAAGTGTTTACAGGTTAGGACGTATAATGTAAGTATTTCTGTAACTTAAAGGTTTGATCAGAATAATCTATTATATGGCGACTTTGGGGGTGTAAATATCACAAAGGTATGCGTCATCTTTATAGGGGAAATTTGGCTAGAATACATAGCGCAAGTTTAGAATTATCTTAAGTATAATAAATTCAGTTGAAACATACTAAAAAAAGAGAGGGAAAAGTGAAAAATGCAATGATAGATGGCAAAATACATCAAGCTGCAGCTCTAAATATAATCCAGAAATAAAACCACTTTTTAGTCCCCTCCTCCACTGGGTTCTTCCTACTTTATTTTTCTTCTTCTCATATTCCTTCCCAGCAGGACTACATCAATTCACAGCTGCTCAGCACCAATGAAAACAAGGTGAGCTCTAACCTTCCGAAATGACCCTTACCCGTGCTAAAAGGGTAAAACCCGCATCTGTAAGATGTGAACATCTTGCAGCTTCCAAAATCCTAGAAAAGTTTCAAATGTTAAAGAAAACATTAACATAGAGAAAAGCAAATGCATTTGAGATACAAATCTGTCTTCTGCAACTTCAAGCTCTCAACAGCTAATGTGTATAAATATATATATGCCTATTTTTCACAGTAATTTGCAATTAAAAAGCACTAGACGCACTTTTGATCCAGCTTATCAGAAGACTCTAATAGTCACAGAACAGATTAAGTTCAATCCTCAAATCTTCTCAACATTTAGGGGAAAAAATTATACGTTATTATAGCCATTTTGACCTCTTGTTTCAGTAAGACAGCATAATGCTCAAGTTCTCTCATGTAGTATCTGAGGAAACGTATGGGAGAATACACCCTGAGTTAAGGGAAATGCAGATGAAGCCTGCATCTAAAACCTGTTATCTAAACACAGGATGTTGGGAAGCCACAAAGCTGAGAAATTGCTTACTAGAAATCCGCTCAGAGCCTGTGCATGAAGCAGAGTGAGGCAAGTTACCAGAAAGCAAGGAGCTTAAATTCTCCAAGCCCACAGTAAAAACAATAAACTACACCAACGCAACCTTAAAGAAAATAACACAGTGTTTTGGAAAGATAAACCTAACACTTTCCAGAGGCACTGGGAAGCAGCACTGCCAAAAAAACAAAAAAACAAAAAAAAAAACCAACAAAGTAGTCAACTGCCCCAAACAGCACCACTAGTATGCAGAACAGGCCTCCATCCCCTCAATGTCTTCTCATCTGTTTTCTTTCTTTTTTTTTTCCATGTACACTCTTTACTTTGCAGGTGGAGTAAGTTTCAAGATGAACAAGAAACCACAGCACTGTGTAATGAGCAGCACAAACGAAGCGCAACTTACCCACTCACCACAGCAAACGCTACTTCTGTCCTGGGGTCGGCGGGGAGGAGGCAGGCAAAGATGGACAAAAAGAACCTCTTGCTGCAGTAACACTTAGAGGCATCTAGATCCTTCCACTGGTTTAGGAGGTCATTAGAAAGCTCTCTCTCCATAGAGAAAGTGCAAAGGGAAAAGCCACGCCACGTGCATGAGAAAAATACAAGCCCAGGGTACAGGACGTGGGGCTCTGACTATGACTTTGCTGGATCAGTCTCTTCCAAGCCAAAAGCAAGAGCGCAGCTGAGTTTAGCGGTAAGCAGCCCCACAGGAGACAGCCTTGAAAACCACTTCCAGAGTGCTAGTTTTCAACAAGGTTCCGAAGTATGATGGAAATTCAAGAACAACCACAGAGAGGTACAAGACAGGTACCGCTTCCCAAACGGATGGTTGTAACACCTCTGGATTTTCTTTCCAGACTCACATTTGGGAACTCTGTCCCCTTCCATCAAGGGCAGTTAGCAACCTATCATAAAATACTCTCAGCTACTCTGAAAATTACTCAGGATACCAAACAGGAAGGGAAAAAAGCCACCACCATCACCACCACCACCACAAAACATGATTCAGGTCACATTTGTTACCCTGCTTACTTCTTTCATCAATTACTTACTTTCAAGCCCACCTACATTTAGAACCATTGGCTCCCCAACCCCATTACATTTCTGACTTTAAAGGGGGGGCAAAAAAAAAAAAAAAAAAAATCACATCCACAGCGCGCAAAATAGCGAGGATGCTACTTACTGCACATCTGGTTGAAAAGAAGAACATGGAAACAGAGGGGTAAGAAACTAGAAGACCAGCAGCTCTAGCTTTCCTGAAACTGGGTGTGCAGTCAGTCAGAAGGGCAGGATGGGGAGTGTGAGCTATATATACACATGCTGCATCAATCAGGCCCCAGGATGAAAAACAGGTGGGAAGGCAGTGGTCAGCATGAAAATAAGCAAAGCTCTAGTTTTTGCTTTGTTGTAGTGATTGTACTTAATTTCTGAGGGCTCTTCTTTTTTCCAGATACAGCTGACACTTACTTCCCATCCAATGATTCCTGACAAAGGACCTAGCACAGGAGCTGATGAGGTAAAATGATATCCGAAAGCAGATTCCCCACTCTTACAAAGCAATGATCTCCGAGACAGACCTCACAGTTACATTCCTTGTCTACAGATGTCTTTTGGGCACACCTGGAGCAATTAGCAGCAGGTGGGAGAGAACATTAGTGGGGTTAAAGGCAGTACGACCTTAATTTTCACAGCCCCACCTAGACAAAGAAAGACATTCATGGTTCATGGTTCATGGTTCATTAAGTCTCACCAAAACACCTACCAGTATTTTAACACTAAAAAGCACTAAAAAAGAAAAACAGAGAAGGCATCGAGCACTTAAATGAGCAGATATAAAAAGGGATGAGGAGACAGCTATATCTTGATGTAAGGGAAAAAAACAGCTGGGGGAAGGCGGTCATGCTTAGGATTTTTTTTCAAGGAGATGTCATTTGTGAGTGGTAACAGCTGCGGAACACAGCACCATCATGGAAAGCAGCATGGTAGGACACCCAAGACCCTGAAGTGAAGTGAGAGTAGCCCAGCACAGAAAATACTCAAGAGCTTCCTAACAGCATCAGCACGTCCAACAGAGGCAGGAGAGTTTTCTTTCGCACCCAACACCGAAATATTCAGAAAGTACGAACAAGCGTGGAATTGCATTTCCCTTTGATTTCCAACACAATTTTTATCAAGTGCTTTCCACACATGATCCCAAAAGCCTAGATGTAACCAGCTGTATCACCTGTCCTTCCATCACACACTCCTCTGCAGAAATCACTGCAAAGGGTCCTTTTTTTCCTTATACTGTTCCTCGTTAGAGGAGAAGAACGGCAGACGCCTTCCCCCTCGTGGCACAGTCAGGGGCTAACAGTTCCCCTACCACAGTCAAAACAACTCTTGCTACAATTGTACTGCCCTAGGAAAGAACTGCACAAGTAATAACAGCACTCCTTTTATTTCCAACCTGAGCTCTGAGTTAAGAGAATGAGAAACTGTGGGAAAAGACCAGTAGTAACAGCACAGCTTTCTAAGGAACAGAGTCAAGCGTCAGAAGACTCCTAAGCCCCCAACACTGGCACACGTAAGCTCTTGTAAGTACGAACGTGACATGAAGGGGACTGTCACTCTGGAATTGTCCTAAGGACAGGTTTTCTACAGTAACAAAAGCTCTTTTTCACTCAGTCAGCTAAAGGAACGCTGCGTGTCAGCATATTGCACGTTGGCATTTGGATGTAGCTTCCCCTCATTTTTACCATCTACACTTTCCTCCATTTATCTGTGATTGAAGTACAACATGCTGCGACTCCTGCATGTTCCTGTCATAAATGACGATTTAGTGTCATCCAAATATCTTTTGGTTTGATTCAATTCACATTAAAACTAGATCTTGCAAGAAGTAGTATACGTCTGTGCAGCCAGAGAGCTGCTGTGTGACTGAGCTTCGTTATTAAAGCTAAAGCTGTCCCCACTTCTGAGAACACCACCACAACATACATGTTAGCGCAAATTACACCGATGTAAAAGTTCATATCATCTTAAACCTGATGAGCCCCCATTACTCAAAACATATCCCATAAATATCAGTCCTCAGTACTTGCAGAGACATTAGCACACTCCATATCAGAGTTTAAGAATGCCAGGATGTACTGCAGAGCATATTAAAAACACATTTATAATAAAACCTGTAAATATAATACTCAGGTATGACTTAGATTTTTTTTGCAAGACAAACAACTGCAATAAACCACACCAGAGTACAAACATCACAATACACAACACAACAACAGATATTTTTACCTTTTAAAAAAATAATGGGCTTTATATCTTCTTTTCTTCTGGCTTGTAATTAGTACCTAAAACACTTAGCCAGAAGCACAGAATTGAACCGCTAGGTCCAACAGGTTTTATTTGTCACATATTACTTCTTGGTTTTCCAATATACAGCGGACTACATTCATATGCTAGCTACAGAGGACCAGCCCTCAAGTTTATATTCAGCTGGTACTTCTACCTTAATGTTTTGATTGCAAAGGTAACCCAAACGACACAAAGCTAAATCAAACCTGTGGATATCAGCTGATTATCTTCCAAAGTGAATTTCTTAGATCAAGCCAGTAACAACATGACATAACTCACGACACGGTCATGACATACTCACTTCAGCCTTGGACAGTTTAGACCAAGTGCTGTGAGAGAAGCATCTGTAAGGTTGCTACAGCCTGAAACACAGAGTGACTGAAGTCTATGACATCCTCTACAGATTTTTACAATGCCTTCATCTGAAATTTGCTGCAACACAGAAGAAGGTTGAAGTTACTCCATTATCAAGTAATCGGCTAAGAACAAAAATCAAGTCATATTACTGAACTGTTAGTGTCACATTGTGCACACCCGTGACGACCTGTGGATTTTCAACCAAAAGACACCATCATCGTGAAACCATCTTCACTGGTAACACTGAAGACAATCAACACGCACAATTCCTACTTATCTATGTCTTTTTCCGCAGATCTCAAGTACTGCCCAAAGGCAGTCTGAAGCACAGAGGGAGAGTTCTTTGTTGTTGTCTTCCTCTTTCACTTTGCTTTTGCTTTATAATTTTCTTTTTTTTTTTTTTAATTGTAGTTGTCGTTGTGTGAAATAGCTCGCTGCTTAAACGTTTGCAGAGTTCAGGTCATTCGTTCCAGTGACTGTGTAAGCTCAGGAACAGTGCGAAAGAGTCCTTAAATCTTGACAGCAGGAGAGCTAACTACCTATTTTGCACTGGAGCAGTAGGACCCAAGGGTAAAAATCCTTCACCTTTGGATAATTTTCAAAGCAAGAGTTACAGGTAAACAATTCTATACAATCCGTGCTTTACAGAAGATAAATGTAAAAGCCAGGTTTGCCCTACCCTATGCAGTTAACCGAAAGATTTAATTCAAAAGAGGCTTTTTCATTTCTTAAAATTGTTTTGTGCTAGATATTCTGAAAAACGTAACCCTAAATTTGGAATATGAATAAAAAAGTTTTCTCTCTGAAAGAGGAACTGTAAGGAATAGCCCCAATGCAGCTGCACGCAAAATAGCAACAGGAACTAGGTTATTGGATGTGTGTGCAAATATTATTTTGTTTACAGGTCTTCTGTTCTGGAAAAAGTATTCTCTCCTCCTCCCACTCTTAACTGCAAGAATTTAGTTTTTCTACTGAATGACTAATCCTTCATGGTGAAATAGGTTATTCTATTTCCTGGCCTAACATTACTCTTCCAATAATAACAAAGACCTCCACTGTATTTTGAATTGAAAATACACGTTCCTTTTCTAAGTCACTCATCTAGGTACGCTAATACTACTGTAGCATATTTCTGAAGCTATTACCACAAACATTACCTTTCATAGATGAAAACAGGATGAGAAATAGCAGTAGCTCAGCACAAAAGAAGATCACCTTATGCCCCCTCCCCCAACCCAGCACTTTTTAAGTATCAGAAGTTTGTATGTGCAATTTGTTCTCTCAAATAAAAACTACAAGTCTTTTTTTTTCTGGATCCAGAAGGATCTGCATCACCCTCAGGTAAGAAGATTTTTTTTATTTTTTCCCCTCTCATTAAAAGCCCAACATCAGTCAGGTATTTCTGGATTTGACTCTCCCAAACATGTTTTTTTCTGGTACTCTTTTGTTTCCTTTGAGAGATACTCATGACACTACTATTGGGAAAAGGAACTATTTTGGAGGTAAGGACTATGTAAATTTTATGCTGCTGTTGGAGATGGACAAAACCCTCAAGTTATATATGAACATTTTCCATTCTGAAATTCCTTGTGATTTCAGTGCCTACATCCCCCTCTCAGGAAAGAAAAGCTCTCAAAAAATGCTTGCAAGTCCCCAGTTTCTAAAATCTTTCTCTAAAGATGCTACCTTTCAATATGCACTTTCCAGAGTTAATACCAGTTCATCCCATAGCTGCTGGAGCTGGCTTGGCATTTTACAAGGTCCGTTAAACAGAGCCACTAGAATCAAAATGTGAACCATACAAAGCACGGGGAGACCTGCTGTGTAAAAATGAGTGCTAGCCCTTTGATCATGAAGAGCCTGGCTGCGTCTGGAAGCACGCTTCTAACCCACAGCAAGCAGGACACATCTCCAGTGAAATAAAGCTCCAAAGCACACGTAAGTAGGTAGGACACACAGACCACCAACTCAAGAGATTCAAAGGGAAAAATACTTTCACTCATAAGGGTTTTTTTTGTTTGTATTTAATATCTACATGACATCAAACATACTGGCCAAGGGAAAACTTTGGTACACTTCTATGCCAATGCGCCTTTTAAGCGGGAGAGATCATAACTGATTACCAGCAGACCTCCAGAGCTTTCCACAAAAGTAATCCGAAAAGGCTGGCCTTGATATATCCCATTAGCCTCAGGCAAAACACAATGGAGTAAGAACTTTGGAGAACGAGGACAGCAAAAGGAAGAGTGAAAGGGGAGGAAATTACGTAGTGACTATTATATTTAAGTGTGGTTCTGACCAAAAGAAGGAACATCTTTTCATTCTCATTATCTTTAGGTGCCCAACTTCCGTGGGCACCTAAATTCAGATTGAAAAATCTAAAAATTCTCTCTCTTTCACTAAGTATCTGGCTCATGGAAGCTCAAGCTTTGTATTCATATTGTTCTTAATTTCTGCAATTTTTTAATCTAACTTTTAATAATCCTTAACACTCTAAAATTTTCAACACTTTAAAGAAATCTATTAGGTCCAAAATTTTTCATCCAATCCTAATAAAAAAATGGTCCCAATCCTAATAAAAAATGGTCCCATGCCACATTCATTCAGGAACGATGTGGAAAACAGATTTGAAAGTTTTAGCCCAAGCAGATTTTATGATACCTTCTAGCAATAAAACCATAGAAGATTTTTCAAAAGCAAAAAAAAAAAAGAATCTAACTTCATTATTCAAATTGGCATGACTGAAACAGTGAAATTCTAATTTATTTCAATATTTTCTAAGGCTTATTTACAGACAATGACTTAAATACATTTAAAATCTAAAAGGACATCTTTCCCATTCCTAAAAAGTCACATCAGAAACAACAAAAAAGCCCATATAAAATACAGCAAATCTAATTTTTGTGTACTCTCTAAGTAGAATTAAAAGCACATGAATGATTCCCAGTCATTTCATTATAAATGCATGTGTTCTTCCGTTACTATTTAAAAAGCATGCCCTTCTGCTACCTAGATGGTTCTGAATCATCTTCAGTTATGATGCCATTATATTTTACTGTCAATTATGTAGCCCAGAATATGGCTTCTGCTCAATTAGAAGCCTTAAAATTGTGACTAGACCAAAATGTTTCACCTTAATGGATGGGAGAACAAGAACTACATCTGTAAAACTGCACGGTTTAGCGCATACACTGTTCATGAGATTTGAATGAATGCAGTTAATTCTTACTCTAGAGCTTGCTACAGTTAAAAGGTGTAATGAGGGGAAAGAAAATAACCCAACACTCCAAATCCACACTCAGCTGTAAAACCAGCCAGCTCATTTAAGACCTCTATTCCACACAAAATTCTGTAAACTGCAGAGATGTACTACTCGAATTATTTAAGTGTGCAGCAGATCAATTCATTAGCATCCAAAAATGGTTTATGATTCTTAGAGAATGTATCTTTTTGAAGCTTCACATACTTACTGTACAGGATTGCAAATTCAGGATGACAAGTTCATGACAGTGATTTTGAATGTGTTTCAATGCTTCATCTTCTAACTGTACTTAGCAATAAATCGGACATAGGAAAAGAAACAAGAAATTAAAAGCACAGCAAAGCAGCCCAAAGAATGTACACATCTTGTACTAATGAACAAAAGACTATAACAAAAACGGTATTTTTTAATTCATGGAGATTTCAAAAACCCAAAATAAAATTTTATTCCTAAAGGATCACCCAAGCAGTTATGTACCTGTGTGCAACCTCTAAGAAATAGAGCTTTTAGTCCACTACACCCTTTCACCAGTGCTTCAATACCATCCTTCGTAATCTGATCACACCAGGAAAGATTCAAATGTTCCAGATTTCTGCAACCCTCACTGGGAGAATTAAAAAAATACATAAAGTTAAATCCAGCCTTCAAATAGTCATAACAGTGGGAAACCCAAATTAAACACACTGTTAGAAATTAATGATAGCCAGTGGACTGTGCCAGGCCTCCACAGAAAAGTTATGAGAAAAGACCACACACAAACATCATAGTCTACACCCAAGAAGTCCTAGATACAGGGTACAGGCAGTGCTGATACACAGTATTAAGGCTCAGCACTGATTTTTTTCACTTCATTAAATGTCCAACAGCTCTTTAAATGCTTTTCTTTAACACAAAACACTGAATCTTCTTACCTTAAGCCTTTCAAAGAGCTGTTTGTGATGGCTACGCAAGATGTCAGATCCAGATGTTTCAGCTTGGAACAGAATCTGCTAAGACTGTAACACGTGCTGCAAAACAGCAGACACACTAAAAATACCTTCAGCTACTTCTTTTTCCAAATTTTCCCATCAAACAAAAAACCCCTTTGACTTACCTGTCAGTGATTTTTGTGCACCCATTTAGATTTAAGTGTTCGATGTTTCTACAGTTCTGTGCAAAGGTCCTAAAACAGCAACAAAAAGCTGGAGAATTAATATAATGTCACAAGTTGTAATCCAGTCACTAGAGCGCGCTGTGTCCCCTACCTCCTTCCACCTCAGTCAAAAACCTTAACCTTCAAGCCACAGGGTAATTACAAAGTACACCTCAAATACATCTGTCTCAGTGGTTGCTTTTTTCCCTTTGCTACTACAAGTTTGTGTCTTAGGTAACTCCTGAAACCAAGTGTTGCTCCTCTCTCAAGTACCACTTGAGCAAGGTGTTTATTTCTGTAGTGACTTGCTTCGCATAAACAGAAAGGTTTAAATATCACAAATACTAAGCTGCTGGGGAGAGTTTCTGCACATCTCATTGCTGAAGCCTTTGGAGGCCTTATTAAGGAGCTCACTCCCCCAACAAATGAAAAGGAACATACCTTGCGCATTACAGAAGTGGGACCGAAGCCTATCGGACTACCAATGGAAAGCCCTGTGCGTTGCAAATTAGGTACTTATGATTTTAAAAATTGAAATGCATCTGCGTGCGCTACTGGGTATGAACTCTAAGGATGATTGGAGCTATTATACTGCTAAAAGGCTGTACGTATCATTACACTGATTACCCAGAAGAAATACACAAACTTTCTTTTCATCTCTGCAGAGTAATATTTACAGCTGCGTTGCATTTCAGAACACTGTTTTTATGCCCGTGTTTCCTCCAACTGCATGGATTTTATTGGCAGGGGTGGAGGAAACACACAAAAACAGTTTTGTCTGGAGGCTTGCCGTGGTTAACAGATCCGACTACACACTCAGCTGGTAACAACTTCCTGGCTCTCCACTGTGGATTGAAAACAATGGAAAAAAACCCAGCAAGCAGTTATACTGGTGAGAGTTTCCACTTGAAATCTCAAAACAGCTATTCCAAAATTCATGTACTGGAGGGAGATTTACAATCGAGACACTCTTCAAATCACTTGGAGAGATGCTTCACTCTGAGGAAGAGCAGCAAACTTTGCCTCTGAGATGCAAGCGTGGAGCATGTCTCGGGAGAGCTGCCGCAAGCTTTCAGTACTTACATAGCCAATACCTACTCTGATAATAGGCTATTTTTAAACAAAAGCTGATGTAGAAGAGGGATAAATAGAGAAATTAGTATCACCCACAAAACTAACGGATCTGGAAACAACACAAAAAGCCTGCTGGGAAAAGTCGCTTTCACAACAAGTATCTGAAAATTAATGCCACCTTTCTCATGCTGACGTTTTGAAAGTCTTAAAGCTCATGCATTTATCATTCATTTGTTAATTTCAATATAACCGGCTTATATTTCAGAGGTGAACCATCTTCTTCCCTAAAGTGTCTCAGACACCACCATCTGCACCAGTTAGTCGTTACGGTTGCACGTGTGAATACCGGTAACACTGGTAGCCGGTCTCGGCTAAGCCTGTCTTATTACCTGCTAGCACGACTAGCTGTATCATCCCTACAATGTACGCATGCTACACACTGAACTGCTGTACACTTATTGCAAATATCTGTTTACTAAATATATCATTATTTTAAAATAACCCATCTCCAGCCCTCCCCTTCTTCTCAAATGCCACTAATACCTGAACCCACTTACGATTTTTGGTCCTATTCACAACCCTCGCTGCAGTCCCCTAGCCTTAGCGTCCTGAAAAGCACAGCGGGGAACCTAAACCAAATGTCAGAATGGAGTTACTGGAGGGTAAAACTGTTACTGTCCTGACTCTTCCTACACCCTTCTCATCACCATTCCCGCTACCTCCTCCCCATGGTAGTTGCCACCTCTCTCAGAGCCTGACTTCCCCATCTCCTCCACGTCTACTATTGACTTCCCTACTGAGGACACACGGACTGTCTCCATGAATGCTCCGGGAACTTGGAGGAGCATTGCAGAAAGTTAACTCTGGTTGCGGCTACCTCTTTCTTTGGCAGCAGTTGCCAGTAATCTGGGAGGTGGTAACAATCACGCACCTTCCCCTGAGGAGGCAAGGCTGCCTGAAAGTGGAGACACACCACGGAGCAGTTTGGGAGATGGCCTAGAGGCAAGGAAAGCTGTGGGGAAATCTTCGGGTCTGAAGCTAGGATGCCCATTTGGGTTACTAAAGCAATCTACTGCTTAACTAGTTGCTGGATGAATTTACTCTACAGACAAAAATCAGTGAATTAGACTTACTTACAACTTTTAGAAAGAGCTAAAGGTCAGAAGACACTAACTTAATGCCCACCACTTAACAAAAATCTTTGTGCTTTTATCTTCCTCCTAAGAATGGCCACCCTACGTCAGACTGAACACCATCCAGCCCAGTCTCCTGTGGCAGAGGAGGAAAGCATAGCTGCAAAAAGCCATACCCCGAGGCTTCCTCCAAATATTCTTTGAGCCCTAAAGTATTTGTGGCTTAGGGACCCTTCAGCTGGAGGTAGGATCTTTGGATTTAAATACTCAGAGAAACAATCACAGAGGAATCTGGCCAAACAACATGCATACAGAAAAAGCTTGTATGGATTCAAACGATCTTCTGGGAACAAACTGCACAGTTCAATTTATATATACTGTGTAAAGAAGGGCCACTTCTTTAGAGACTCCCGAGATGTTCCTGTTGCCCTCCTGTTCTTCTATTAGAGCAAGAAGAGAATCCCAAGCCTTTCCCGATTTTGTAGGCACTCAATCGTATCAGTCTTTGTTCTTCCTCCCATTGCTAGGGTCACCTCTTGTCCAGACTAGAAGATAAACCATAAACTGACTGACTACTAATCTAGATGAAATTAATATTGTAGGATGCCAGAGCACAGGTCTGAAAACATTTTAACTGCTCGAAAATGGCAAGATATCAACATAATACTAGTGAAAGAAAAAGAGACATTTCTGAAAAGCACAGTTCTCATTTCTTAGTTCATTTCCAGAAAATAACAGTAGCTATACTTTGATCTCAAACTAACATCTCATTTAGTCATTATTATGGTACTTAATACTTACTTAACCATCTCATTTTGGTCATTAGTCAGTACTTAGAAATCCAAACAAATGTAATAATTGCTTTTGGTCCGAACATTAGGAAACAAGTGATGTCTCAATCTAGGACTTTACTTACTTTAAAGAGGAGTCTCCAACACCAAGACATCCTCTCAGACTAAGTTGTCTCAGGAACCCACCACACCTTTTCGATATATTTTCCACAACACGACCCTTAAACCAAACAAAAGGAAGATTTTGTTGAGTTTTATTCTGACATAACATTCTAACCAAACTAAAGACGCTGGGAGTGAAGACCAGCCCCAGCTATACCCCACCAGAACTACACCTCTTTGAATTTCTTTTGCTACTTGAAGAAAGAAGTTACCTGTTGAGAATCTCCACTCACAATGAAGCGCTATTCAATTCAATCTTTAGCTCTCTTTTCCTTTTTTTCAGTCTATTACACATGGCTCAATTTTTTGTCGCCGCAAAACCTACTCATTGAGACTGCTAAAATGATCTTCAAGTTTTGTCAGATGTGTAGGGAACCTGAAGAACTGCCCCAGAGACAGAACGGGAGGCATGCCCGTTCCTCGAGGATCACTGTAACTACTACAGCATGCAAGTTTAAGTTGTCCACGAAGACGGGCTTAGGCTAGTACATGACTGAGCCACAGCCTCCGACAAGTCCCGTTTCACAGTCCCTGCTATAGGGACGGATACCTCTGCAATGGAAAGGTGCTGAACGCCTTGGCGGGAGCAGCCACTTCAGTTGCCTCCAGAAGATTTACTGGAGCCCGCCTCCCAGACTTCAGTGTCATACATATTTGGCTATTTGGGTGCCTGTGCCTAACACCTGGCAATGCCAAAGAACTTCTCACACTGTGAAGCTTACAGACTTTATGTCCCGTTATTTGTCCAAAGCTGAAGCACATCTTACAAAAAAACTGCCTACTTGGCCCCACATTTGCTACAAAATGCTGTTTATTTACATCCTGAAAGCACATTTTGCTATACATTAGGAGTAAGCAGAATGGCCCAGTACTTCTAATATTTAATCTGTAAGTAGCATTATGCAAAAATGTTATTTAAACTACAATAAAAATGCACTTTTTTTTTTTTGTAGGTAAAACAAGCTAAGACAGCAAAAAGCAGGTGGCCACTGCAAAAACTTACGAGACATCACATTGTGTCTAATCTTAAGGAGGCAAGGTAAAAGAAATCAACACTGATCATTTAACAAGCGGGACTAATACCTAACAGCACTTTTTATTTTCTTCTCTCTTTTTTTTTTTTTTTAAAAAAAGAGAGAATACTTATAAAATTGCAGGTCAGTGGTTTTTTTTTTTTCCCCCACTCTATATGGGATAGTAACAATTTCACTGAAACAGTAAACTGTTTCTTACGTTTTGCTGTTCACCTCTAATACCAAAGTCCTGGCTAGCACTACATGAAAATATTTCCTTATCAGAGCTTGTTTCTTAGCCCATAAGGAACATTGTTTATCTTATCTCTCGGAAGAGTTTACACCAAAACAAACAAACAAACAGAAAATCGTTATACAAACAAAATGATGTATTTAAGGCTTTCCGATTAGTGAGAATTCTTTCTCAACAGAGGCCAAATACCTTTACTGTAAGGATAAAGTCTTCAATGAGTAACGTATAATGCAAGTTCAATCTACATTGCAGAAAAAAAGCCAAACCCTAATGCATTATTCAAAGAAAATAGAAAAAAATAATGAGATAAATTTCCTCAAACCCATTTATTTCTTTAAGCATGTAAAAAACCAAACAGCATATTCAAAAAGACAATTTAAGTGCATTCAAATGTGTTTAGCTGTTTGAATAATTCAATGTCACTCAAAAAACTAGTTCTTCAAATTACCCCAGCTTACATTTTATTCCACATACCAAGAAATCCTAAGGCAAATTTAACTTCAAGATCTTCACACATCTTTGATAGAAAAGAAACATTTTTTACTTTATAGTCTGGGGTTTTTTTCCCCTCACTTTATTCTCTACCACATGAGGTCTTAAATACGGAAAATTACACAAAATCTGTTTTTTCATTATTTGATAGTCTGAGATCAAGTACTGCTTGATGCTAGGTGAAACATCACGAAACAGTACGTCCAACTGAGCAAAAAGTTGTCAAATACAATTAGCAGCTTTTACCTGTCCTAAATCTATAGGCAAAAATATGTTACTAAAATAGCTGAATATAGAGTTCTTAGAGACTAAATGTGAAAGTGTATCTTGTTCAAAACTACTTTATGTAATAATTGCTGGTTTAAGATTCTCTTATGAATAAATTTAAGGCGTTTATATTACAAATGTACTTAAATATAATACACAGAAGTGAATTGCTCCAAACCACAATAGCTTCTTAGAGCAAAAGAGGATCATAACTTAATTTCATACCTTCTCCTGAATCCCATGCTACAAACATAGCATCTCAAAGGACAACGGCACTATGTACAACGTAAGACAAACATATCGAAAACTTAAAAATCCAATACTGTTTCTAAATAGGAGAAAGGTTTCAGACACAGAAAAGGCCTACCAACAGAAGGACCACAGGCCCGTGGGGTTTTCTTTACTATTTCTTAGCAAATGAGAAACACAAGCTTTTAAAAAGGCAACTGAGAAGATGACATCAAAGCTCCAAGCTCCTTAGACACATTTAAGACAGGCAGATGTCAAAATCTTTCTCCTACCTCTGTAAGACCCTCATGTTTAACATCAGTATAGCAGAGGCGTTGGCAGTAAAATTTTAAAAGAGCGGTGAAAAAAATATACCCTATATATTACTGTAAAGCTTTAGGAACAGTTTGAAGCACGGTGAGCAAAATATACTAAGTGAAATCCATCTGGATTTTATTCATGCTAAGAACCTAAAACATAAAATCCAGAAGCAAATTCATTATCGTATTCTAAATTTAAGTTGTATCATCAAACAACAAATAATAAACCGGTTCAGATTCAATTAAGGAATTTTATTTCCACATGGATTTTTGTCTTCATTTTCAGATGTCATATTTTATTTTGTTATGCGCGTCTATGATAGCACTAATGCAGACATGTTTTTCTTACGGAAGACAAGACTGCCCTAATCCTTTCATTATATGCTGAAAAGGACTTTAATCCACATGTACCTGCATTTCAGGCAAGGTTCAAACCTTATAAAACAAATGTTCATAAAATGGTAATCAGATAGACATCAAATCTAGGCAAGTCAGCGGTAAGGGAAGTTGCTGAGCATTTTATTGTTTCAGTCTCCAAGTCCTATAAGCCCAGTGCCCAGAGAGCTTTCAGCACCAGATGGCACGCTCACAGAGAGACTGGGGACTAGCAACGAAATTATCCTCCAGATCGTGAAAGTGATTCCGAGGCACCATTTATACCTTTACTTCCTGGAAATGAGAAGCTTTGAATTTCTAGAGCCCTGTATGTATATGATATATGCAAATTATCTGATACATAGCTGGCAGCCAAAACTGATATACTCATCCAGTGTCAAAAAAGGCAAATAAAGAGTTCTTTGCCATTTGCTCCTTCATCGCATTATTATCTTGAACTTTAGCCTTTAAAATGTGTGAACGTAAGCACAGTCTATGGGATACTTGAAATGGGCTATGCTCTTACACATCACCATAGGAATGAAAAAAAAAAACCCAACCCAAAGACACTAACCTCTATGTCCGTTTGAAAGTTAAAGAGGTCTATTCTTTGCCAATTGCTTCCATCCAGAGCTAAAACATTCCATGCCTACAGAAAACAAATACAGTTTATTTATAACCTCCACTGCCTGCTCCGTTCATTTTTCTCTCAGCAATTCACAGATAACAAACTCAAATATAACAAAATAAACAATTTCAGGTAGCATTTTTTAAAGAAATATAATTGTAGATATAAGTAGTCATACCGTATCAACTAGTTAAAAACACAGAATTTGTGGAAATGAATCTCAAGTCTCCTAAATGGATTACATTTCAAAGGCTAACTTACGTTCATAAAACATGCAGGAAAGCAAGAAATAAAATGTAAAGTATGTACATGGACACAGCAAGATTTAACTGTCCATTTTTAAAAAAGTTTTTGTAAATTTGTCTAATAAGTTACTTTTGCTAGATCTATATGGAGAAAAGTAGCTGCAGATGGGATTCCTTCCAATAAAACCACAGTTCCTCAACCTCACTTGTTACTATTCCGAGAGAAACAGAAACCTTTCAGAAAACTGCTGACTTTCCACTGTTAGGATCAGGCCTTTCCTTTACACGTGCTAAGTTACATGTACGTGTTTGAGAATTTGTCCTTCGCTGTCGAAGCAATAGTTGTTCAAAGTAAAAAAGAACAAAAAAGCCGGAG
The DNA here is from genome assembly GCA_034782735.1 of Sagittarius serpentarius. NCBI lineage: Eukaryota > Metazoa > Chordata > Aves > Accipitriformes > Sagittariidae > Sagittarius > Sagittarius serpentarius. Next base: position 11,236,239 of record JAVKLA010000010.1, on the reverse strand, counting down.
AAACACAAATATACTCAGAAAAACAGAAAAAAGAATACTGCACCCAACTGACAGGTACTTCTGAGAGAAAAATACAACTTGCACAATTTTGATTTTCTTCTGCTGTTTTTTAGGCTTTAGCTGAAGGTTCTAACAAAACCTGACATTACTTAACTCAAAAAACTTACGGAAGTTGCAGGCCAGGGTGATAGGGGTATAGGAATGAAACAGTTACACACTTAATTATACATTAAAACAACCAAACAGAAAGACCCCAATTAAAAAAAAAAAAACACAAGCAAAAAACCCAAAACCCAGTCCTCATTAAGGGAAGGAAGAAAAACATAAAATAAAAAAGTTCATTCGCGTTGTAGAAGAATACGCTTCATTGTACACACTTCATGTTGGAACAGAGTATTACTCATTTTAATTCAAGAAAAAAAAAAATCAATATGAGCTAAACATAAAAGCTTACTTAGCATGCTTTCTATTATCTTCTGTGTGCTTTTTTCCTCTACCAGTAGTCCATCTACTTAACACCTTTTGTACTTGGCAAGCAAATGATGGATGTACTTCTTAGACACATGGTGCACATTAACAGAACTACATGGAATTTTAAGCAGAAAATGTGTCTGAAAAATAGTGTTATACAGCCACAGGCTTTATAAAAAGCAAATGCCATCATGCCAAACTGGGCTTAATCCTTTCTCCAGATATAAAGCACACACAACTGGATATCTTTTCCGTAACTTTTAAACAGAAGTCCAGTCCACGTCTGAATGCAAAACTGGACCCACTATTTATTTGTTTTAATAAACAAGGAGACTGAGAGAACCATTTGATTTTTTTTTGACAGGAAGCAGATTGCCCTAAAGCCCATGATTTGCACGTAATTAAGAGAACAGCACCCCAACGAACAACAAAAAAACCAAAGAGAAATACATACCTTGGAAACTTGCGCACATCGACACAAAGTTACTATGTCCAAGAAAGAAAATATTCTAGGAAGAAAGGAAAAGGACAACAATTAAAATGTTTTATTATAAATTCAGACTAATACATTAATTCACTGTTCTGTACTTCTACGGAAAGACACCAGTTACACAAGAAGCAAGTTAAATGCAATATGAGTGCTTTACCAAATTATTTTGCTTATTGAGACTTAAGGAATAATATCATAGCTCTCTTCTGAAGTCAGTCAACACCAATATATTAGAACCAGCCGGTACTTCTGAAAACCTATTTTGTGTTTCCCCCTCCTTACTATCCAAACATGTATGAATGATAAAAAGAAGAAAAAGGAATTTGTTAATTCAGAGAAACTAGCTTATATACCTTTAATTGTGCTACAATTCAAGAAATAACTTACACAAATACAGGTGAGTATTTCAGAGGCTGGTGAAGAGTAAGAAGTGGAAAACAACACATCGATAAATCCAAGCTCAAGAATCTAAGTACTAGCACAAAGAACAATGACCCAAATTTCTAAAGGGGTTTCACAGTGACTACCAAGTCTAACACACTCAGTATCTTTTTTTAATTTACAAGAAACAACCACAACTGAAAATTTAGCATTACTATTCTGATCATAGAAGCAATTCCTCAAGGCTGCCAACTCTTAATAGTTTTCTGAAAGAAATTTTTCACTGTCAGAATGAATTTTGCTAAATACCATTTCCAAACGACAATGAAATTGGTTCAAAGGATGTTCTCAGCGAAAAAAAATCATTAGCTTAAGGATAAAATATAGATCCTATTCCAAAATAATTTTCTATCACAGAGAATGAAAGATATGAAATACACGAAAGATGTTACTGTAATTCACATATAAACTGCTACCTGCTCGCCAATGAACTTTTTCAGGCATCAAAACAATGAACGGTAATAAAACCAATTTCATCTTACAGTGAGACGTTCACACTGAGGAGCAAACAACTGGTAAGAGATGCTGAATTTAATCACGTAAAATTCTGGTTATTATTTTCCAAGTAGAAATCTGAAGCTAGAGCTCAAAATGGATGCCTGCATCTTAAGCGCTGTGATTTTTAGCTGTGGCAAGACTCAAAAAATGTAATGGAAGCTAATGGAAGTACTTCTTAAACATAACAGCCTTCTGGACGTTTATTAGGATCACTTCAGATATTAAATTTCCAGTATTTCATAAACACATGAAAGTACTTTCTCTTTTTCACTGTACAGTAATACATTTTCTCAAAAAACTATTAGCAATGCAAACAGAAGGACAGACATTCTCAGAAGCTATGAAACAATTTATAAAACCCTGATGATAACATTTATTTTGATCTCATCTATTTTGTCATCTGAACATCCATTCTGAGGTCTGCCCACTAAGAGACAGCAGCGTTTTATGCACAAAGTACACATTTAATGTGCTCACCAAGATTGCAGGACTGTTCAGATGAGCACTGAAAGCATTCTCTCCCTTAAGAGCAGCATTTATACCAACGACCCACCGTGAACCCTCTTCTGAAGTCACCTTTCCCCGCCCGCCACAAGGCAAACAGCAGCAGATGAGGGTGTGGAGATTATGCTAGAGAGCTGCAAAAGCTTCTGGGCTTGTAGAAGCTTCCTCGTAGTACCACTGTATGAGTGGAATCAGAGGGTTCTCTCAGATTTACAGAAGCTGAAGCACAACGAAGAAGGGAAGGGTTGTGACAAACCACTTAATGATGACACAATACTCTTGCCTAAATGAAGAACGTGACACGCTTTAGGAGCAACGTATCAAGTTCTACTGAAATAAAAAACAACAGAAGAAACTAAGATGTTGAAGAAAGGGTATTTCATACACCCCCACTACTCTGAGTTGTCTGGCAGTCTGTCTTCACATTTGATTGCTTGTTGCTGTTAAGAGATTAATGTTGATGCGTGATTTCTGCTAAAAAAGTAAACTAAAACCAATGCAGGACAGATGTTATTTCTTTTTGTTCCATTCTGTATGAAGTGACTTTTTAAAGTAAAAAACTAGAGTGGTCATTCTATGTTAAGTATTTTAGTAAGCGTAAACATTCGTGATGCGTTTAGTTTTTTATTCTTGTTCTAAAGGAGAAACTTTCTTGCAAGGCAGCCCAGGCTGTCCCCATCAAAATAGATAACAACATTAGGGTACACTATAACCCCGCAAAATCATAATGATTATTATTCAATTAAATACTATGATAGGTAAGAGATGCCAGTAAATTCTTTTACAATTCCGAAGAGTCATTTTGCCAACTTGCTTGAAAACATTTTTTCCACACTTTTGTATTTATTTACCCTCTACAAGACAGTCTTACATGTGCACCACTAACACACATTTGCTTCTCTACTTGCAGTCCCACAGAACTTCTAGCAAATACTTACCAGTCTGCGAAACTAGCCAACAAGACACAAGACTCTAAGGTTTAAAGTCATTTAAAGTCTTTAAAAGATTTTAAAGTCTTTAAGAGACTTTAAATGCAACCAACAAACTGGGATGGAGATGGCAACGCAGACACAGTCAGTCATCTGTCAGTGTCAGACACTGACATTGTCTGGCGCTGAGGGTGAAGGACTATGTCAGCAGGCACTTGTAATTTTAAAAAGTGGAAAAAACTACCAAGTAGGGCAGCTGATGGTTGTATAGCACTTCTGTCCTCTATGACCATAGCTCCGTAGATGGAAGCTAATGCAGCCAGCAGTAGGATTAATTTCCACTTAAGTCTCTGGCATGGATTAGTACAGGGAAACTGGAAATTATGTTAATAGACCCACAGTAAAGTTTAGGATCATCTATTCTGATTTCCGGTACCCCAAGCAATTCAATTCCCCATAGTTATCCTATATCAGGCTCAAGAAGGAGAATCCACTTACCAACAATCAGAGCTCTTCAAGCCTTTTCATCCCCAGGCACAAACCGCTCCAGACACACGCGTTGTGAGTTTGGCCTTGGAGACCTTTCAACGTTAACGGTACCTGCAGCACGCATGAACTTCATGCCAAAGGCACAAAGGGTTGTACAAGCTCACATTTCATCAATTCCTTTATCATAAACTTGTATTTGGCTAAAGCCTAACTTCCAGAAAAGGTTCTATTCTTGTTTTGAAAGCCTTCAAGGGATGGAAAATCACCACCTTCTCTGGTAGTTTGTTCCACTGGTTAATCACTCTGTTAAAATGTTTGCCTTATTTCCAAGGTGAATGTCTGACTTCCAGCTTTATGCTTTTTTCTACTTCACCAAATTAAAGAGCACTTTAGCAGTTAGTGCTTTCTCCTGATCGAGTTTTAAAGCCACTTATCATGTCATCTTTAATTCTTCTTTTTAACAATCTTTTTTCACTTTAGTTTTTAAATCTCATTTTCTCTGCACATTCTTCATTTTTCCAGTGTTTCTTCAAATGTAGACAGCAGCAGCATTAAAAAATTTATAAGTATCAACAACATTCAAAAAAGACCAAGTATGACTTCACTACCCCCATTTTCAGAGCCATTTCAGGCCACTGTCACAGCCTTTTTGACACAGCATCAGACAAGAATCTTACCGTATCTTACCCATTTCACCCTCACATCCTCTTCTGGGAGTACACACCCGAGGCCACAGCTCTTTCTGCAACATTCCTCAGTCCTGTATACCTATCCATGTAAAATTAATCTGTAAAATTAACCTTGTTTGAACACACCCCAATTTATCATGTTAATTCAGACGTCCTTAGGAGTGCCTTGTCTTCACAGTAGTTTACCACTGCAGTTCTTTTTGCGTCATCTGTAACTTATCTCCAGTGACTTCTGAAGTAGTGATTTCCAAAGCGCTGAATTAAAACCCTATAGGCCTACCTGTCGATTGCTGCAACAACTGCATCCAATTAACATGCACTGATGTACCACACACACACAGTGCTACTTTTAAAATGAAAAGGTCAAATGCCTCAGTAGAAACATGTAATTTTCATTGTTAAAGCCAACCAACTGTTTAATCGCAAAGAATGATACTGTCCAATCACTTATTTTCCAGAAAACCACAACAACTGTCAGTTATATTCCTGTCTCTCAATTTTCTATCAAACAAATCTATCGTGAATTTTTCCACTGCATACCAAATATGAGGCTGAGATTTCCAGTCCTCTCTCCCTTGCCTAGATAAAAGTGTTGCAGTCAGGATTCATCTTCTTCTAGTCTTCTGGAATTTTCTTGATACCCAAGACTCACCAAAACTCAACGTAGAAGGGCCACAGACCTCCTAAGTCACCTTTTTAAGGCATTTTCACGGCAATTTATATGGTCCCACCAACTACATGAAGTGATGATCTACATCTATCATCTTCCCATGTACTTCCACAGATGCTTCATTATTCCCGTGTGCTATAAACAGACTGTCCTGTGTTCTTCCAAACACAGAGATGGCCGACTCCTCATATTTTGTTTCCTCCCCCATGGAGCCATGGAAAGAAACAGCGATTTCTCAAGACCCCAACACTATACAGTGTACGACCTACAGAGTAAGAAATCAAAGTGTGCAAGAGTCAAACTGCTTCTCTCTCACCTTTTTAAGGCCCTTCCGTATTTGATCACATAAGGAATAAGCTTTTGCAGTTAACGGCCTGGCAATGACTCATTTTAATTATTTTGATACAATACTATATGGATTGATAGAAAGTGGATAACAAAATGCATACAGTAAGTACCACACACACATACTGTGACTTCCTGGAATTTTTGGCCCAACCCCCAAAATTTGGTATGACACAAATGCCCAATAATTTCTAAAAAGCTTTAACAATAACATAAGTTAGGGTTTTTTTTAATAACCCGCTTGTGAACGGAATTCTATTCCAGAACTTCTATTTTTCACATCTTTTACATTTATAGCGGTTTCGCACACAAAGGACAGTGACAAACTGTATCAAAATGAAAAGCAAAATAATGATGAGAAACGCCTGACTGAAGACAGCACATTATCTAGATAATCTGCTCAGAAGATCCCTTCAACTTTACCACACTATCCAGTTGTTACAAAACAAGCACATGACAAATTTGTCAAGTCTTCCCCATTTTAGACTATGAACTTCTTAAGCATGGGGCTTCGTTATTGATTTGTACAATTCCTTGCATAGCAAACCCGCTCTCATCGAAGTCCTTTACATGCTATTAGAATGTAAATGCAATATGGAAGAGTAAAGCCTACACGTGTGAAAAAGTATCAGAGAGACAAAGTATAGCTTTCACAGATTTGATTTTCCTCTTTTAGCAGGTTTTTCACAGAACTTCCTGGAAGAATGCCCAAGCATACTCTGTTAACAAGCGACAGGGCAAAAGAGCATCAGTCACTCTCAGTTCACTACTAACCACATTTGAACACGCACAGTCGCAAAGCCTCACAACCACCACAGCAGCTGTCTTATATTTCTCCTAAAACTTCATATTCAATAAATACAAAGTATTATTACAATTCTTTATATGTGGAAGGTTTCTCTTCTCCCTTTGTCCCCCATTTACTAAACACTCTATTGAGGTACAAGGCATCTCACCGATAACCATAGCCCAGCAGTACATCCAAACACTACAACAAAAATATGCAGGCTAGAAAACACACAGATAAGCTGAGTAATGCATAGCCATAATCCATAAAAGTAGCATTTTGCATGTGTAAATTTATGTCTATATGATTAAATTAACAATGCTAGTGTTGGTTCCAAACTTCACCAACTTTGCAGGTAGGAACCTGCTCCATTGGTAAATTCCAGTACTACCTTATTTGATAAAACCACATAATAATACTTGTCTTGGAAACGTAAATGGTGAGGCATGAGGAGCCAGACTATTTTCTGCTAAAATAAAAAAAGTATCTTTTAGCTCACTTCTGTCAGGCTTGTTTTCAGTAGCATGTCACAAAAGGCTGACAAACACCAATTTCTACATGAAACACACATGCACTCACTCATCTAATGCTTGACCTTCCAGGTCAATTATTAAAACAAATTCCTTTTTACTAGGGATGTGCTACTTTGTGAAGCAAAGCACTTAAACTAGAAACTGTGTGAGACACTCCAAAGCTTTCACCCCTACAATTTCCACTTGTGAACTACTCAGGCTAATACGCCTTTCTCAGCAGATCTACACAGCAAGTCTTTCAATAACAACCGTGGCACCAAAAAACATTTCTTTACAAGCCAAACCTCCTTTTCTTTTGCCAAGATGCTTATTGCTACACAATCCTTACATAAGTATTAGCAAATGTAAAAGAGAAGGCTGTCTACAGGATGCCTAACATCTATTTTCAGTTGAAACAGAAGTCAGCTTTTTCTACACATAATCAGCTCTGCTGGATTCATTTTATAGTTATAGGACAGCATGCAACTTTTTATAGCCTATACATTACTTGCAAGACAAGTGGATCATATTACTCGCTCCTTAAAAAAATAAATTTTACTTATTTGTAAAGTACGAACCTATGTCACACAACAGCAATATTAATAATTCTCTTAGTATCTGAAACAAAATGCCCAAGGATAAATTCAAGAAGGGCCAGTTCTGTTTAATTTACTGGCAAACATACAGAATACAGCAACTACTTTACATGGTAATTTCTTTTGCAGGGTCAATTATGTAGCTGATACAACTACATTATGCAAATCATAGAGTAACTTGAGTCTGAAAATGAAATCCAGAAGTTAGCACATGAGTGCATCCCTGTTGCATCTTTGATTTATATTTGCTCGGATATTATGGATGCGTAACGCAACTTAAAAGGGCGTATTTTTGTAACCTTTCAGAAGTCGAGTTACAGACTCGGAACACAAAACTTACACATAGTAAGCGTCCAAGAAAAGTTCAACCCATGAAACAGATTTTACCTAATGTTTCACAAAAGGTCAGATACGTACTAGAATCAGGTTCAGCATCCTTGCTTAGCTCTCTTGCACTCAAAATAGCTGGTGACCTAACAATTTTGAGGAACTGCCTCATTACATGGGTGATCCCGATTCATGTAACAGCAAGGCACAAGAATCTTAAGCAGAAAAACTGTAACAACTGTCATTAAAAAAGAATGTTAATATTTAACATCATTAAGTCTTTAATAACACTGGTTAGGAATCTCACTGCGGTGCTTCCAAAAGTGAAGCTGAAGTAGAAAGTTTCAGAATCCTTTCTTTGCTATTCCTTTTTTTTTTTCTCCTTTTTTAAATAAAAATCACCTTTCTCTTTTCCCAAGACAATATTCGTTAAAGACCAAATACTACTTTTCAAATAAAAGGATGAGGCAAGTCACATGCTTTACCTAGAAATGAAGTGGTAGCAAGCTAAGAGGACTCCCAACAACCCCACTTTGTCTTTCATATACATTAACATCTCCACAACATCCTTCATGCCTTCCTAAAACTGGAATATTTGTAGAGGGGGATGATCCAGATTTCTAACTTTAAAAGCGCCACAGATTGTCCAGTTTAATCACTTCTTGTAAGTACTGTAATTTCTAGAAGCCCGAAAGTTGCAGTTCATATGACTCCCTAGCTTCATTAGCAGGATTTTTATCAAAGTTTAACTATAGATGCTCTTATCTAGGGCACAGGCTTTTTTTTTTTTCTTTTTTTTTTTTTTTTTGGTTGGGGGGGTGGGTTGGGGCATCAACCAACAGACAGAATTCTGTGAAGAAAAATGGGACTCAGCTGAAGATTTCCAATTTACAGAAAAGCATTTGATAAATGAACTACTACTTATCGGCAGACAAGAATCCATAAAAGGAGACACAGCCTGGGGAGATACCTCCTGCACCCGTACAGGCTGGAGGCTGCCTGATTCAAAAAGTGGCTTTGCAGAAAAGGACGTGGCGGTTCTGGTGAGCACTGTGTTGAACATGCCTCAAAAGAGAAGGTTTGGGGGGCATCTTAGTAGTGCATATAAATATCTGACAGCAGGGAGTAAAGATGACCAGCTTCTCAGTAGCGTCCAGTGACAGAAAAGAAACAATGGACACAAACTGAAGTACAGGAAATTCCACTTAAACAAAAGAAAAGCTTTATTTTTTTCTGGGAGCGTTGTCAAACACCAGACCAGGTTGACTGAGAGTTTATCAAGTCTCTGTGCTCTGAGATATTCAAAACTCAACTGGACAAAGCCAAGAACAACCCTGCTCCAGCTGACCCTGCTTTCAGCAGGGGAGTTCGACTAGATGATCTCCAGAGTTCACTTCCAACCTCAACTATTCTATAATTTTTTAATATAAATTTTACTTTTATGAAGTGATTTTATGAAGTGCAAATTTGGGAACTATAACACATCTTATTAAATAAAAGCAGTTAGTCTAATGATTAGTTCAGAGAGGTTTAACTTGCAACCCACACTCCCAATCCAACCTGCTCGCCATTCCAACTATCCTACGGTCTGGTTTTTTCCCCGTGAGTAAAGGGATTATAATAGTTTGGGCACCAAACAGCCAAAAATCACCATACCCACCCTGCACGCTTAGTGGCTTGGAAGAAATGTGGAAAAATAACATGACGCACTGGTGATAGGCAGCCTAGGGACGCCCCATAAACCATGATCGCTACAGCCGTAAAGGTTATGGAAACTTTGGTTAGTGGCTGGACTAGGATTTGGTAGACTTGATCCAACCTGTAGCTCTACTACTGGCCTGGAGGATGACCTTGAACAGAAGACTTCTCTTCCCGATGCCTGTGTCTGCATCAGGAAGACAGATAAGAAAGCTCACCTCTTCTGTAGATACTTCAAGAGTTACAGGCAAAAAAAGTGTATTTGGTATTGTTATTTAAACTGTCTAGCATCAATATTTAACAAAATAAAAAGAAAATTTTTTGGTAGAGATTTAAGAGTATCTTTTGAACTGCCTTTTTTTTTGATGGCACTTTTCACATGGAAATGAGGAAGAACATTTCCCCCTCTGCCTCCCAAAGCTCCCTATAAAAAGCATGACTTCTATCACTGATACTTCTGAACATTTAGCTTTGATAATTTGTTAATCAAGAGACTGAGTTCAAACCAGACTCCAGTTTCAAGGAAACTAAAGCTCTAAATGGAATTAAGTCTTCATTAGTTAAAGAACAGACTCTAAAGAGAAACTTACTAGCAAACAAAAGAAAAAAAAAATGAAACAAAATTCATAGTAATGTATGATTCCAAGAGTTGTGTAAGTTATGGCTATATCCCTTTTAGCTGTTACTTCTGCTTCAAATGCTTATTTAGTTTGTTCCAGTATGACTAATCCTTTGTCACAAGCATGTTCTTACTGAGAAATAATATCTAACTAGGCAATGCTGAAGCATGTGTAAGGAAGTCCCGATTGTTCAAGCAGAAACATTAAAGAAAGTATTTCCTTTTCAAAATTCACAAATCTTACTCAGCACCTTGACCAAAAAAAACCAAAACAACAAAAAAACACCACCCACCACCAACCTCTTCCATTCCCAAATCTCCTCTTCTTCATTAACAGTCTACAAGAGCACTAGTGTGCAATTTTCTGCGTGTGTTCTTGGAGCCTCTCACTCACATTTTTAAAGGAATTCCATCTGAAACATCTCTGCCCAAAACATTCTGTTTTAAACTTACACTTGCATTTGTTCGTGAAGAAAACCAAATCACTTATATATAGGAAATAGAGGATGGCATCTACCTACTCCAATTTCAAAAGGCTAAACTTAATTGATCATATAATCATTTCCGAATGTTCAGCGTCTCATACAAAGAGGACAGAAAATGTGTACAAGGTGCCAACTGGTGAGGCAAAGAACTGCAAAATGTAAACTTGCATCTGGAACTGATCTTAGTAAGAATTTCATAAGCAGACAAACAATACATGTAGCAGTGTAAAAAAAGGTCAACATGAGACCTTTTCCATATTCTGAAGGGGGTATGCTGACCACCAAGCTATTGGTCGAGTCTTTAGTTTTCTCAGACAGAGCACAAGTTCTGTCCTGAATTTGAGGTAAATCACCGGAAAGTTTTAGAACCCAGTTCCACTGCAGAATAATTGGAAAATTTTCTAACAAAAGCTGATTAAGCAGAAATTGCAGCTTGTTGCATTCTCAATGTATATTTGAGGTTAGATACACTACCTTGAAGGCTGAAGGTACAGAGAAGCTAAATGACTATCCATTTCAACATTGGGTAAATCATGTTAAAACAAATAAAAATAGTATTGGTAGCGTGATATTATTTATCAGTTGCTGCTAAAGCACGTAAGAATTCTGAAAACGCTCAGTAAGTCTGAAATAGTCGTAAAGAATTATACATCTGGCTAAAGATCCAAATATTTAATTAGTTCCCAGAGGCTTTATCTTGTCCATGACCTGTGCCCGTGGTTCACTGGGATCCCTCACTCGGTTGGGTTTCTGATCGCTTCTTTGGAGGTAGGGACCACTGGAAATGAGTACATGACTCCACAGGAGTGAGTCTGGATTTGATATTATGCTGCTATCAGTCCCATTGTTCTGGCTTGCTTCCTGTCAATGTTATTCTCCATATTTCCAGTTAACAAATACGTTTCTCTTATGTAAAGGAGTCTTCTACACAGAGCAGTTAGTGCGGGACTGGAGTGTTGTAGCTGCTCTGCACTAATTCCTTGGACAGATGCATGCTAAATCAACGGACTTACTTAATAAAGTTACTTGTACAAGGCACTATTAGACTTCCCTTCACAGAAACCATAGATTTCTGTACATATACAGAGAGGAAGTAAGTTTTACTTTCACAAGCAACTCCTATACAATCAATTTGGTTCATAATCTGTATGAATGCAGTTCGTGTACTTGTATCAATTTCATTGTTTTTGATTCTAAATAGCTATATTGTAATTGCTTGGCAGACTACTATAGAGGACTTGCAAAGAGATGCAAAACATGGTCTAAAAATCAAAATATAAGACTGCATGTGCATTATAAAAGTGGAATGCTTTCCCAAGATTGTCAAACACTGAGCAGCCATCTTTGCTACTCAGGGTGAAATATTGCTGTATTTAATTATACAAATCCTTGAAGTGGCAAAAATTAATCATGTTTGAGATGACAGATTCCCCCCCCCTTCAAAATACATGCGTTGTTTGTCTGCTTACAAAATTCCTACCAACTAAGAACAGTTCCAGATACAAGTTTATATTTGTCAGTTGACTCACCAGTCAGTACTTTGTAAGCTAAGATACAGCAGCCAAAATTTTACCACGACTGTGGGCAATTTTAATACCTACATTACCTAGCTAAGAAATACCAGTGGCATTATGACAACTTCTTGTTGTAACCCTTGCTATATTTTTTTTTATCCCCCCC
>JAVKLA010000010.1:11205019-11223909 GCA_034782735.1 Sagittarius serpentarius | reverse complement strand
TTAAGCACACAGATGGTAAAGCATCACTTCAAATATACTAAATACTACTATGTTTTGACTTCACTAGTTTTAAGCTTCTGGTAATTTTTCTTCTTTACAATAATGAAGACACTAAAAGCTGAGCAAAAAGCAGTGTGCAGTAATAAAAACAAAGAAGAGAAATGTGAAAATATATATAATACTTCATTAGCCAACTCACAAGCTGCATATTCTGGCATACAAGAAAAGCTGCTCCTGGAACACAGCTCCTGGGTGGTTCTTCTAATTGGAGTCCCAGAACTTTGCTTATCCTCTTTTAAATCAGATTGAGCACTCAAATTTTGAGTCTGACCTATTATTCAAGTACATGCACCCAATAAGTATGGTTTATAGCAGAACTCATAATAGCTTCTATATTTGTGGCACAATTTACGAGTTCGTACTTTGCAGGCAGAAAGGAATGGAAAATGGTTGAAGTGTCCGAAACGAATAAACATCTGTTTCTGCAACTTGTCATTTTCGTGCAAAATCTTACAGCACAAAATGTTAGTAGTTAAAATACAAATGAACAAATGTTATCTGTCCTTCTACATGCCGAAAGTATTGTCTATACCTCCATTTTCAGACATGTATTATTACTCTTTTTCAAGCACAAAACAAAAAAAATATTTTTGGAAGCTGCTGGAAAGTCAGAACATTCTAGTATTAGTTACATTCACTTAAGTTCTTTTGTTCCCAATGCTTTTCAAACTAAATACTGTAACTTTAAAAATCCATTTGTTTTTTCCAGCAATTTACAAGGAAAAAAAGAAAAAAAGATGATCATCTTCAAGGCTGTGAGATCTTACTGGAAAAGTTGTTACTGTTAAAATTGCTATAGTCTATCTCTGACTTGATTTCTGATTCTTCTGATGATAGACGTGAGTTTATTAACTTTAGACACCAATGCAAATCCACAACTAATGTGTTGTATAATCAAATGCTGCTTTTCCATAAACACACAGGCTAAGAAAAAAATAAAGTTACAATTGTCTGAAAACATTGTTTAAATTACATGACTTATAATACCTCTGCAGGATTCTTACTAAAACATAATACGACTGAGCATTTATTCAACCTTTTACTTCTTGTAATATATAAGAGCAGAGGGGAAAGAGCGTTCCTTGCCAACTGGCAAACTAATAGCACTGCAACAGCTAACAGGGGTGATCGTTATTCTTTTAGCTTGAACAGCACTACAAATCTAAGTTTTTAGAAGCAGCCTATTTCTTCCACAAGAACAAAGAAAAATTACTCCAATATTACAAAGAAAAATAAATGCCCATAAACCAGAAAAAGTTACAAATGAAATGCCTCCCTCTCCCCACTCAAGCTATTCTATCTACCTCAAAGCATAACTGGTCCCTCCAAACCAGTCTCTTCAAATCCACCGCTGTCCATATTAGATATCCTCTTCCTCCTCTGCCCAGTTATCTGGGTCTTCTTGGGAAGGAACAAATAATCTCTGGTTTCGTATCCTTTCAAATGAGCTTCTTGCCTGAGATGCTGAAGGTTTCAGTCATTTACTTACAAGTGTAGTATATTCTGTAGAAAACGTGCAAGAGACATGACACTGTCTTGAAAATCTTGCGATCTAATTCTGGTTGTAATAATAATAAAGAACTGCAGTATAACACCAAGGGCTTACTTTGTTCAACTTTAGAGTACGCAACTACAGCGATTTAGAGTGGTAGTATTTCGTAAGTCTACCATCAGGAAAAGGTTTCTCAATTTCAGAGAAAAAAAACTGGATTGCTTGTTATACTCAGATTACAAAAGTTTAAATACTTGATGCAAATGAGAACAAAAGCAATTCTTGCAATAGAAGAAATTGTGTTTACCAATATCTAGAAATTAAATGTAACACGATATTAACCACTTTTTCCATGTGCAAAATTTTAAGTTTTTTTTAAAAAAGATCTGTAGTGCTTCCCAACAGTTTTCATACATATCTGACACAAGCAACAAACTAATGCATTTGATGACACTTTCAACAGTATTTGCTATTCAGTTCCAGCACTGTGAGCAAAATGTTTCCACTGCAACTGGTTTAGTCTCCTTTTAATTAAAAGGTAGACTGCATAGTTAATATAGTAAAAATAATTAGGATATTAATTACACTCAGTGCAGCAATTTTTAATCTCTCCTGTCACAACCATACGGGAAGACAAGTTTAAAACATGCTGTAGCACAAGCATAAACTGTTTTAGGTACTGAAAGACATTCAGGCTGTGTCTTACAAAAGCATTTACATGCAGGAGCATAAAACAAATTCCCCACTGATAATCCTTCAGACAGCCAGGTTTGCACCCCTAAATCTCCCTAGGTATCTACACTCTGCAAGGATGAGAACTCGGACCCATATCCCGTCATAACACTCTTAGCACACTCTGCCTCTGGCCTTGTAAGTGTCTCTGCAGCAGCATCATTTCAAAAGGAGGTTTACAGAGCACCTCTCCCACCCATCCCCTTCCTCTCTATTCCAAAGCCCTAATGGTCAGCACAGTATTGTGGGTGTTATGAAATGTGGATTTTATTTCTCTCTGGCTATGGGCAGACCATAACCCGAGTCCCAGCATTCAGCATGAGATCATCATGATCTGTACTGAGAAAGGTGACTGTCCCAATCCAATTTCTCAGATCACCAACTTCTCCGGCTACAGCTGCAACGCTACTTTGGTAGATCGCTGTGCAATCGCAAAGAGGACATATGTGTGCAAGAACTAAATGGTTGGCTGAATCAGTTCTGTGTATGCTTAGCCTGGGCTATTTTATTTTGTCATTCCAGCCTCAGGAAGCCTTTCAACCGTGGGAAAGGCTTCTTTAGACACTGCCACGATAGTGTAGTAGCAGTGCCTAGCTGCACCACTTCCACAGTTGGTCGAATCCAAGGTGAGCCTACATTTCCTCCGAGTTGCTCTGTAAGAAGTTACCTTGAATGTAAGAGCTAACAGCTAAGCCACTGCTGCTGTCCAATTACTTGCACATGGGTTTCTTGCTTCTGAGTTCTTTAAAATCTCCTGTATAGTAAGATGTATGTTGGAATAAATCTACCGCTCAATGAAACAAACAAGCTACTCCCTATATAATGTTTTAAAGAACTTACCAAATTTGGTGTTGGAACACACAATTCAAGAAACTGACACCTAGAAGGTAGATGCAGGAATTCTCACAGTAAACCTCAACACATTAATTGTATAGATGCTACTCATGTAATTAGCATAGACCCAATCATTTAGGAATTTAATATCTGTATAGTTTCACAGATATTTTCTTTTTATCCTACAATGAAAACAGAGGCATACTACATAATCAAAAAGTTCTTTCAAAAGAAGATGTCTTTACTGTCTCAGTGCATGATACTTTTCACCGTCTAAACCACATCAACAAATTCTGTTGAATTACATAAATGGGATACTTGGCACCCATAACAGTGAAAAGGACAGTCATTTCCACAGATATTTGGAGAGTCTTACTGCTAGAAGAGAACTGTGCAGATTATGATTCTTTGCTAAGGAGGCAGCATATGCAATTGACTTCTATCTTGTGGTTCATGCGTGGCACTGAGTGCAACAAAGCACAGTTATTAGAATTTCTGTTCTGGCCATCGTTCAGCGACACGTCTCTTTTAATCACATTTTCTAAGCAGTTCTATGAGTCTAATTTCCAACACTGTCACCACACGGAATGAATATTTCTCAACAAAAATGAAAATCCTTTTAAAATTCAATTCCTTTAACAAAGGACTGCTGCTTTAACACCATCAAGAGAGCACTGTGATAGTACAGACACTAAAAGAAGTCATAATGTTTTAAGAGCACTTTCTTCAGACACAAGACGCAAAATACCATTATTTGAGACATTCTCCCACTTCAAGTCAAACAGGAAACGATGACATACGTCTCTTTAGTGTATTAAGAAAAAAAACATCAGCTCAATTTGAATAACACTAAAAACTGTAATTGCACCATTATAAGCGAACACCTTCCCCCACCACCACCCCGAGAGTGGGCTGTAACAAAACCCATATCCAGGTACAGAAGACGTTGCTGAGCTGGTTCAGTTCCAGCTCTGAAGTGGTCACATCCAGTCGAGCAGTATCTCCACATCTGGTAGCTTACACTTTGCTTGAAATCAACTTTCAACAAGATGAGAGTGTGAAGACATCCATCAGTGTCTCAACCATGGGCTGAACTTACTGATCTTGGTGGTGTAGCTAACTCCTGATCTATTCACACACCAGCAAGCTGATGAAGTTTATGACTAGCCGAATGACTACAGTAAGAAAAATCCTCCTGTTGGTTCTACCTTATATAACACAGACTGGCAGTAATGGTAACAGGGAGCGCTTTTCACTGCAGTGACTTGTTGAAAGCTTTGAAGTTGAATTTATGTTTTATTTTGTTATAACAAAGTTCATGACATGAAGAGTGTGAACTACATTAGAGAAAGGATTGTAGGCTCTTCAGACAGATAAAACATTGTGCAGTGTGGAAGAGCTGACTACTCTGTACACCAAAGCTTTTTGGACATTTTATTTCACTTCTTTTTCTGATTTGCGAGGAAAAGATCACTACTAAATGACATCTTCCATGGTATAGTATAATTTGAACACCTTAAAACAAATCAAGGCTGACCAAAAGGCAAGTTCAAAAATTCCAAGAACTAAATCGGACATGTTTCTATTTATTTCAAGACAGCTTTAAGAAAGAATGAATAGCACCTGATAGCCTGTAAGCCACATAAGCAATGTACAATCCTCAGGTTCTTACTCCTTAACACATTACATGGAATTACCTTAACAGAAGTTCTTTGGGTAGTTTTTTGTTAATAAGGGCTTCATCATTACTTGAGAAAACCTAGGAACAGAAAGAAAAAACATCATTTAAAAAGACCAACAAGAAAAACAGCTTTTAGAGAGTCTTTTCACCTTCTACTTAGGTGCTTAATTCCTTTAAATTACTGTCAATGTCAAGTTTTCAACACGTTAGTTGGTAATACTATAAAATTATTTCAATATACATGACAGGGCCACACCCACGCATATATCTGCTCTTCCCTAGTGCTAAGATTTAACAGCACAAAAATTCTGGAGCAACTTAATGATCATTAAACGAGCAATCAGAAGCCACGCTTACACCCCATAAAGTATTTTAGGCAGTAGTGAAACTTCTAGCAACAGCAGGACACAAACATGCACTGGTTGCACCGTCCTAAAACTGTCCCACTACAGAAAACAGAAACTTGACACTTTTCAGTTATTCAGGTCCCTTCCTTCACTGTCTACAGTGTAAATACTTTGGCCCAGGTATGTAGGAAGAATTTCTTTACTGAAAGGGTCCTTAGGCATTGGAAGGGGTTGCCCAGGGCAGTGGTGGAGGCCCCATCCCTGGATGTGTTTAGAAGTCGTGTATATGTAGTGCTTAGGGACGTGGTTTAGTGGGAGACTTGTCAGTGCTAGGTTAAACGACTGGACTAGATGATCTGACAGGTCTTTTCCAATCTAAGCAAGTCTATGATTCTATGAATATGGATAAAATGTAATAATCTAAAGATTTAAAGAATTTACTGCCACAGATATGACAGCAAATGCTATATAAACCAGGGAAGCACCTCAAGAAATGCTACAAGAAAAACTGAAAATACCTCTCAGAGTTCCTCAGAGAGGAACTTCATATTACTAACATGTCTCCAAAGAAAAAGAAAGGGGAGAAACTGAAAGAAAATGCCCAAGGGAAAAAGCAGGCAACACTAAGATTATACAGGAAAATGTTTCCACAAAAGGAGAAAAGGATCAGTCAACAGTTAAACAGAAAATCTGAACAAAGGAGATATTGACTAGTCTTACAATTTATTATAAATATTTAGGTTTGAGAAATTTTGCCAGAGGAACAGAGCAATACACAAAACAGAAGGTGAATCAGAATTTAAGGAACCGTGGCATAGACTGGAGGAAGTCAAAGTCACAAGCATTCACTTCCCCTGTAAAGAGAAGACCTTCATGGAGTCCATTTGCTGTCTACATTACCAGAAACAAAAGCTACAAAGCGGGATCCAAAATAGCTGAGAGTTTTCTGAATGCTAAAAGGTAAATACAAAAACCACACAAAACAGAAACATGAAAAACAACCTTAAGAAATCTTTCCCCTGTCCTCCACTAAGAATATGCTGCTGTTCCTGACTCAAACATCAGGGTATTACCCATTGTCCATCCTACCATAAACACATATCACATACATGGTAACTATTTGCTTTGCTTCTTGGTTTAAAAAAAAAAAAGGCAAAAAAAGGAAGCTCAGCAAGAGGTGGTTCTGAAAAAGGGTACATCAAGCAAAGAATGAAGAAAAAAGCTGAATATAAGCTTGGCTCTGTCTTCATAAAAAGAGGGAGACAGCAGAAAGTACACATCCAGGAGTTCTGAAAAATACCTCCGTAAAAAATACTGTCAGATTAGAAAACCTGAATTTCCTTCCGGCTGCCATCACGAACCTTGTTTCTCTTCCAGTACATCCTAGGCTGATTTCAGGTCTAACTGCGTGCTACTGTTTCTCAATTTTGACACAACAGCAAAAGCCACTTTCTTCACCCACCACCTCTGTGCATTTATCCGCACCTCTAAGAACAATAAAACTGTCAACTTCCTATAGGACTGACAAGTTTAATAAAGCTTCCCTTTCCTGCAACTGGACCACTACAATTATTCATGGACTGGTGACTGTAGACATTCAAAGCGTAAAACACCTATGCGCATGTATTTCAACAGGACAATTCTAGCTTCTTCAAAAGAGAGACATTCTTGGCTTTAAGCATGGCTGACCACAGGTTCAGGTTTGCCCTGGTTCTGCTTTATATCCGATACCTGTTGCTGTCGGTATTTTCAGCCTTTGCTATATACATCAACACTGGTTTTAGAACTGGTTGACTGCTGCCGAGCTTGGCAATTCATAGATTTATGAATTATCTGCATGTATGCCATTTTAATATTACATGCTACTCACGGTTTGCAGCTTGTAGCCCAAAAACAAGAGTATATATGGGTTAATTTTTAGAAGAACAGTCAAAACATAGGCCTAATTGTGTTTATTGCAGCACTCATTCAGAAAAAGGAGACACACATGGCATCCTCATAGAACTAAAGATCACTGAAGAGCAAAGTGGGGAAACATTCTCATGCGTTACAGGTTAGAAAAAACTAAGTTCCAAGAAACGAAATTACTTCCATCACAGCACACAAGTTCTATGGTAAAACAGGCAAGTGAACTTGGATCTCATTAATTCTCATCCAGAATCTGAACATTCAGTACCATAGACCACTAAAAATCCTCTTTTAACCTAATTATTCTATAGTTACAGATAATTCCTCAGAAGTTACATCATCTAGCATACACTTCCTGCTTACATGCATAAGCACACATTTTTAAATAAACCTACTTCGCAGACTGCTACTAGTTTACACGTGTGCCATCACTTTGCCAGTACAAAAACTGTTATTATCCATTTTTGATTTACGCCATAGATTCCCTGATGTGAAGTAACATGGATATATGCTCACTCTGTGAAGGTGACACAGCATTTAAGTTAGTAAGGTATGAGCAAGTTACTATTTAATAAACAGCTACAATGCGTGCTCAAGACTTTTGAGTATTTCCAACTACTCATCAACTCCTGCATTAAAAAGCCAGATCACTACAAATCATAGCACAGATTTTTGGGAATAGCAGAAATTTTTCTACTGAGGCCAAGCTAAAAATCTAAACCTACACCCAATACTGGCAATTCCTATGGGAAAAGAGCTTATAATCTCTGTATGTTTATGTGAGGTATCTTTAGACTTTTAAGTTAAAGTTGGATGGACAAACTGTTTTGAAGACATGACAGCAGATACGATCAATACGGTTGCATTTAGGAATCCCAGTTAAAACTTAGGAAAAATGCAGCTGTTACTACTGAACATGAGAAACGTGCGACTTGCCCAGCCGCACAAAGTACCATGCCTGCTATACAAGTCACAGATGAGGCCACAGATTCGAAGCTGTTTTCCCTCAAACACTAAGTTTTATGTGTTCTTGTATGCATTAGCTATAGTTATCATATCGTAAAGTATTATTTTTATGGAATAAGAATATTTATAAAAATGAAAGCATCTCTTTAAAGTACTCTTTTACTCTGAAAAAAGTATATTAGCCTCTAGAGTCATATTGCATTCACATCTCAAAAGACAGGGACTTCTTTTAAGGCTCTCCAATACTAGTCTTCCTCCAAATGAAGAACAGGGATGGGATAACTGGGATAGTCATCTTCTAGATGAACACTTGTAACGTGTTTTTGAATGCGTGCAAGCAGAGAGAACAGACAGAAAGTGCAACCAGGATAATATATTTATTCTTTGAACATTACCTGATAATCTAAAACTTCCATTAATGAAATAAATACCCTGAGTACGTTTACGTATCACCTCTCTGAAGTAAACGGTGCCGTCCTTTTTATTTTTTACTTGCTTTTTATCACATAACTTCTAGTTTTCTGTTTCTATTTATAAAAAAAAAAGCACCAAAACCAATCAGTCAAGGAAGCGTTCAGTCGCTGTAAAAAATATTCTAATAATCTTGTCAAATACGATTTATTTTTCTTCAGTTACAAATAGTGCTGACAATGACATGCCCTCAAAATACCTGTATGCAATAATACAAAACAACAATTAAGAACACCACAGATGCAGAAAGAATATTTCTTCTTTCTTTGCTTTTGCATTTAGTAGCAAGTTTGACTGTGTTAATGACAAGGTATCTCAAACTTCAGAAAGGTGTGGTTTTAACTGTATAAAAACCTGAAATACAACAGACAAATCTGTGCACAAGGAAAAAGGATAGGCGAGATCGAACATATATAACAAATGTTACTCTAAAACCAGCTCTAAATTTCCTGTAAACATAAGAAGAGACACAGAAAATCTCTACATTCTTAAAGGAATTGCGAGAACAAAACAAAACCCATGAAAGAAAACCGTAATTGCTCATTACTTAGATCTTGGGCCATTTCTTACATTCCTTAACTGACCTCTCTTGGCGGTATCTCCACTGTACCTTTGAAAGACTGGTTATAATGACATAAAAAGGGAGTACTTCCTTAAAAAATAACCTGATAGTTGCTTACACTAAATTCCTTCAGCAACTACACTTAGTAATTTTAATCTCTTTATTGTATAAATATAGTATTCATTGTGTAAATCTGTTAAATCCATAAAGAATAATCTCCCCATTTTGCTTCCCCTTCCATATTATTAAACATACTAATTGTCACTAGTCCTAGAATATAACTTCTTGGTATACCTCCATTAGCTTCCCACCATTAAAAGCACCACATATTATTCTCTTCTGGTCTAACTGTTAGTGATAAAGCTCTCCTGTTTTCACCAGAATTACTGAGCTGAAGAAATCTTTTCTGATGGAGTTGCGCATTCATGGTTTTGCACCCAGTCTGGCAAAGAACAGTAATATGCTCAAAAAAGTTCATTTTCCTCTACAAAGCAACAAAGGAATATTCATTCTGGTTTATCATGCTTATCTAAAACATTTAGAAATTCCCTTCAACTAGTATTTCAAGATCAAAATAAGGTTACACTACTAATTTTGCTGATAGCCCTTAGCTTTTTTTAACGATGCAATTTCGGTTGTCATTCAGTCCTCTACTGACGAAGACTATTTTCTTTATAGATACAACAGTTTGGCTCAGCCATTATGGCTCAGTTCCACTGAGATATTTATGTATCCACTGAAATTAGAGTAGATAAGGACTTTCAACCTGTCAGCTTTTCAGATCAAAAGTTATTAAAAAAAAACCAGACTCTCAAATACAGCCTTGCTTAGTGGTGTGCTAAAGGAAGTAATTATGGATAAACATAGATTGCAGAAAGAGGGAAGCTGTAGTCTGAGAGACCCCAAAGAACATCAGAAAAAAAAGAAGGCAGATATACACTGAAAACAAGGCTGAATTATTTATCAAGTCAGGAATAAAACCCAATGGTGGGACACCATCACCAAAGGAGACAGTAGTTTAGAATTAAATCCATACATTTCCCTTCTCCCAGAGTTGACAGTGCAATGTCCTAGTTGAATAGCAGATATTGCCATATGTAAAAAAGCATTGTCTTTCAGGTTCTCACTGGCAAGAGCAGTATTTGTTTAGTATTATTTATGCAGTAATAGGCATCGTGAGAACAAGATGTTTTAAAGGAAAAGCCTGAAAAAAATAAAGTTTTATTCAGTTGCCCTGATGCGCAGATTTTTGTTACCAAACGCAAAACCCACCAGCTTGCTGCACATCTCCTCAGTGGAGAGACCGAATCGTTGCCTGTGCAATTTCCCCTTCACCATGCTACTGAAACTGTCTCTTGCTATAGTGGCAGGAGAGCCAGCAGATCAGCTCTGCTACCCAGAGCAGTTCACAAGCACACTAAAAGTAATGAATGGCATCCTAAAAAGGTCTCTATTTAAATACAGAAGAAAAATGGAGGAGGAAAAAGGGAAAACAATCTTATTTCACTGTAAATTTCAGATTATCTCACACGTTACACTATAGAGTGCTCTCTAATGGTCAGAGAATTGCTGCTAGCTGGCGCTTCCTCCAGAAACGTACAATTAATGAATTAGAGAGGCAGACAGGCAGAATCATTTAACACGATGCAAGTAGCAAAATGTAACCGTATCCAGGCAACAAAAGGAGTGTTAGACAGGCGAAGGGATATGCCTTGCCAACGGAACTGAAGTAAGTGATATCGAAGACACAACAGCTGATGGCACAGGACTGGCATTAAATTAGAACCCATGGTAAAGCTTTCTGTGTAATCAGTAAAATTACGACATCCCAAAGTGAACATCAAAAGGCGATCCCATCTCGAACCAAGCTCATCTATGGCAGAGACAAACTGGCAAAGTCTTTTATTTCAACACACAGACTTGATCTGCCCTCCAGGCTCTCACTCCTACCCTCCAGCTGCTCACGGTGCTCCATTCCAGGCTTTGACTTTGTGCACTTTAAAACCCCAGCCATCCTGGTCTGTCGTGGTCGCTAACCTCTTTTTCCCTGGGACACCCTCTCTCAGAGCCCAGGGCGTCGTCTTCAGTAGGCTTATAGCTTCCTCCTCACTGCCAGATACCTACTGGATCTTTTGCACTGGTCTTTCCTCAGGATCTTTTCTCTTCCAGCACTGTGACAAACTGACTCATCAAAAGCAACTAACACCTCATATAAAAGCTTTTTGTTCTTACTGTGTCAGTCATCTTAAACGGTTAAGGCTCACCTTCAGAGAACAAAATCAAATACACCTGGGAACATCTCTGCCTCTTTCTATAATGCCTTCCACTGACCTAGGGCTACCTATAAGGGCCACATTGCTTCTAAAGTTTCCCCAAAGTTAAGTGCCATCCAATGTAATAAAACCTGCCAGGCAGAAGCAGCTGGCCACACTGCCCACTTTGCTGCTTGGTCTTCTTCCAGAAGAGCCATCATTCTTGTTTTGCCAGTACTGGTATTCAACACCACATCATTCACATTTTACTGGAGGGCATCAGCCTGGCTCTGCAAGGCCCTGTTCTCACTGGGTGACAGATCAAGGTCATTTGTGAGCTTTGGAGCTTATGTCTGTAGCTGCACAATTCTACCTCGAGGCCTTTGGCCGTTCCAACTCAACTGCCTCTCAGTGTGGAGCAGGAGGTGCTCGGAGGTTGCCTTGCCTGTTGCCTCGAGCACACCAGCTCATTCCTGGTTAACCAAATAGCTCACATCACCCTTTCCTGCGTGTTTTTCAGAAGGGCAGTCACCTACTGCCAACAACATATTTGGAAATCACCAATCAAGCCTCTTCAACAGAATGGCTTAATTACTGCAAGCAGCCAAGGTATTAAGGCCTAACAAGTCAGCCCGACCTGTTAGCTGAGTTGCCCATCCTTTCATGCAAGACTTAACCTCGTCTCCTACAAAGTCACCGAAGAGACAGCAATCCCCTGAACTAGCCCCAAATATTAAGCATACTTTCACATACTGCTGTCTTACCAGCACTGTTATTTAAGGTGCTGTGACACAGATTTATTTAAACATTTAATTAATTGTAAATTCTGATACAACCCAAAGAGGCACAGAACAAACTCAAAGTTGCATAAATTTTTCTGCACCATCTCAACATTTCAGACTCACTTGAGTGTGATAGTTCCTACTTCAACTTGTTAAAAATTACAAAGGGGGAATCTAATGGTTTGCAGAATTAGCAATTGACCTAATTACTTGCAAGCCTAAAATGCAGTTGAAAAATAGCATTTTAGCAATACTAGCTATCATGTAACTGATGTTTGGTAGCCTGCATAACAGAAAACATGAGGGTCAATCAAACAGGCATTACACTATTATTTGCAAAAGAGGTTTGCAAGTTCTGCTTCCTCCATGTTACTCTGAGATAGGAGCTACATGGAAGACTAACCCCTCCATTCAGGTTATGATCCACCTAGTTCACACTTGGTCTTTTAAAGCATCTTGTTCTAACCACTACCAGAGGCAGCAAAACAAACCTGAACCACATGGAAAAAATAAACTATACCTTACCTAATCTTTCATGACTAGAGACTGGTTCAGCTGGGGGGGGGGAGGGGGGGATGGGATGATCAATCCATCAACTACTGTTTAAACACTAAGAAACTGGGAAAAAGCTGTTAATTGTACCCCTGTATATTCTGTAAACACACCTAAAGAGACAGCTGAAAAAACAGGTTTGACAAAGTTTTATCCTCATCATCTGTTAGTCATATACTGATTGGTAAATCTTTTCTTCAGTTTGTTTTCTTTTTTAAAAAAAAAAAAAAGACCAAATATTTCCTTCTTCAGATATTTATCCATTATTCCTCTCTTAAGATTATGCACTTCCAAATAAAAACAGTACATGATGAAGCCTATTCCTAAAAAACAAAATAAAGCATTCAATTAACAGTCAAATCTACAAGTCGCTTTAAGTGGAACATGGGGAAACCCGTATCATCAACTTCACGGGCTTGGAGATCAACAGACCTGTGGCAGAAAATTAGACCAGATGGATGAAGCAGTTGTTGACTGTAGCCCATCAGAGTCAGAGTCTGTGCTTTCTTTTTCTTGACCAGGTAAAGAACAAATCCCTCCTCAAGTATCAAGCAGAGACTCAAATGCAATTTGCAAACGCCTAAATTCAAAATACGTGAGAAAGGTACTTTCCTTTGACCACTCAAGTAACTTTGAGACTCTAAGCAGAAACACTAGAATAGATTCTAAGGCATCTTCCACCACAATGTTCACAGGGACTGTGTGCTCAAGTTACAAGTTGTTTCATCACAAAAATAATCCATTTGGTTTCACGCAGTCTTGTAGAATCATGCGATGTAATACACATTCTCAGACATTCAGAGCATGATACGTTTCTGAAAAATCAGTCTGAGAGAAAAGTTGGTGTCCATTTGTTTTAATGCAGCAGGATTTGGTTAGGGATAGCCATTCAGCCTCAGCTATCCAAATCTAATCCACATCACCGATTCATCAGAGCCCTTAGGAGTACACCTTTCAAAACTCCTCCTCTGAATCATCACTTCTGCATATAGTTGGTTTTACTGCCATACACATGGCTAGGTTTTATTCCCAGTCTCCAATATTAGCATACAAACTGGCACACCGATAGCATGACAATAGAGACATGAAATCCTCCCACAGTGTCCATGCAGAGATTCTTCTGCAGGTCCATTTCCCCAGGAGTTTGCACCATTCTAATTTGGACTGACACAGTCCTCCCTCCAGCCACGCAATCCCACATCCAGAAAGGCAATTCCTTCTCTTACTGTACTTCGCTCAAACTGCAAATGAAATTACAGCTTAAGTCCTGACTGCACGGTCGAAGCAAAATCCCTTCTTCTAGGCACTTGTGAAACAAAAATTTTGAGTACTATTCCCCTCCCACAACATAACTGCTCTTCAAAAATGTATTTGAGACTTAAAAGGTATAGTTACATTACAGAAATGACTCTATAGCTTCTACAAAGCCATTTCAAAGCAGTGCCTGATCTGCATCATAAACGCTATGTCAGAACTGATGTTCTTCCTAGTACTGAAAGTGTGAAATCTTTATTACGGAGAGCAAACCTTCTCTGCAAGGCAGTTTCCCTAGAGTATGAAAAAAAAGACTCAAAATTTGTGTTGCAGCTGCACATGCCATATATGTAGTGTATAATTAATAAAAGTTTTTGGTTATAAGAGACAAAATTAGGTACCTCTTCATGATTACAAGCAGCAATTATAACTGACTTCAAACGAAACAGCATCATAGTAGCATTTTCAAAACATCTTTTTCAAACTGTTCCAAGAAATGTAAGAGGTTGAGATTTAGAAGATAAACTGGACACTCACTTAATTGTTAGTATTTGCCAAAATTTATGGTTCTTGAATTTCTGCAGAAATAAAATAGCTTTGATGCTTTTGCCTAAGAAGTAGATTATAGACCATTTTCAGAACTACAAGCACACTCAGATGTTTTGCCCCTTAATATTTAGATAACTACTATGTAACATCAAGTCATGATACGGAAATGCCTTTCCTCTGTGAAGCTCTGACCTCAATTTCAACCTCTGAAGACAGACAAACTTGACATACTGGTAGAGTTTCACATTTATGCAGATTTGATGATGTCTTGTCTCCTTACTGATTTGAATTCACAGAACATACCGATTAACCAGTTGAACAGCAATCAAATCCAATGAAAACAAAGTTTACCATCTCTTCTGCCTAAAGGAGAACACAGGAAAACAGTGGGATAGAAAGAGAGAGTACCATGAAGTTTAGCCAATATTTTAAGGTTAGCAGCTTGATACCAAAGTTTAAGTACTTTCTTGTGGGGTACACAGCAGCAGCTTGTGGTTCCAAATAGTCATAAATGCACAAGCCCAGAAAAGGGCACATTTCCAGCTCCAGTCTTCCTCTAGCACAAGTGCAGTGGTTCCTCCAAGGCAAAGATAACAACCCAGAGGGAATCGCTCAAGAGATTGGCTGTAGTTGATCATATCAACTGAGGTGCCCTTGTCTTTTAAACAATGCAACTATTGTTGCATTTCCATTACCTCTCTGTACCCAACAGAAATTATTTTAGTCCATTTAAATGCTTAAATTCATACTGCAGTTTTGCTTGGGGTTTTTTGTGGGGGAGGAGGGACGACACTGCATGGGGATAGGAGGGAGGTCATCGGAGTCAGCAAAATTTATGCATCTTACAGATTCTGGGCTTTCTTTTTCTTGACCAGGTAAATAACAAATCCCTCCGTAGGCATCAGACACTCAAACGCAATTTGCAAAAGCCTACATTCAAAACACATTAGAAAGGTATTTCCCTTTGACCATTCAAGTAACTTTGAGACTCTACACAGACATACTGAAATAGAATCTAAGGCAGCTTCCACCACAACATCATTCACAGGGACTGTATTCAAATTAAAATTAATCTCATCACAAAAATAATCCATTTGGTTTCATGCAGGCTTGTAGAATCACGCTATATACACAGATTTTCAGACACTCATAGAACAGTACATTTTCTGAAAAATTAGTCTCAGAGAAAAGGTTGATCTTCAGAAACTGTTAGTAAAAAAAAAACCTTCAATCTCAACTAGTTTAAACTTTGATAGAAACATACAAGAAATTTCTTGATCCTGAAAAATAAACATGGAATTGACAGAGGAGATACCAGTATGCTGTGAATTTTAAGTTACTCTGTGTTTACAATCTTCCTTCTCAGAGCTTTACAAACAATTAGAATATCCCAGCCAGTGTTAAAAGTTCAAGTGGGAAAGCTCTTTTGTAAGTGCCTCAGAAGACAGCTGGACTCCAACCCTATCACATTCAGATCAAGTCACCCAAAACACACAGCTCAAATATGATCAGAAATTTAACAGTTTTCTCATTGTGCTAAAACAGCAAGAGAACGGGCGGGGGGAGGTGGTGGGAATCTATGAAGTATACAGATCACCTTCCTAAAAAGGTTCTTAGAAGGAATGCAAGTGAAATGTTGTGGCTATTGTCTAAACTAGCTCGAGGCTACGGTCTCAACTGTGAGGGAGAACTCTGGTTTTACAATATCATCTGGTTTTGTCCTACTTAGTGTATCCCCTTTATGTGTATTTCTGGTTCAGCAGAACCACTACCACAACTATAACACAAGTTGATAACAAGTTATATGGAATTAGTGCAGTTATTCTGATTTCTAATTGACAAAACAGCTGAAGTATTGTTAATGTGTAGCCTTCTGCTGGCATTCAGATTGATATTGTCACAGTGCCAAGATTAGTACTACTTTTCTACACTAACCTAAAAATAGTTGCCATGCTTCAGTGCAAAACTGACTTTTATTTTAAACTTTCCACATCTGCTAGCCCCATGTTATCCCTAATTTTAACTAAGATGACTAAATATTCCAGTCTACTGTCAAAATAATGTCAAAAATGTCAAAAGCAAGCAATAAGCTAATGGTCCTTTTGATTTGTAGGAATGCTGATACTCCCTGTACTAAAAGGTCTGGTGTTAATTGGTCAAAATTAATTCCTTCTTCACCTTTCTTGAATTTTAAACTATGCAGCGACAAAGAATTAAGAAGGAAAGAACAACCTGAACAGGACTAACCCTGTAACAGAGAGCAATTCAAGTATAAGCATTCACTGAATAAAATATCTGAAAAATATGAAAATAATTTAAAAAATGACACTATTTCATCCTTTTCTTATCAGCTGTCAAGTGCAACTAAGGAGCTGCCCAATATAAGAATCTGCACAGCAGTAAGGCTTATCTGGTATAATTTCTGAGATTTCACCTGTGCAGTTACAGCAACAGTTCAGTGCTTCTTTGCAGATTCTATGTCTGCTGAGTTTAGACTGCTAAAGGTATCTAATCAGCAATGTCAAAATGGACCATGAAGGAAAACTCCATACCTGGAGTTTGGTAAATGGAAAATATTTACTTATATTGCGAAACAGTTTACAAATATTTTGTTCATTGTTTTGCAGTCTGTAATTTTTCCTAAGTTTAGAACATGAGATAAATCCATTATATTCAACTGACTTTTAAGATACTTTATCTTCTCTGATGTGGAGTAAGATGTGCAATGGAATGAATACTAATGTGAAGTAGGACATGTCATTAAGTCACATCACAATCACTTCACCAATACCACACCATCCGCAGCCTCATTCACTGATGTTTACTCCTCCTTGTAGCAATAGGTATGTCCTAAAACCTTTGCAAACCAAATCCAATGTGATTCTACGTAGAATCACACCTCAATCCCACAGAGTCTATCCATATTTTTATTCCACCTCACATTTTAGTTTTCAAGGTGGTTTTGCTTAGGTTCAAAACATACAGGCTAGAATCAGGAAGGAACAGAAGGCAAAGTGCAGGAGAAGAGAGAGAAGGAGCGCAAACAAGCCTTCATGCAAAGGAAGAAAAGTTACAACACCACAGGGATACATGCTCCTTCCCTTTGTGAGGCTGAGTGCTCCCTCCCCAGAACTTGCTACAGGAAACCTACTATCATTACACACACATAAACATACACATAAAGTGATTTTCTGCCTTAAAACACTACACATTTCCCTACACATGAAAGGCTAGCAACCGTGCCTTCTTCCTGTATAAAACTATCACTGCAAAGCAATAAGGCATCAGACACTTAAGTGTTATAACTGAAAACAGGGATCATACCAATACCCTTTGTAAACATGCCGTGCCTGTCCGTACTCACTCCCCCTTACACGCCTTGTCATCTTCCTTTCACAAACATCGTGATGCACCCCTCCCCTGCTACTCGCTGCGTACATGTACTGAATCACACCCCCACGTACTCTCCCCACAGAGCACACCTCAAGCACTCTTCCTCCTTTGCTGCACCCTGCACACACACGCACTCCGTGACACACCATCTCTACACACAGATGCAACAAACCTCGTGCCCACCGCACGCATACCACAAAGCTATCATAAATGCATCTGTGCATACGCGTTAAACCATCACAGCTATGCATACTTGCACGTATAAGCAACTGCCACTCTATACACACAAAAATACCATACCCTATGTCTGCTACATACATATAAAAGTACAGATAATCCTTGCCACACCCATAGCATACATGCCTATAAAAATATCCACGTATTATGCCACACCCAATATTCACTATATATACACACACAGACACAAGCCCATACCAGACAGCAGTATACAGACACAACTACATACATACGATGCCATGTCATGTCCCTGCACTCAATGTCACGTTTCTGCTACAACCCAAATACACACGTAACCGAAGCCCAAATCATAGCAGATACACACACACTCTGGCACAGACGTGTAATATGATGCTCGTGTCCTGCCGTACATCTGCTATACACAACCCCCCCAGGCCACACCCTGGCTTATTGCACACGCATAAGCATATGGCACCGCACCCCACTCCAGCACCCCAGGCATCCACACTGTAACACCCCACGTCTTCTCTGTGCACCGACACACACGTTGCCTTCCTCCCTACTTTACACAGGGGAACGACACGCCTCTATTACGCCCCAGCCGCTTGATATACACACATTCTATCTCTCCTCTGTTATACAGGGGGACAACACAGCCCCGCCACACCTGACCCCTCTACACAGGCGCAGGCTCCAACCACGGCTGCTCCGGTGCGATCCGGGGAGGCAAGACTCCCCTCACACCTCACCCACAGGCACGCGGGCGTATCCTCTCCCCGCCTGTCCTACAGCGAGGGGCAACGCAGCCCCGCCGCGCCCCACCTGCTCCGGACACACAGACCGACAGACAGACAGAC
>JAVKLA010000010.1:11105063-11204400 GCA_034782735.1 Sagittarius serpentarius | reverse complement strand
GGGACGGGGCCGCCCCGCCCCGCCCCCTGGGCTGCCGGCCCCCTCCCTCCCGCCTCAGGTGGCGCCCGGAGGGAGGGGGACGGCGACATGGCGGCGGGGGCGGGGGTGTCCGTTGGTCTGCAGGGGCTGGCAGCGGCGGGAAGGGGAGCCGGGCTCGGGCAGGCCGGCCTGGCGGTGGTCCTGGCGGGTCCCGAGCCCGTCAGCTCGGTGAGGGAGAGCTGTCGCCCTGGCTCGGCCCTTCCCGCCGCTCTCAGGCAGCCGCCTTTCCTCCCGAGGGGAAGGCCCTGGTAGCCCTTACCAGTCGGCCCTTGGGATTGAGAGTCGCCCGTCTGCTCAGAGGCGAGGAAGGGCCGGTGCAGCTGCCAGGCAGCACCGGTCCCAGCTGCCTGCTCTCCTAAAGGTCTGCCGGGTGTTGCTAGTGCAGGTGTGGCTGCCCCCTCCCTGCTCCTCCAGTTTGCAGCCTGGCATATGAGGCAAAATGACCGCCGCTGACACGTTTAGTCCGAGATACTGCCTGGTAAACTGGAGGGGCTGCGACCGGAGCGCGTAGTCGCTCCTGTTGCGGCCACGAGTGTAGATAACTGGGGATGATAACCTCCTAAATTGCTACGGGAAAACCCACAAAAGCTTGCCTGTCGGAGAGCCAAGCGCTTCAAAGCAATGCGTGCTGTCAGTGAGAGCACAGCTTGCTTCTGCGAACACTCTCGGCGTAAAACCGCTGTCGAAGCCAAATACAATATTGTTAATAGCACATTTACAGGTTACATCTGTTCAGCAATCACAATACCACATGCAAAACCGAGGAGATGAGAAAAATTGGGGACAAAAAATTATCCCAGCAGGTACTGTTTTCTGTTGATTCAGTCCTTCAGATTTCTAAGAAACATAAGTGGCCATTGTAGAATAACCCGAGTTTGCTATTTGGAACAGGCTGCGTTCATTCCTTTAAGGAATGAAACATTCTGGTTTGATTAACAGCAAAAAAATTGTTTCTTACAAAAGTGTCCTTTCTCAGAACCCGCACGGAAATAGTTGGTACATGCACATACCATTTGTTGGCACATCTCTGAACCTACTGTCTTATACTCCCCAGATTTTGGAGAATGACCCGGTTCATACAGTTGATCTGGTTTGTATAGGAGGGAAGAAAGCCTCAGAAATGTGAAATATGTATAAACAATTTAGGCATGTTCAGCTGAACTGCAGAAGGCCAAGACTAGCAGTTTCTAAATTCTATTGGTTCACATTAAAGAAAAAAGGTGATTATCACATGCATCAAAAAAAACCCTGATTTTGCAAAAAGAAGGGACATTGCAAAATAGTAACTATGTTTGATGAAGAGTTCAGGATAATTAGCCCAATTGGGATCTGTTTGTGCAAGGAAGGCAAGACAGGAGGCAAATGTGTGAGTAGACTCTCCGTGGCCTAACATCAGGTCTCATTTGATTGAAAACTGTTGGAAGGAGTGGAACATTACAGAAGAGACTTGAATCAATATTTTATGTATAAAAAAACTATAGGAAAGAAAGGTCCTTGTTTCATCCCCCAAGAAAGAGAAGACAGCCGTGTATTTGCTGCCTGTGTATTTGTTTAGGATGTGAGAGACTGAAATCCGTATCTTTGGATCTGGACCAGCTAATGATGTTGCACCTCCGCACTACTGACTTTTTGGACTCCTTTTTGTCTATGTTGTGGTATCACTTGAAAAGTCAAGAAAAGCTTACTCAAAAAAACCCTCTAGATTGGCTTGAGTTTTGTCAAATAAGCAATTAGTTGTGGAAGTGAGACTTCAGAAATGTGTGTACAGAAGTGTATACATCCTGGTCTGTCTTCTCCATTTCTTGTCTGTGGAATGTCTCAATATATACATCTGAAGTGCTAAGAGAGTATGTCCATGTTTAGTGTCCTGTTTTTAACCAATCCGCAGCGCTGTTGTGTGATGAAAAATTTTTCATCCAAAAATTGCCAGCTAGCTCTAATTCTAGCATTCTTTTAAAATCATTAGGTTTTTAGATAATGCCTTTGCACTGGTCATTTTAGAATGACCGGTTAAGTAAGTTATTACTGATTTTTTTTTGTATTTTGTAAGCTGCAGAGCTACGTTCAACAGCTTGACCTTTTAACTTGACTGTCAGAAGTTCCTCCTAATTGTTTTAGACTCTCGTTGAATGCTGACCCAATTCCCTTCTTACTTACCTTTTTACCAAACTTAAAATAAAATGAAAAATATTTTAAATACTTGTGAGAGAAAATGAACAAGTGCCACCCATGAGAGGGGTGGGTTAGTGGTGTGATTCTGGAGGTCTTTGCTGTTGCTAAACAGCAGCTTCATGGCCTCTGGGCTGTTCAGTCCTACAGCCCAGAAGAGACTTTCAGACTCCAGAAAGCCATCGCAGAGACTGAGTAGCCCAGTCTCGCGACAGGAGTTTTATTTCTGGATTCCACCCGTTCAAGCTTTCCCCAACTTGACTCCATAACCGGTGAAGATTTCCCCATGGATGTTGTTTATGAACCTTGCCAGGCTGCAGCAACCAAACCTCTTCAGCACAGGAGGACACTTGCCGTGCAGTAGCTTCCGCTCCAGTGGGCCTTTGATTGTTGAACTCCCTTGAGTCTAGAAGTGGGTCAGTATTCTTAGTAGTAGACATATGCTTATAAATCTACATATAAATATTTCCAGGAATTTGCCTCGCTGGCTGAAGGAATTTGGTTTGAAAGAAGCTAATTGTTACATCTTTCCTTCCCTTTTCCCCATCTCCCTTTATGCAAGTGAAATAAAGGTACGTCCCAGAGAACAGACACAATAAATTTAGGAAGCTGCAACTCCCATCTGTTTACTACAGCTGTTGCTTCCACAGCGTTAGCAGAGGCTCCTGAAGCTTACTTGGTGGTAAGCTTCAAGCTAACTTGCACCAAGACTGATTGTGTTAACACAAGTCAGCTGTGAAGGACTTTGACTACAAGTGTGTAGGAAAATGGTTGTAGGTAGGTAACTTATTAAGCTACTATACTGGATCTGAAGGAGCTCATCGTTCTTTAAGTTAAACGATTGTGACAAGAAGGTCCACATCTGTTAATTGCCTTTATGAGTGCAAATGGTCAAGGGAGTTTATCTCCTTTCTGGGATGCTTCTCTGGTATGCTGTACATGTTCACATTAAAGCATAAACAGGTGATGTTTTAATGTCTGACACAGCTTTTCATGTACTGCCCTGTAAGAACTGATAGATTAGGACTTCCCAAACTGTTTCTCTTCCCCGAGCATGGCACCAGCATATGCTAGCTTTGTGCCAGGATTTGTGCTTCTGTGGTGCCGTTGCCTTTTCAGAAGTTGCTTTTATACCTCTATAGTAGTAGGTCACATACCATAGGTTGGGAATATCCTGCCCTACTCAGATAATTTGTTGGGGCCCAACCCAGCGAGCTGGCAAAGTGACACAGTGCATCCTCAGCCACCTCGTTCCTGGATCATGAGAAGCATGTAACGTGCCGGCAGGCAGGGCAGCCATTCAGAGGGACCTTGACAAGCTGCGGAAATGGGCTGATGGGAATCTCAGGACACTTAGCAAACGTAAATTCAAAGTCCTGCGTCTGGGGTGCAGCAACCCGTGGCAACAGCACAGGCCGGCGGCTGGCTGGCTAGAAAACAGCTCCGTCAAAAAGGACTTGGGGGTCCTGGTGGACAATGAGCTGAAAACAAGTCAGAAGCGTGCCCTGGCGGCAACAAAACCTGCATTAGTGGGAGAGTTGCTTGGAGGTTGAGGGAAGTGACTATACCCCTCTAGTCAACACTTCTGAGACTGCGTCTGAAGTACTGTGAGCGGTTTTGGGTGCTGATCATCAGACAAAATGGAGAGAGTCCAGTGGAGGAGCACTACAGTGTTTGAGGGCTGCAGCATATGCCAAGCAAGGAGAGACTGGGTGTTTGTTTAGCCTAGAGAAGACCGGGTGGGATCTAGTTGCAGTCTTCTGCTACCTAAAAGAGGGGTTGTAGAGGAGATGAAGCCAGACTATCCTTGAAGATGTCTTGTGAAAAACTGAGAGATACAAGTCACAAGTTGCAACAAGGGAAATTCCAGTTGGATATAAGGAGAAGATCTGTGGCAATGAGAGTGGCTAAGCACTAGAACAGGGCTCAGAGAGACAGTGGTGCCTCCACTGTTGGAGATTTTCAAAATGTGGCTGGACAAGGCCATGAGTAACCTGCTCTTACTTGAAGTTAGCTCTGCTTTGAACAGAAAGTTGGTCTAGATGACCCTTGGAAGTCTCTTCCCACTTTTGTTATTCTGTCAATTCTAAGGTGTAAAATTGGTTGGCAAAAATATATTCATGGGGAATTTCAAATGAAGCCACAGGAAGTACAGGAGAAGAATTGGCCTCCTTCACGTTCAGAAAGCAGGGAACATATGCAAACCTGGAGATGCCTGAGCAGCTGGGCATACACGGACTGTCATGTCTGTGCAGTCAGTCCAGCGTCTCCTGAAAGTCACCAGCTTCTGTGCATAGGCAGGCCTGTGGGTATGTCCCAGGTCATCTTAACGCATGGTGGCCTGGTTGTGGTCCCTGTACAGTGGCTCTGATCGTGCTGCCATACATTAGGATATCCCAGGCAAATACGGAAGTCTTCTGAGTGTCAACGAAACAGTATTTTCAGTCAGAAAAAAGAGAATGCGTGGCAGCTTTGTATTTAAGACTTTCCCATAACATCCATTTTTCCTAGTTTTGAGAGGTCGTGGTTGGTCCTTCCTTTATGTTCCCATTATTTCAGAAAAATTCGAAGGGGTGCTTTTAAGCTCGATTCTGTATTAGTGAATCTTTGCAGCAGTGAATTACTTTATACAAACAAAGAACAAAGATTCAACCAGATAAAAGTCTTTGAACTTTATCACGGTCACTCAAGTAATAATGAGTTGGCAATGTTTGACAATACTTATCTTGTGTGGAAGACTTTGATAAGCCATGGCACCAGTCCTATAAGTGCGTATGTGGTTGGTTGTCCTCACCTACTGAAGTAGTTCAGTAAGCACAAGACCAGAGAGCTGCTATAGAAGTTCTTCCATATCCAGCTCTATATGTACTTCTTGTAACATGGTACATTTAAAGTGCGTTTCAGAGCACGCTTTCATTTGCCATGCAGAAGGATGTCTGCTAAGGTGTTTTTAATTTAAATTCCAGTTTAAATAAGAAGTGTTGAAATTTCTGGTTTAAGTGAGAAGAGTTAAAATTTCTATCACATTTGCCATTGGAAGGTATTTGTTCAGGAAAACTCATTTGATAAAAGTTTGGAAAGTTGACTTACGTTCCTGACAAGGACATAGTACATATGTTTAACTGCTGTTGCATATATCTATCAACAGTACACAGATACAGACTAACTTTCCATGCGGTACAGACTTGTGGTAGCAGTTTGACCATGCATGGCTTCCCCAGTAGCCTAGTATATTTGTCTTAGAGCTGTGTTCAAAGAACTGAAGTCAAAATTAGAGGAATAAAAAGTCACTGTAGTAAGATTTGTGTGGTTGCAAATAAAAATAAAACTTGGGTTCACAAGTAGAGTGGTGTTTTATTGCCTGTCCTAATCTTCTGCCTGTGTCAAAATAAATTTCAGTAAAACTTACTGTTTAATACTGCTTTGAATTAGTTCCCGTTTGTTGCGTTCATGTGAAACATATTAGGTTGACAGAAGCAGTGATGGAATAGGATACTCTTTACAAAGTGCGATAAAATCCTTTTCTCACGCACTGTGCTGCTGTGCTTTTTGCTTTTTTTCTTTTTAATTTACAGGCATTTGTAAGCCACTCACGAAAAGATACAAATGTGAACTCTTAAAAATGTTTTGCAAAGATTTTTGGTTGAGCTTTGTGTTTTGGGAGAATGTATGTATATTTATTTGCATAAAAGTACCAGACAAAAATTTTTTGATTGTTGCACTCAAATTATTGGTATAGCTTAGTAGACCTAATTTGAGTTTATATTAAGTGTGTGGTAGCATCCAACAATTCTGCAGTTTGAAAATGGTGGTCGATAAATGCATTCTGTGCATTGTATCTTGAAATTTTCTAATAATGTTAAGTTTGCAACCGCGCAATAAAATCCTCTTAATGTAGTTAGTTGTTGGCCAAGTAAAATAAAAATCATTATGCCTGTGTTGTCTTGTCAGGTAGAAACCTGGATGGAGTTTTACTGGGTAAAAGCAGAAGAGAAGATAAATACTAGAATTTTAAATGGAGAATGAAAATGATTGTGGTCAAATCCCTTGGCAAGCATGCCTGCTTTCTCTAAACTTGGAATACATGCTGCTGCTTTAACAGAACAGATATTTCATGCCTCTGCCATTTCCATTATCATATATTTCTTATTTGTGATTTCTTAAATGTAAAAAATGTGCTTGATTCTTTGAAACAGCAAACATTGTGAAACATTGGGCTTTGGATTAGACTTAAATGCAGAGAGGTCCTTCTCGTCTGGCTCACCAACCAAAGGGTGGAGCACAGTAGTGAACTTAGACTAAGAGGCAGCATAGATACCTATTTTATACAGTCTTCTGGTTCCTTTAGAGTCATTGCTCCTTTCAGTGATGATTCCATCCCAAATTACCACTTTGAACCAGGCGCCTGAGGCTTTTGTTTTGTTTCGTTTTTATTCAGTTGCTTCAATGCACAGTTTTGGACACAGCTGAGTTTCAGGCTAAATCTAAATTAGCTGCTTAAACTGGAAGAACGGATTCCCTTTATAGTGACCTATGGGAAGAATTCACCTGCTCTCTATTGACTGCATAGGGAACCTGAAATTAGATGCTTCAAGATGTAAACACAGTTATATGGACAAAGTGAAGCACAAGTATTAATGTTATCAGGATATTTTTCTTTAGTGTTTAGTGTAATTGGCCCCTGAGTGGGACCACTAGATAACCGCTGCTACAGAAAGAGTAAGTGCGAGTTACAGATGTGACGCCCACATAGAAATAAAGAGTAGGGCAAGATCTTTTTGAAAATTTTGCTTTTCATGGACTCTTCAGAAGGGTGCATTTCCACTGAAGACCTCAGCGTACTTCTGTCACTGGCATAGTTGTATCTCAGATTCCCTAATGAAGCACTGTGTTTCCCCAGTGCCGTGGGACGGGTTTTGTTTCTGTTCGAAACCCAGGTAAACTTAAGCACGGAGACAGAAAGCAGGAGTTACAGAACATGGTGTACACTTGCAGTGCGCAACATGGGTTGCCTGAATGTCCTCCCAAAATGAAATGAATGTTTGCAACCTAAGCTCCAAACCTCCAGACTCCCATGACCGGGTAGAGTACTTGCTACTTGGATTTCACAAGGACTATTAATGGTAGCAAGCACTGCTTTGGATAGCAAGTGTTTGCAGATGGATCCCTAAATTGCCTTCTATGGAATAAAAATGAGAGGAAGAATTTTGAGGGAGGCTGAAACAACTGCTAAACCTATTACTAATGGCTGATTGGAAATACTGTAACATATCCAAAAAAGTGTGCAATAACAGAGAAAAACATGCAAAAATAAGGCCAAGACCATATTTCTAAAGAATTTCCATAATCTCTGCATTTTTATATGGAAAATATATTTTAAATTTTTAATACATGAGATCTAAAAATAACTTCCAGTTTGGTTTACATCAAATGGTGACAAAATCCCAATGGCAACCCTTCAACTGTCTGTTGTAATAAGCACATTAGTGAAGAGAATAATAAATGATGAAGGGTGAATCATACTTATTTCAGGTTGGATATGTTATTAAGACAATATATGAATCCATACAGAATATATTTTTGTGTCCTTTCATTACCAGAAAAATAAAGGCGCACCAAAATAAATCCATAACTTTACTTTAACAGCTTCTTGCCTTGACAGTCGCAGAACTAAATTAATCTCCACTGTAGTTCTATTGACATCGATGAAATTAGTTCAAGATTTCATACTGTGAATTTCACTCATAATTTTTTTCTTTTAATTATACTTTATATGGAAAATAGAAACAGCCAAGCAATCCTAGGGGATTTCTAGAAATTATCAGTGAAATGCTGTCTGCTTTCATAGAGGTTGTCCACTGCAATATATACTTCTTTGGTACACATATTATGACACTGTTTTAATTTTCTGGAGGACAAGCTCTTTGCAGGAATAAAGATTTTCTGGAATTGCAACAAATACACACGCAGTGTAGCTCAAATAGAGCAAATCTTTCAAAGATACAGAATGGGACAATTACTTTAATTAGTCTAAGGGCAAGGTCCCAATTTCATTAAGTCCATTGGAAAGATGACACTGACGTCAGTGGATCAAGATTTGGCATGGTTTAACATTTCCTTGGAAGTCCATGAACATTTTGCATTCAGTGCTAAGCGCCAAAAAAGCATGTACCTTACGCGTGGCGAGGCCCTGGTCTCTGGAATAGATGCTGTTGGTCCCATCTGACGTTGCGGTGATATCCCATGACTGGGAGAAGGCAAACAGAAGTCCTCCAGGTTGTTCCTTGAAGAGCCTGAACATCACCTGCCACTACGGGAAACATATTTGTAAGTGGCATCCATGGACAATGTGGATGTTAGGTGCCAGGTCTCACGTTCTCACGGCTACTCAATTCAAGTGTAATCTCTCCTTTCTTACGTCGATTAATGTATTATTTAAGGTCACTTGCTGGAGCGTGCCTTACCTCCTATGTTGTTCATCTATAGGAATATTACTAAGCCTGGGTATTTTTTGGCATCCGTTGTGTATGTTTTCTGCAGCAGGGTGACTGGCCCTATGTATGTTCTCTTCTTATCGGTCACAGTCTGGCTGACACTGACAGCAGAAACGAGTCAGAAAATGAGCAGGCGTAGGATCTCTCAAATTACGGGGAGAAAAGTCAGAATTTGGAGGAGGGTAAGGATGGATGAAAAACAAATGTTATACAGAGGAGTGGTGACAGCTGGGTGGAGCAATAGCAAGTTTCAAGCAGAAAGAGTTGTTGTCGTTCAAAGTGTGAGATTGATGCTAAGCTATTACTATCAGTAATGTATACTGTGACTTTATGTGGTATACTCTTCTCCTCTGAGAAAAAGTATGAATCCTGAAGTGACAGCAAACAAGCTAATCTTATGCGAGGAAGGTAGAGAAAGCTTTTTACGTACCAATTACACTACTTTGCTTGCAAATGCTCCTTTTATAACATTCTGCAGCATTATCTCTTCCTGATGCTTTCTCTCTGATTTTACATGGTTGCACTGGAGTTATCCACGGTCATCCTCCTGCTGCATTCCTGGCATTCACTGGCTACTGCAGCACTACGGGGTTGAGGTGTGGATTTGGGATGCTGGAAGAAAAAACGCAAACAGTAGACACCAGAAGTCTAGAT
Organism: Sagittarius serpentarius; assembly: GCA_034782735.1. NCBI lineage: Eukaryota > Metazoa > Chordata > Aves > Accipitriformes > Sagittariidae > Sagittarius > Sagittarius serpentarius. Next base: position 11,195,044 of record JAVKLA010000010.1, on the reverse strand, counting down.
TTCTCAGGAGTCAGCCCTACATTGCTTATCAATCGGGAAGATAGCCATGATTTTGGACTAGCCTTAAAGTCTTTCAGACTGCAACACAGTGTTCATCCGAGTGCAGAATGTCAGACAGGGTAAAACCAACACATAAGAGGTCACTAGAGTTGCCTTTTCCAGCAGCTGTTTTTCTGAACAGCACGCATAATGATTTAGAATTACAGACTCACAGAATAATTGAGTTTGGAGGGGATCTCAGGCGGTCGTCCTGTTTGACTTGCTGCTCTGAGTAGGACTGGCTCTGAGATCAGAGAGGGTGGCTCGGGGCTTTAGGCGGTTTGATCTTGGAAACTTCCGAGGATGGAGATGGCACAGTCTTTCTGGGCAACCTATTCCACTGCCTGATTATCTTAGTAGAGAAAAACGTTTTCCTAATATCCAGTAAAAACCTCTGTTCTTTTCATCTCATGTCCGTTGTCTCTTGTCCTCCAATCATACACAACGGTGTGAAGAGCCTGGCTCCGTCTTCTCAACAGCCTGCCAACAGGCACTTGGCAGGCTTCTATTAGGTGCACCCAAAGTCTTCCCTTCTCCAAGCTGGACAGGCCGTGGTCCCTCAGCCTCTCCCTAGACGGTAAGCCCTCCAGCCCTCCCTAACCATCTTTGTGGCCCTTCACTGAGCTCACTCCTATTTATCTTGTGCTGGGGATGCAAAACTCTCTGCAGTATTCCAGATGTGGTCTAATGAGCACTGAGTAGAGGGAGATACTACCTTGTCTGGAACTGTTGGCTGTGTTCCTGTTAATACAGCCCAGGGTGGAGTTGGCCTTCTTTGCTGTCAGGGCTGATGTTCTTTGCTGCTGGCTGATGCTTTGGCTTGCTGACCTCCAGGACCGCCAGAGTCTTTTCCGCAGAGCTGTGCCCCAGCCAAGGGGATGCCACTTTGTTCTGGCTTTACCTCTTCTACTCACCTCTTCTGTTGACATGGTCCTGGAGCCTGAAGGTTCCAGCTGCCCTGCAGATGGATGAAACAAAGGGGATTTCTTCTCAGAAGGGGTAGGATAGTCTAGGGCTGCAGCTATTGCCAGATGAGCTGCAGCCTTTGTGTAAGGGATGCCGTAGAAGTACGTGTGTTGTATGTGTTGGGTCTACAAACAAGGTGCCTGCATTCCCTTTGTAATAAATGAAGAGAGGCAGGCTCCTGGCTCAGAGAGGCAGGAGTGAGGCAGTGACTATCTGAACAATTTCCCTCAGCAATCACTTTGCTCCCATTATTTGCTTTTCCTCAGCTGAGGAAAAGTCTGGGAATCTTAATTTCACACCCTCATTGCATGTCGTGGAATCTGAAAGCACTAAAAACCAAACATTATCAGTTCCAGTTCCTTTATCAATCTTTATTTTTGTAGACATATTTGTTTTTCCTTGCATGTCTTTTTACCCTTTCCAGATGAAAATGACACTTGACAGCAAGAATGACCACTCCACGCTACAGAAATGAACTACAAAACGATACTGAGAAGCAAGACGTTTGCGTGAGCGTATTTGTAGGGAATTAGGCTTCGGGTGGGTGGAATGTGCCTGTTGCAAAGGTTTTGTGGTAAAATTTACTGGAGCATAACACTGGGGATTTGAAAGACACGGATAAGCCAAACCAACATATGTGTTTGCACTGTTTAGAGTGGCATATACAACACAGGGTGGTAAACCAACCTCATTTCAAAACAAACCAATTCTCCAGGCACCATGTAGGTCAGCAGGAAGTTGAAGCCTATGCTCAGAAAAAGGCCAGAAGAGAAACTAGTACAGTTTGACGGACAACGCAGCACGGCGCTAGGGTCATGACAGGAGGTGACGAGGGAGGAAAAGCTGGAAGAAAGTCAGTAGAATTAAAGATCAGAGAAAGAAGAGCAGTGCAATTGCCTCTAGATTCCATGTTAAAATTTTTCACCTACTAAAAATTTATTTTCCAGTAACATTACACTGAAAACAGTAAGTCATTGCGGTGACAAGAATTTATTTACTTTATTCAAGTTATTTCCTGACAAAAGTAAGGTGTTTTCTGTCAACTTTAACATAACCAAAGAATAAGTCAGCTCTGGACTGGCACTTAAAGTAGTCTGATGTCAGGATGTGTCACACTTCAGCTCAAACCGAGTGTGGTCAGAATCAGGTGTAGCTGTGATATATTTAATTGAATTTCACCAATTTAGGCTGACATAATTTGCAATAATACATTGGCATCACGGTAGCTGTTTAATTGCAGTGTTATTAAAAAATTCTGTAGCCATTCTGTATGCCACAACTTTACACCACACACTCATATTCCCAGTGATACTGTTAAATTTAACAGTTCTGAATTTCCCTGTAATTTGAAATAATACAGATAGTCCAAACTTCTGCTACAAATTATACATGAAATTACCTAAACCTGTCATTCCAATACCTTTTTAAACATCTACAAACCCAACAGCTGTAGCCCCGTTTGGGGGCACGTGTACTTGCCCGTAAGATTGCGCGTGTAGCATCTCTGCATGGACGTTTAGGCTAGAAGTTTTAAAATAGCAGAAATTGCAGAAGAAGATATTGAGACCTCTGAAGTTTGGAAACAAGGCTAGTAGGTAACGGAACAAGTACTGACTTGTGAGTTAACCTTCTGACTCCTCCTGCATGTTGTTCGAAAATGGGTTAGTGCTGGTGTTTCAATAGCCATGGTTTGTAGATAATTCCTAAGTGCAACAGAACATGCATGCACACAAAGAGTTCATTTTGCAGTGATAAATAAAGCGAACAGCTACTTCACACTGGTAATTATGTGGCACCAAAAGCCTAGGAAGATAAAATGTTGACTTCCTAGCACCATTATTTTCTTTCAGAACCACTATTTTCTTTCTCTCTTTCAGTCTTTCTCGTCTCTCAAATGGTTTTTTTAATGACAGAGCTTATGTTCGTATAATGCTTTTCATCCAGAGCAATGCCAAAGTGCCGTACAGACTCTGTGTTGTATTAGTGAAGCTTCACAACAAATGCATTTTTCTGTATTAGCACTCTCTAGAAAGAAAACGTCCTTGTGTACATGACAGAAAGTATGTCAAGAAGACGAGAGCATGTATATCCACATACGATGTAAATTGTTAGATCGAGAGTGAAGGTTAATGTAGAACCTCCAATGCTGTCTGTATTCATTGTCCTTTTAATCATTCAAGTATTTTAATGGCATATTAGTTAAGGCTTCATGATTTGTAGGATAATCAGTAGATATTCCAGGCTTCTCTAAGTTATGGAAGAGAATGAAGAGGGAAACATAAAATGTGCTATAAAAAACTGAAAAATGTCTTTTTGAATTTAATCTCACCATATAAATTGAGTTTTCATTTCCATTTCGCTTCTTCTGGTTTTTGATAAATAGGTGTCTACAACTCTCCTCCTTTTTCTGTAATGGGGTGAAAAGCACAGATTTTTTTTTTTTCATTGTTTTGTAAGTGTAACTATTATTGAACACTTTTTGTTTTGCATTTAACATCCAAAACATTGTAGTAGCATGTACATTGTAGTATTTTAAAAGCATATGGTATTACATATAGGTAAGGCTTGCATTTGAGATAAGTGTTACCTATATTTTCTCATAATTAGTTATGAACCTCGCCCTTCATAAGTCCTCTGGGATATAAACCAGCTGAACTTTGCAGCTATTTATTGTCTCTATGGGGGTTTAAATAAAAATTCTGCATAATAATCTCTCCAGTCTGAGGGAATTTCAGTTCTACCTTTGACCCTAGCATTTCAGCAAGGTCTAAACCAGGTTGATTTCCTATCTGCATAATTACAGTATTAAAAATGCAGCTCTATGTCCTCGTAATGATGTGAAATTCTTCCTTCTTTGCTTGAACCTTAAGTAACAGAGCTTTTCGTAGAAACTCTGCTTTGCTAGGAACAGCTGAATAGACCTACCTTTTCCAAAACTGTGGGGACCTGAAAGCGTAGTGCCTCTGCAACTTCCATTTCAGCATGCAACAAAAAAATGGTGCGTACTGTATCTCAGTTTCCTCCTCGAAAGGATTTCTGAGCTCTGGGTCTGTTTGTGCATCCTGTCTAATAGTTCTCACATACCTCTTGAGTCTCTCCCTGTGCCATTACGTGCCTGTGAGTATTGGTCGTTGCGCGAATAACACATTTCCACGTGCTCATTGAGACACATCGTAGATTTAAATAGGATCTTAACAACAGCCCTATCATGCTGGAATGACTTTTCCCAGCAATGCCCTTTGCTAGGCAAAACTCTGAACTCCTCCTCCGTAGTGGTAGCCCTACTGAAACAAGTACAAGGTCAAGCATTCAGTATTGTTTCCTCCTCCCCGAACGAGCAGAAGCGCTCAGCGGTGTAAATTTAAATTCCCTGCCACAAGTGTGACAAAAGTGGACCTACTGTACTGTTCTCTGCCTTGTGCTTTAGACTATTTGCTCAAAGCTCTGGCGGCCTTTGCAAGGGTAAGAAGGTGCTCTACCATGACACAATGGCGGCCGTCACCATCATCCTGCTTAGTGGTTTGCCTGGAAAGTGCTTGCAGTTTAGAAAAGCTTTCCTTTTAATTTAGTGCATATGTGAAATAAATTATACTATGGAATGGTGCTGTCAAATATTTATTTAGTATCTCAGTACTTGAACTCACTTGCCAATCAGATAAAATTGGTTTTGAATGCTTTTATACTGACATCATTTTCCTAACTTACAAATTCACTCTCAGGCAGAAGTAACGAATGTTTGCATTGGCCAGTTATGAATAGCAGCAATGTTTAGGAATTTTAACGTACAGTTTAGTGTTTTCATAATGTCACTGTGAATCAGCGCTTAATTTTAGCTAGAGACAACTTTGTCCTTAAACTACTTACTTTGTGTATTTCCCTATTTTCTCATTCAGCCCGAGTGTTAACGTTGACTCCTTTTAGGTTATTTGCATAGAGTTTCAAAGGCATAGGATTTCCCAAGACGTTACTAAGTAGTAACAGTGGCTGCAAAGCCAAGTGTATATTGCTGGGTCAACAAGATTGGCTTTTAACAATCAAACAGAAAACATAATTGGGAATAATGACAAGTATTTTGAGAATTGTTTTAGTGTATGTGTTACTGTGCCAACATCTTTCCACATAATCCTGATGATTATCTCTCATAAAAATAGCATATTAACTTGTGAAGTTCATGAAAATAAGGCCTGCTCCAAAATGTGCTGAAGTCAGCGCAACTACTTTAAAAATAGCTTTTCTTCACTGATATTTGCTTCATGTAGGATGAGAAGTTGTTGTGTTATGCTTTAAGCACTTAGCTGAAAATTTTGTACAGAATAAAGTCAACCATGTAGTATACAGAAGTAGCATCTTACCTGGATTCATTTTGTATTGCTAGAGGCTGGTCAAAATCCAAAAGCTAAACAAAGACAAAAATGGATCTGTATGGTTTTGCTGAATTTGCTTGCTGAAATGTAGTAAATCCTGAAAATGTAAGAGCTCTAGTAACACTGCATTCCCATTGTGTATTTATCTTTTTTCTTTGTGTTTTGCGTGACTGAGAATTTTATCACTGTCAATTTTCAGTTAGAGAATAGAACATATTTGAATAAGCTTTGCACGGCCAATGTAAAAAAAAAGAAAACCGTACCTGAAGCGGTGGGGAACGATTCATTTTGAGTCTCCAGTTTTTCAGGTTTCTGACTGGGTTTTGTTCCTTAAAGTCTTGTCTGTGTGGCTGCGTTACTGATGCCTGCATCACTAGTGAGGGATCCCCAAAGCAGCCGGGTTCCTGGGAGCGCTGGTGGGAATGTTGCTGAAGCCTTTAGTGGCGAACAGTAGAAACATGGGAAGGTGAAAACATCTCTGGCCCTCCTCTGCCAGGAGAGAAAGAGAATCTCTCTGTGTGTATGCCGAATGCCAAGGGTAAAACTTGAAGAACGAGGTTAATTGGGCAGCTCGGAACAAAAAGGTTACTTTCTTAAGCATTGTCATTTTTTAGGAAGAGGCATCACAACAAATCTGTAATTCTAGTGGTTATTGTACTCTTTATTGATTCAAAGCCCTAACTGTGCTTTTATAAGGACTGCTTCTGTTTAACTGAGCCATACCAGCCTTTTACTAGAAGTTATAATGGAAACAGCAATTAGATATAACCATATACAGTCTAACTTGGTAATAGAGTCCAGCTTCTGTGGGGCCATTTACGTCTGTGGTCATACAGAACAGCCTGTTACGGGATTATTCAAGAACACAGTGAGCTCAGGCTGAAGAAATCCCAAAGAGTACTTTTGTACTCAGAATTTCTCAGTCATAACCAAGTATGCAGATTTTTTTTTCACGTCGTGTTATGCACAACCAGACTGTAGACAGTATCGCTTCCACCATTTACGGTAAAGAAGGCCAAGAAAAAAAGGCTGAGGAATCGAGGATCTGAAACTGTGGTGTGTGGATGGACTGCAGAGCTTTTTCTTGTGGTTCACTGAAAAAAACCATTTTAGAACTATAACATGGTAGATTAAGCTACCGGTACCGGAAGGGAATGGGGTCTGCGAGTAGATATTTTCCTTACAAAGTGGTCTGCTGACTGAAAATCTGGAGCACCATCAGAGTTCAACTAATTGAGCCAGACAGCTTGTTAGACTGTCTTATAAAAGCTGGATGTCTTGCTAGATAGCTTTTGGCACTTTGAAGAATAGAGAGGCAGATTTATGAACTGGACAAATGAGCATTACAGTCAGGAATTTTTCTAACAGTTTGGCTGTATCTCTGAGACCCTTTGACTTTCAAAAAGATGCTGCTTCAAAAGCTAGTTTCTGCCAGCTCCTAAATGCACCATTCAGCCTCGGATATAACTGCCGATTTTAAGCACCTTATCTTCCTGTGCAGTTCATAAAAGAGCCAGGATAAGTTTAGGGTCTGGTTTATCCCCATTTACCCAGTAACATGAAAGCTTCAAAACGGCACGAAGGTTCAGGAAGGAGAGAGGTGTGCCTGCACATAGAGGCGGAACAGGGTGATGTTAACATGCAGAAAGAGCTTGATGCACTTCTGGAAAGGTGAACCTGAATCTACGTTCTCCTAGCATTGCTGAGACTTTAGAAACATTCAGCTTCCTCACGACATACGTCTAGTCATAGCGGGCACGCGTCTCTACAATACACCCATGAAACTCTTGTGTTAGGTTCAATTTGGACAGGAATTGCTGAATCCCTTCCATGTCTCACTCGCAGGAATTAAGCCCTAACTCACCGTGTCCTGAGCTACACTGTCGATGGGTCTCCATATCCTTGCCACCAGCAAGCAGCCAACAGCTGCGCTGCCAAGATTTCTGCACTTGTTTCTCCTCTTCTGCGTTGAACGTCATTCCAATTCGGATCCATCAAACTATCCACCGCAGAAACTGAAACACCGTGGGCAGAGGAATACACAAAATCAGAATTTCTTGGAAAAACCCCAGTCGCTATAATTGTAAATAGCTGTTTTTCTTCTTTGTATGCTATTTCCTTCATGGATTCCACAATTTCTGATTTCCGAGCTTTAGATCAGTTTAGAGTGGAACAGATGGGTTTGTGCCTGAAAATGATCGAAAAATAAGGTAATAGCTGCACAGAGGGGAGTATGTCATGTGGTATTTCCAGTACGACTTGTGTTAATCAAACCAGAAATACAGTGATACCTGCCAGGGTGCCAAATACCTTAGCTGCACAAACAGAAGGAAACAGCTGAGAACAGGGAACGCCGTCGGACTTCGGTAATTTTTCGATGCTGCTGCTCCCTCTCCTAACAAAACAAAATAGAAAATGCAAAGCCGGTGAGAGTTAAGCACTTTTTTTATCCATCACAAAGATCTGGTCAAGTTTGGAGAAGTTTCTTATTTAAGCTGAGCCATTACTGAGATGTCGTTAAGGCTATTAAAAGCAAAGCAAACCAAACCGGAGGAAACCAAATACCCCCCAGACCCAAGAGGAAGACAATGCTGTCGCTTAGCATGTTCCCTTCTCACCCCTGGGAACCTGAGGGCAAATAATGCTCACAACTTGCCTGTGTTGTCACACTACCACTCTTTTTTTGTCATTATTTGCTATCTGTGCTCACAAGAGGACACGTGGCCTGGTGGACCAGCCCTAGAAACGAGGCAGAAGCGTGTGTTGGTTTCAGAGCCAAGCTCAGAGCCCGTCCTCATTTGGGAACTGAGAAGGGAGGGAGCATGGCAGTCACAAAATTCCTCTTGTCCCTGTTTTGATCGCTGCTCCTTCCTTTCACCAGTTTTCAGGGTGCATACGGCCCTTTTGCTAGTTCGCAGGCGGTAGATTTTAACAGTCAGTCTTCAAAAATCCTGCAGTGATAGGTAAGAGTAGAAGAGGAAGCAAACGTACGGAGGAAACTCAGACTGATTTTTGGCAAATCCTACGCTTGATCCGTGTTGCAGTGTTGCCAGCGCGAAGTGTTCCAAAATCATACGTGATGAGGGTGGCTTAAAAATAATCAATTTGGAGTTCCTTTTTATTTGCCTTCTGGCTTAAAAATAATCAATTTGAGGTTCCTTTTATTTGCCTTTGGTTTCTTAGCCTTCAGGGTACGCTCAGATAATGTTTTCTCAGAAACCACGTGTGCTAGAAAGCTGCTTTCTCTTTTCCAAATAAAAATTACTATTTCTCAAGTCAAGCCCCAGCCCTATGCTAAGGCTTCACATGCCAAATAGCACGAGATGTTCAATAAGCTTACTGGAGTCGCAATCCTTCCTCTTGTTCCCCTCATATTTTGTTTTGTTTGTTGTAGTCCAGGATAGGATGACAGAGAAAGAAGAAAGTGGACAAGTTAATATGAATAAAAACACGGGGACAGAGAGTTAGGGAAGGAGGGGCAGCAACTTAATAGATGAAACAGAGAACAGAGAAAGGATAGCAAGGGTGGAAACCGAGATGAAGCAGGAGGATGACAATATTCACAGTGGGGAAGACTTAGGAGGAGAAAGCAAAGCAAACAAACAGGAAATATCGTTCTGCATATATCCACGCTTTTAGTGTGGCAGCTGCTTTGGGGCTCTGGAAGCTGTCAGGGCTATAAATAGCTATGTATCTGTAATTAATGATTTGAAGCCGTGCCAAGGATTAGCCCTGCCAAAGCAAAGGGGCAGCAGCGTGTGGACCTTTGGAGACCAGGTGTTTTCAAGCTTTTACATGCTGCACACTCACGTTGTTCTGCACATATGTGTCTTCCGGAGGGCAACCTTGACTGGAAATTCAGACATCTTTAAGAGTGTTGGGTTGGAGGGACCCTCTTAAAATTCTTAGGTCTGAAATTAAATCTGCGAAATCTGTTTTCTTTAGCAGGTATGTAACTCTGCTGAGGGCTGTCACAGTCTGCTTTTCCATAGCCTGAGTATTTGTGATGCCTGACTTTCAGAAAGCTTGAAGGAGTAATTCTGCAAAACACACCGAAGTCTAGCTATTTCTTCAAAGTAGAGGGTTGTTCTCATTTTTAGAACTTCTTCCCCTTTTACCCCTCTGTATTTTTTTTGCTAATGTGTCTCTTGTAGCATTCCTATCCCTTTTGTTTGATGTAGAATTGTCTTTTCACTGCTCTCTCTTTTATTAAGACCCTTTTGTGTTTCTCTTTCTGCCCCCAAAATCTGAGATGTCCTGCTTCATGTACAGTGAACTGCCTCCCATCTCCTTTTAAATCTGTCATCGAATTTGCAAGATTTCCAGCTATAACATGCTCTCTTTGTGTCCATCTACTCTTTCTTACAGCTTGTGAAATAGATGTGTCATCTTTAGTCCCTGTTTAGCCACTCCATGTATCCTGTGTCCCTACGGAATGAAGAGCAATTAGTCAGTTACGTAGTTCAGGAGGCTGGATTTACCTTTGTTGTAGCTGGTGAGCCATATTTAATCTTGGGTAAATGTCAGATTTTTTTTCCCCAGATTTCAAATGCAAAGCCCAAGTTAAAAGAAGGTTCCTTGTACAATCTACCTGGACGGAAGTGTTTTCACCAAGAGCTGAATACAAAAACAGGGAAGTCTAAGGATAACCATAGAAGCCCTGATACCGTGACTTGGATGGGAAGCTACAATTGCTCTTGTGGTACAACTCTGACCAGTAAAGAAGGTTGAAACCCTTAAAAAATAAACTTCTCTCTATTGCATTCAGAGGCACAGAGTATTTGCACTTGCATTCATGTGCAAAGCTCTCCTGCGCTCATCTCTCCTCCCCTAAGACCGCTTGTAGTAAGTAGTAGTCTTAGTAGTAAGTATTGGTTGTGCTCCCCAAGGGCAACAAATAAACTGAAAGAGACCAGAAAAGATCAGTCAGATAAAGAGAAAAGACGGATTGATAAATACGCTGTGACCATAGAGCAAGCCAGAATGAGCAGGTCTTATTTTAGGCACTGTCTCTTGGTCAATAATTCACTGTTGATTTAAAATTGGCTTTTAGTAAAGTAACTTGGTCACCAATGCCTCAGCTACTGAAATTAGATCGTATTTATTGTATAATTAAATACTGGTTTATTTATTCAAATATTTTATCAGCTACCTTACTAATTAACCTTCCTATTCCATAACCTTTTTTTGGCAAATAATGAGCTTTAAATCTAGCTTCATTTCATTCTTTAGAGTGTCTTTTTCATACATTTACTGAAACACATCATACGCTCATGAGACACACAGAAGAAATATCAAAGTTCTCCAAGTGGGAAGCCTTAGCCACAAATCTAATTTTGGAGGTATCAGCATATGATGAGGTCTGCAACATTAGATCCATGTCCGGAAATCACCTCTTGCCAGGTCCCGAGTTGCAAAAATAAAGAATACTTCTCCTTTTTTCTCTCCCTCCATCTTTCTCATGCACCCGCACGAGCACACCCACCCACACATGTGCGTGTGCGTGCACGCATGCACGTACGCACAAAAAGCTTCTGTTTTGATTCAGCTCTCCCAGCTTCTTTGTACAATTACAAATTGCAGATGTTCCAAACTTCAGGGCAGGGTTCAATTTCATTTGCAAATGAAATATATGATTTATATATGAAAAAAAAATTAGTCATCTCCTCAATAGCAATATTCAACCTCTGGGCTGGCCTGGGAATCCAGAGTTATTACAAATTTCCTTCTACTTATAGAGCTAATTCTTTGAAGACACACAGTGCTGATTTTTGTTTTACCCAATGAGGGAGAATACTTATTTTCTTTTTTAAATAAATGTTTTAATATCAAAAATACCCTGGCTACTTCCACTGCTAAGGGTGCATGTTTTGATGTCAGTTTAAATTTTGTGTAGCAACATATATATATTTTCAGTATTTTTTTAGCTAATAATAATCCACTACTATTTTTGTAGTGGGTAATAAAAATTGATGGTTGCAATGTTTGTAGCCTTGCATTTGTGGATACACCAATTACAATTTCTCACATTATTCAACTCAAACCCATTTGCGAGAGCTGACCAGTTCAAGGGGCTGACATTAACTCATAGACCGTTAAGACCAGTTACTAATTTTGGTACACAAATTACGTTGTTCCTCAACCCCAGTTGTCATTATGGCTTGTAGGGTGTAGTTTAAAAGCTGTTAGTCAAGTGTTAGTCAACTCCGGATGACTGGACTTACTGCAAGGATGGAAGTGTAGTGAACTAGATGTTGTGCATGGTATTTGGTGGGTAGTGTGAAGGTGGTTTGAATATTGTGTATCCACTTGCCCTGACACAAACCCAAGTGTTGCACTGAAAGGGAAAAGGTGCAAGACGGTGTTCCCCAAGTGTAACCCAGCCGTTGTAAAACCGACGGCAGGTAGGTCGGCTGTTGTCAGTTGCTTAGGTATTTGATCTTCTTTGAAACAACATTCTCAGTATCATCATACAGCCCAACCCGGCTGCCCCCTGCTCGTACCTCTGAACCCCTGGAAACCGTCACCTTGCACAGGACCCTGACACTGGCTTTGAATCAACTGCACTTTTCTTGGCCCTGTGTCTGTCCAGCAAATCTGGCTCTGCTTATTCAACCTTCCCTCAACCGCCCGGAAGAGCTGAGTGTCAGTACGAGACTCAGAAGCTGAAGAGTTGGAGAAAAGACGCAGAAAAGATGTAGGAGGAGAGATTGAGAGGAACCTGATAAACATATTTTCTGAAAAGATGGAAAGTCACACTGTAGGCAGGGATGTAGGTGGGGGTTGAGAAAAGAGAAATTAGGCTTCCCCAGCCTAAGAGATAAAGAGCTTGATCTTTTTCTTTCTGTCCTCCTTCTCTCCATGCTTCAGTGTCCCCTGACTCGCACAGTAGCTTGGTACCATCTACCTCTGCATTAGCTTTTCTGATCTACTCTCTGTCATGCTAATTCCTCCAATGATCTTTGAATAAAACCCTACAGGTATCACTCAGCAGCTTTACATTCCCAGATGCTCAGTTCCACTCTCCTCATTTACCTGCGTGTCTTGGAGAGATCACGGAGAGGTGTGAAACAGGTCGGACTGTGAAAGCTAAGTTTGCTAACTGGAGGAAGGGAGGATGGGGAGTGTGGAAGGGTATTTCCTTCCCAAGTATGAATGAGTGTCTATGACAAGAAAGACTCAAAGTTTCTTCAGCATTTGCCTTTCTCATGTTCTCTGTTGTCTTACCAAGAAGTTACAGTGACCTTAGTAATGGCATGCTTGGCTTGTGCAAGGAGGAAAGGCTTTTCAAAGACTGATATCAACAGCCATGCCTTCATCTCCCCGTGCTCCGTTCTGCTGAGTTAGGAAACATGACAACATTATCCTAACTGCTTCAGTGTGTTTGTGCAACGTCATTTTCCCCAAGTGGAATTAGGAAAAAACAGCACTTTGGAGTTCGCATAAAACTCCACTTAAAAATACTGCTGTTTATGTGCAAAGCACTATCAGAAGTTCTTGCATATGCTTTGCAAACTGCAAAGTGTCCAGGCCAAAACTCACTTACATTTCATGACTATACCAGGTCTGGTTACTGTGACAGCCTGCCATAAAAACCTTTTGCTTCAGCAGAGCCCCGTGCTGTCCTTGGCTCAGCCGTTTGTTCCACCTTGACCTCGAACTCCAGGCGTTGAGGTGAAGAACTTTCTCAGCTGCACTTTGCTCAAAGCAGCACTTGATCACATCCCCAGCAGCTGAGAACCTGTGGGGTGGATCAGAGCCACAGGCTGAGCCGCGTAAGCATGCGATAAATAAATTTCAGTTGAACCAGTTGGTATCGTAAAGTGCTGGCGTTTCGGTGGGCTGTATTTCAGAGGCCTGCTGTTTAAACGACTACAAACGGACTGGTGACCCACTCCCAGGAGGCACAAAAAATGTCAAGTCAGTTTAGTCAACATGTAGATTTTTGACCATTTAGCATTTGACCATTCAGCTTTTAAACACCAGCTGGGCTTTACGGCAAAGCCACGGGTCTGTAACACGACATCCAGTTCCTCTGTCGCATGCAGCACTAGAGGGCAGAGCTAACAGCTAATGAGGAATTAAGGGTGCCTTAAGGTCCAGGGAACATATGTTACAATGCAGTTAAACAAACTTTTAGGAAATAGCTGGAGAAGGAGGCTGAGACACAAAAGCCAAAATATTAGGTGACTGGTAAAATAAATGGTGAATTAATTGCTGGAAGCATGACAAACACTACAACCATGGCCTTGCGTATTCCTCACAGCCCTGGTTGGGAGTGTTTGCAGCTCTGAGAGACGCCGTTTCCAGCTTTCTGCACGCCTCCTTCTCCCGTATTTGCGAGGGTCTTTTTGCAAATGGAAGGACTAGACGTGCCTCTTTGAAAGCCAAAGCTGAGATGCTGGAGCACAGCTCTGCCGCAGGAAGACAACTCCATGCCAAGTGCCATGTGCCAGAGAGGCGGCACCTCATAAATTTGCTGGCATCAAACTCCTCCTGCCACAGGCGCTCTGGCCCGGCAGTACTCCTGGGTCTCCATGCAATGGGGCTCACGGATGGCTGGAGGGACTCAAGGTGGGAGTGGATGGAGAAGGTGTGGGGATCTGTGGTAAAAGCTGAAGTTCAAGCGGTTGCTTGTTGGTCCACATTGGCCCAATGTGTCCAGGTGAAGTAGAGCCATGCCTGCAGCGTGGCACCCTACTGACGCAGGTACGGGTGCTGGTGTGGGCACCCGGCTTCAGAGGAGACTCCCAGCATCAGTGAGACTCCTAGAAAGGGACTGTCTTTTCTCTGGTTGTTGCCCAGGGACGTGAGCAGATGAGTCGCATCCCATGCTTGCTCATGCCGCACGTCCCCACTCAGCAGCTATCGACCAGGTAGATGCAGGTAGCCTTGAATTTAATTTAATTGCTCTCTCTCATCTAACTGAAGACCACGGCTGGTGAAGGTTAGAGGGTGGAGAAAAGGAGGGTGAAACTGTGAAATGGGAGTGGTTCATCTGCAGGCTAAAGAGGGAAATCCAAGCAAGGTGTTAGATTCTGTCCCTACCCAGACTTTTACAGATGCCCACAGAGACCAAAGAGAAACCATTGGCTAAACTTGAGTACTTTTTTACACGGCTACCTAATTTTCACCCATTAAACTGCTGCAAGGTTCTAGAAAAAGAAGAAAGTAAAAATTGTCGCCCTCCCCCCGGCCAAATAACACCAACCAAAACCAGCCAGATGTTTAGTTTACCTCTGTTCGCTGGGAAAAAAATTGAGTTAATTTTGTGCATCACTAATATAGTGGTTGCCGCTTTATGGCCAGATATCTTCATTCTTTTCTTGAAGTGTGATTTTTACAGTTTACATGGCAGTGATTTATATGAGGGTCGTGGCCTGTCACATGACAACGCCTGACCCCACATAACATGATGTAAGTGTAAGAATCACACTCTTAAGGTCAGCAGCACCATGACACAGGTCCCTGTGTTTGACACACCACCCACAAAGTGGGGCATGTGCCTTTTCCTTTTTTTAGTTTTTTTTTTTTTGTCAGCTCCCTGAATTACTTTCAGGTAGTTCTGCACGTTTCTACTTTTTCATTTAATTAGGTGCAAACACTCTGTATAAATAAAATAAAAAGTTCCCTGCAGCTAGTAGACTGCTGCAGACTGCCAGACACTGAAAAATGTTTGTCTGTGTTACTGTTGCTTAATAATTCACGTTTTATAAACAAAGAAATCTTTCTCTCCCTCTTTTTTCTTTCCCTTTTCCAGTTGGCTTTTGGGGGTTAGAAGCTTGGATACAGCTGCGGAGTAAGTTTGGATCCCAGTATACAGTAGGTGTACTATCCGTGAATACAATAGGTGTACAGTACTACCAAGGTTTCCTGCCTGCCTTTCAGTCACACAGACTCCATATCCTTTAGGAGATGTCAGTCATTGCAGTGCTTGTATGTAAATGCTATATCGTCTGTTGGGTATTTCGGATCCCTTTACATGGTGCTTGGCAAGCTGAGCCGTAATTCTTTATGTCCTGTTTCTAGTAGCAGCTCAAGTCATAGACTTCAGGAAAGAAGACATCCCCCATAATAATGACATGATACTACAAAGGTATCTATAAAGAAATTTCTGTTGATTTACTAAGAGTATATCAGAACAGTGTGTGAAGTTGGTTATCTCCATTTTTATGTGAAGAGAGAGAGTCTGAAGAGGCTGTGCAGACTTACAAGTTGGCGTGGTAGTAAGCTGCAGAACCCAAATCCTCTTGGTTTCCACAGTTCTCACCACTGTATCTGGGGAGAGCCAGCGCCAACATGTCTGGCCTGTAGGAAGTCAACTACTTCATGATACTTACATATATCAACTGGTATCTGAAAGTTTGGATATGATAACTCATACCTGGGCATAGATCACCACAAATGGTTATGGAGTTATCCAGTAGTGCCATCATTTTTATGCAGGCTCTGCAGCTGAGTGTAGGGCACGTAGCAAGCTGTATGCCTCAGTTACTTCTGTATCTCCTTTCAGCTTCATCTGGAGACAGTACTTCAGAGGTTCCAGACTGTATGATAAATTCTAATAATCATGCTGGTTAGAGCAATTCAGTCACCACCTTGCTCACATATTAATGTAGATCTCTTTCTTCAAAAAAAGAACTAAAATTTAAGATGCTAAGTAAACCTAAAGCCTATATTCCATTTAAATTCAGTTCTTCAAGCTAAATTATGCAGACTTGTCAACATCTGAAGCTATTGCATTATGCAGAGAAATGAGTTAAACAGAATCTCATGCTTTAGTGACAGAGAAGAGAGGTTATCTTTTTCTCTGAACAGAAACTTCATTTCTATTGTGCTTTATTCTGATATGAAAAGTGACCTTTCCTATGACTTTCCAGCATTCTTCAAAGACCAGATTCTTTGCCAGCTGCAGCACTTTAACAAATCTGCCAACATCTGCCCAGCTTGGCTTGAGATAGCAAATGTTTCTGAGACCGTCTGTTTGCTCAAGGCTTTAGGATCCTAGGCCCTTATCTTGGAAAGGCTTAAGATCATGTGTTAGAATTTGCAGAATTGGAGCCTTTACGTCTATAATGTTTATAGTATATAAATTTTTAATGGCAGAAAGTAAATATTCCTAGCAGTAGATATGAAGAGACCAAATACAATAATCTCTATTGTAAATACACATGTTCCTGTTTTCAAATGTGTCTTTGTTCCCTTGTATTTCTTTTAGGTGTTTTATTTAGTATTAAAGATCCACTCTAACTTGAATGACATATTCCAGATGTAAACGTATATAGATGCTCTTCAGGTACTAGGTGCTCAAACCATTATTGTGTGCTTCTCAGTGCATGAGTGGTTTGTGTGTGTACGTTCATACGTGTATGTACATACTTTATGGCCCAGTGCCTTCACATGTCTTACTCCCTATGTAAAAGGTTGCATATAGTGAAGCACTGTTTTATAACATAACACTGTTGGCACATTCACTGCTCCCAAGGAAGGCACGATCTAGGGGTTGTGTAAAGCTGCACGTACAATTAATCTTTTGTAATGTGTCATAATACATTGTACATCATACACTGAATAGTTTGACCAATGTATTACTGTAGTGCTATGAATGCCAGAGGTTCTGAGCAAAAGGTTATGTCTGTTTCTCACCATCTTAACTTCCAGATCTCATTTTGAGTTTTTGGTTCGAAGAAGCCCAAAATCTGAAGGCAGGATTTTCGCCTGATGGCGAAATGCAAAGCAATGCCTACATCATCTCAGTACAAAACCTAATCTGCTCAGCTTTATGTAAATCCTCCAAAATTCACTAGGTGCAGGCATTTTTGCTGATAGAAATACTAGGCTGGAAGGACAACTGTTTGGCAGTGAAGTCCTCGCCTTCCAGGAGTTGGTAACTGGCAAGTGTCCTTACCTTTCCACACTTACAGACTTACTTTACAGTTGAGATGGGATGACAAGAAGAAGCCAGGTCATTCTACAAACTGTTCATGCCTTCAGAAAGGAACAGATCCCATGGTCTGTTGTAATTCTTTAAAATCAGTGAGATGTTCTACTCGAGAATACAAGCTGAGATTTTCCAAGACAGGAGCCAGAGTGGCAACATGCCTTTACATATATCAACACAAGGACACGATCCAATTATAGCAAAACTAATCCAACAGACCTTTGGAATTTTAGATGGAAATCCGGAAGATACTGTCCTTTCCTCCAACTGCCTTGGCCAAACTCATGAGGACAGCAAAGGGGCAACAAAGTCATCAGCCCTACGACAAGTGTCAAGGAAACCTGGAGCTATTGCTGGGGTCACGTCAAGTCTCTGTTAACGTCTGTGTGTCTGGCTGTAATCACTTACTCAGTTTCATGGAATGTCTTCGCTATCTCACTGGAAGTGTGTAGATTCAACACCTTCTCTCAGCCTTTTGTGTCCACTGATTTTTAAAATAGGGGTAGAACTATTGGCATATCGGAGGGTTAAAACAGCATTTTATGCCATTAGCTATGTCACTAGTAAAAGACACACAAATAAATTCAAAGAATGCTGCAATTTCCTTTTCTGTCATGTTGTACGTTAATTTCTGTTGTAGAGAGCATACAGTTTCCGTTGAAATGAAAAGCAGTTATGCAGTTACCTTATGCCAACTGTCCCGTGTTAAGGATGGAGTGAGCAAGAAACTGCCCATCCATCTAATTCTGGAGGTGTTCCTTACAGGTTAGGCTGGCAAGGCAATGTAAAGAAACCTGCTGCTATCCTTATTCTCTGGATAAACAGAAAATTCAAAGCTACCTGTCTGAAAGCTTTCAGTGTGTACATTCACATGCCATGCATGGGTATAAAGAAGGGGAAGAAGGCTACAATTCTTTAAAAGTCGACAGGATCAGAGCATTATCTGCCCGAATTCCTCAAACGTAGGTATTTCTAAACCTTCCAGTATTATGGTGTTCCTTGCTTCCCTGAATATCGCATACAGAAGTTCCTGAGCTTGAGTCGTTTCAGTCAGACCAAAACCAACATTGGGCAGGTTCATCATTATCAGAAGACGCCTGCAACTGCCTACCAGCACTTTGCCACGTAGGACACCGGGGCCCCTGGTAGTGAGGAGGGTCAGGTCCTTACTTCTGTTCTGGTGGCTCACAGTTTCTAGCAGACTGAGCGTTTTTTTGCCCAGCCTCGAATTTCTAAGGGAAAAAATTTTAAGAAGCTGAAATAAAAGCAAAATAGGATGGGAATATGAAAACAACATTTCTGAGCCCTGCTCAGTTCCAACAGCAACACAAAACTATTCCGTTTATATATTTAGCGAAATAAATCCTGGCATCACCACCAGTATGTTTCCTCTTATTGTGGGGGTTTCTTTTGAGTTGTGTTGGGACAAATATAGAAGGAGAATAAGCGACAGATGTCAGTGCTGTAAGAGCTAGTGGGAGCTGGAAAGTCCCTTCATCAGCTGCTTTTGGGGCGTTCAGACCTGACCAGCACCATTCGTCTGGACCAGGAGCACTGACAGAGAGCGGCTGATGGACTCCCGCTTCGACCTTCAGTTCCTCGTGCCCGTCCCGAACCCGAGATCTGAAACAGCAGGAGTAACCCATCCCAATCCCGATCTTCAGGGAGGCTCGGCTGCCAGGGTCCCGTGCCTTTTGTCACCTTTCCTTAGCCCTTACCTGAAAACCGTCACTCTCGCTGCGGCAGCCCCCGTAGAGAGAAAACACTCCCCACGTCTGAACCCATCCCTCCGGAGATGCACAGCTAAGCCCGCAAACTCACCGCGTACCAGCACCAGCTATCTAGCTGCCCTTCTCCTCTCGGCCAGGGATTTCTTCTGCTCGTCGCTTGTCCTCTCCCCTCCCTTTTCTCTCCCTCCTGGCTTTTACATTTCTTCCATCGTGATCCATTAGGTATTTACCGACAGGGTAATGTGACTTTTCACACCGGCTCTCTGCGTGCGCTGCCCTGCAGACTGGGCTGGATAAAGCCTCTCCCCAACCCCAGCTGGCTGGACATCTCCCCCCCCCCCCCAACCTTCCCCTCCCCTTCACACTAGCCAAGCCAAGGATTCCTCTCTCCCTCCCTCTTTCTTTTTCCACCCCTCCCGCCTTCAGTGCAAACCCAAGACGCAGGATCCTGCCGAGGGAAAGTGCTCCTTGAAATCATCACCGCGGACCCCGCTGCGAAAGTGCAGAGGAGGAGAGAGAAAAAGCCTCGGCAGCCAACCTCCTGCGGCTGAGGGCTTTGCAAGCAGGGCAATGGCTTCAGGCTCTCAGAGATTGTCTCTCACCTTTCTCCAGGGCGTGGGATCTGTCTTCTTCATCCTTCAGATCATCTCTGTTCAGGCTGATGGTGAGTCCCCCATTCAGTTTGGGCTGGGTTGCTATGGCTGGAATGAGAGCTGTATGTTGAAATGTGTTATTGCAAAAAAAAACAAACCCCAACAACTCTTTTTTTTTTTTTTTTTTAAATGAGAAACTTAAATACACGCCCCAGTTTGGGTTAGGAAACGTCTGATTCAGAGGTTTTTGAGACCCTACAAATATCCTGGGGTTAAGCAGAGAAAGGAAATAAGATCCCAGAAGGCTAAGATTATTTTATTACAAACAACAAACAAAACGACAGGATAGTGAACTTTTCCAGAGGAAATAAGAATAATAAAACAAAGCCAGAACACCAATTAGAAGACTCAGCTGTATTTCAGGAGAGCTCTCCTTATAATTAAAAGTAGCTTTTCTGCAAAGAACTTCCCCATCTGCCCACTTCAGGTGCCCCCCCCAAGTCGATTTATACGGGCAGGTACTTGAGGAAGGGAAGACAAGAAGTCAGAGGCTTTTATGACCTTCTCTGTTCGGTACCACACGCGCTGCAGATGACCGCTCACCTTTCTGCACGTGAGTTTCATCTGCACTTCACTGCCGGGGGATGTGATCAGGACATGAATTTGGCTGAAGCGCCAGCCACCAGTTACTCTGAAATGGGACTTTTTACTCGCTGATGATAATCCGGAATAGCTGCATCCTTTGAAAGTTTCCAGTAGCCTATTGCCCTTTTAATGAGTAAGGCTGTAGTAGTGATGACCGGCTTGCCTTAGCAAAAACACAATTTATTTTTGAAACAACCGTGTCTTTTCCTGGGAGAGCAATGCTGAATGGCCACATTTTTTCACTTTCACAGCTGCGGTAGATTTATGCCTGATCTCAGGATTTTTTCACTTTGACATGCTAAACCTTTACCGTCAATGTTTGCTGCATTATTCCAGAAAAACAGATCTTAAGCATTATAGGGCAATAAAAAACGCTTCTTTTTGTTCTCAGAATATTTTTTCCTCTTTAACCTAAATGTATTTCAGCTGATGACAAAGTATGGCAAAAGGAAGGGAGAAAACTAGTCTTGCCTGTATGTTTCTACCACTTTGTGTGAAATATCGTTTATACAACAGAACCCTGTCTTGTAAATTTGAAGAAAATTACTTTTCATTAAGAATAGAGGAAAAGAAATGTGTCAGGCAACTGCACTGTGTTGCAGTAGGCAAAACTGTGATTCTGATTTTAGGAAACAATCCTTTCCTAGCAAAATGCTTCTGAAATGAGGAAAAAAAAAATGCATACCCGTGAAAGAGGGTTCTCCACAGAACTTAAGAAAAGAGGACAGGACAGGAGGAATTAATTGCCCTTGCTAAGAATGCTTCATCTGAAGAATTCCCTTATCTTTTCAAGAGCATCTCCCAATTTGTATTATTTCTATAGAATTAGGGGCATCTTCTTGGTTCCTAAACAGACATCCTCTAAAAGAGAAAGAGAAAAAAATGTTGGAGATCATTTTCAGGCAGAGTTTCTGACAGATTTTAATTGTCATTCAACAGTTTGTCAAATTTACTTCACACATGGTAAAGCAATTCTAAGAATCAAAGGGTAGAATACCTGAAGTACGTTACAGTTGTAGAGCATTATTATAAACCTGTAGTTTCCATTTGTACTTAACTTCTAAGTAGCGTTGTGAAAAATGTGCAAGTCCTCTATTAACATGCTCTTCGGTGTGTTCTCCTAATATTAAAATTCAAGCAAACAGCCATAACACTGTCCTATAAACCATCTGGCTTATTATACATTGATACAGAAGAAAACACTTTGTGTGTACTTTAAAATTTCCCGTGACATGTGGGCTTACGTATTTAGGAAGATCTGAGAGTGCAAAACGGGATTAATACTCTCTCTTATAACAGAGTCTGGCCTGATCCAGACAGGAATCCACCTTCTCATTTGTGTAAGTTGTAGGTGAAAATACAATTGTGCTACTCTCTAACACATGCAAATGTGACTTGAGTGCCAAAGGACCGTTCTGGGTGACACATACGTACGTGTGTATTTGTTATTTTTAACTAAAAGCGACTGACTGTTTTGCAAACCGCTGAAGGGATTTTGAATTCACCTTGTAAAAACCCTGTGAAATGCAGACTGGCCCCTGTTACAGGCAAACGTCCGAAACTGGTTACAACATATTTCCCTAAGGAAGACTTTCGCTTTATTATCTTGCACGCGAATAATGACAAAGAGCAGGCAATAAAACTGGAGACCATCGAGGTCTGGTGAAGGTGTAAAGCCTCGAAGCTTAATTGATCTCTTTTGACTAGTATTTACCACAGCACATATTGCTGTCGTGCAGCTAGACTCCAGAAAAAACAAGGTAAATGCCGAAATAAAAGATAGCTTTGTTTCGCTTTGCAGGTTTTTTACGGTTGAAATGTGCTTGCTCATAGCTGTTGAGGTGGGGGTCAGACGGACAGAAGGCTCCTCCAGGGCTTGTTCTTCCTCTGACGTACCTTGGTGTGCCACTACTGTTAGTGCCGTTGCTGGAGAATAATGTAGGTTATCGTGACGGGTCTCAATTATACCGACACAAATGCAGGCTTTTTAAAATATCTTTGCATTTGCACTGGAATAGGAGAACAAGGATGCGACTTCATGCATCCTGCGCAGGAGTCACCTCTGCTTTTTTTGACTCCCTCTTTTGTCTTTTCACGGCTGCTAAAATATCCGTGCGTATGAACCATAGTTTTCTGCGGAGTACATGCTCTGAGACAGAGCACGTCAGGAGAGAATGATGGTGATCAATCTGCCTTACTAAGACACTCCTGAATTGAAAAAAAAAAATGTGCTAATTGCAAAACTTCACACATTGTTCCAGAGTGGAGTTGGTCTCTTGGCTGAATTTGGGTTACATGGAAGACGTACTGGTCAAGCCAGTCATCTGGTAGTGACCATGCATATTGACGGCAGAGGTTGGCAGTGGAAGGATGCTGAATCCAGAAAGCTAGGCACAATTAAGTGAGGAGCTGAGATACATACTTCTGACCTAGAACCACATATGTCTGCTGTCAAAGGCAGGGAAAAAACCTACTATACTCTTTCCTTTGGGTTGCTTCGCACCTTTTTTGTAAAGAAAAGGAAAAAAAGGATGCTTTTTCTCTTCTGCTCTCTCTAGACACTTGCATTTGAGTCTCAGGTGTCTAAGTATGTCAGGCTCCCACTTGCAAAACAGCACATATTCTTGTATCTTGCAAAAATAAATGCATAAACAATTCCCACTATTTGATGTTAAAGCGTGTAGTAAAATTAAAATTTAAGCTCAGGCTGAATTTAGCTGAGGAGGAACTCAAAGGTGACCTCCCAATTTTGCTGTTTTTCTGGTGATGTAATATTTTAAGCAATTTGAATTAAATAAGACATCATTCACTTTAGTTTCTCACAGAAATAAACTCTACATTCATAAGTGCTAAGCAGAACTGGTAATTACCCAAATCTCTGTCTGTACTTGTACAGTTTTACTGAATCCTCCACCCATACTATTACAATCAAGTCCATTGTTACACACAGCCATAGAAATGGAAATTAAATTGCTCTTGAAGTACAGAAGTGACCTTCCCTTCCTCTGCTCTCTTTTACCTCAATTTGGAGTTTTTAACATTTACGTAAAAATAAATTAGACTCCACATTTGCACATCTTTCACCACATTTATTTTGATGAAGCTGAACTAGTAAGTATCATGTCATGAGATCAGCGCGCTGGGCATGCCTTTTAAAGTGTTTTCATTTTATATTATTTGTGAGAGACATTTTTATTTCAAAGTATGTTTGGCTATGCAGTTTTACGTTTCTTCTTCAAGCGTGATGCAAATCCTGCTGAAGACATGGTGAACTTTGAACTCATTTCAGTGGGCTTTGAACCGTACCTGTAGGTCTCAGAGGAGCTCCTTGTTCTGTTACTGTATTAGAATAAATTACCCAAACTCTCTCTTCTTGGTAACCAAGAAGAGTCTGCTAATTCCACTGCAGTTCCTAAAAGTATGAAGAAACAGGTTTTGGACCGGTTTTATTTTTGAAGAGTCCCTTTTTTGTGCTTCCGTATATCTGATTGTAGATGGCTCTTCAGTCTCGAAAGCATAAGTTCCAGTTCTTAGAAGCTGAGTTTAGCAAAAATTTGAAACTGGAAATAGGGTGGAGTGAGAGTAATGAACCATTGGAACAGTCTACTATAAAGTGCGCTGTAAATTCTCCATTACTTGGAGTCATTGAATCATGACTGGATGCCTTTTGAAAAGACATGGTCTAGTTCAACCACGAATTTTTGGACTCGATGGTGGAATTACTGGGGGAAATCTACAGTCTAGTTATGCAGTAATTAAACAAGGTGATAAAAATGAATCCTAGAAGCCCTGAGATCTATGCTTCTATGGGTATGTTTTCAATCAGAATATACTGGGGTACTCTTAAGTAAAAACTATATTCAGCTATTGCTGTTTACAAAGTTTTCATGCCAAACAATAATAAAAATTATTCTTTTATCAATATATTCTTCACACAAACGCAAAGACACGATTCTTCATCCTGTGCCTTGCGGAAAGGTGGTACCGTCTCATATTTAAAATTGCATATTTAAACCAGAATGACAATACATCTCTCGATACTATCTCAGAGATACAGCTGATTTCAACTACTCCACACTGTCATAATGTGCTAGAGAGGAAGGGGATACCATTTGAACGTTTCACAGCCCCAATACCAAAAATGACTGTGATATCATCAAGTATGTGAGACAAACCTTTTTTAAAAAAACTTTCATTACAGCTAACAGTGGTAACAATTTTACAAATATTTAACCAGGACCCTTGGATCCCCAGCTTGAAAATGATACCACTTTTGTGATAAAAACTGAGAACTCATTACGTAAATATCTCAAGCATGTTAGCCATGCCACTGTAAGGTGCAGAAGTCAACTTCGGTGTTGTAGTCTTATTTATTTAAGGGGATTTCCTGCTTTGATGTGCTTTTGTATTTTCCCTATTACCATGCTAGCATGTCTCCTGTATTTTTTTCCTGTAAATGCCCCTCAGTAATGTGATACAGCTCAGGATACTGGGGATCCAGCTATTCCATTGGTCAAGTGTCCAACGAGTGAACCTTACTTGCTCTTATATTTTCTAAGAAATTAGGCAAAAACAGAGGGCAGATCTTAAAAACTGGACAGATAGCCATAGAGCTTGTAAAGCTTTGGAGAAGATTCCCAGGTCAGACTGGTAAGCAGGTCAGCCTTCCTTATCCACTTCTGGCTAACCAGAATTTCCTATAGAGCAGTTCACTGTAATTCTCCCAACCAGTAAGTCCTTCCTAGCTTATCCTAAAACCCATTTGTCTAGATGATTTGGACATCCTGGATACCTTTTTGAAGGGCAAGACTCTGTTTTGAATCAGCATCTTCATAGTTTCGAGCAAAAAGTTAATTTATCTTAAGTACTAGCAAACACATAACAGTAGTTAAGGAAAGCTGTCTCAGTCTCAGTCTTGGCTAGCTAAACTCCTCTAAAAATGTAATTGTTACTTACCGGGAAAAAGACTAAATGATTAACTTAATTTCTTCTAATTATACCTAGATGGGTTTCAATCCTTAATGATTTTCCTTTCTTTAAGTCTTCCAGCTGAAATACTAATACCTGGAAAATAAGGGTTACTGCCATGTCAAACTAACGTTCATGATTTAAGTCAGATGCTACACAAACTTGTCCTATATGTCTTTGATGATGCATCTCAATCCTGACAGTCAAATGGTGAAATGTAGAACGTGGACAAGTTTTTATTTGGGACGAAGCCTCAGTAAAGCGTGACACTTAATCCCTGCTTACCTTTATGAACAGAAGTTGTTCCGCAACTGAAGAATCATTGTTTAAAACCATCATCTTTCTGCTTATATTATCTCTTTCTGTACACCATGCATACTTCACTACGTCTATTCACGGCTTTGGAAACAGCAGCCTACATTAGTCTTGTGCATTATTTGGGACATTTTGCAAAAAGAAACCTGACGTTTCGGTATTTAGGACTGTAGAGGCTTGCTTTTTTTCCCTGCTCTGTGTAAACTCCCCTGTTCTAACTACAGTTCATGGTGTTGATTATCGCTGAGAAGCAAGAGACAAGGTAGTCTAATGGTTAGGACACCGATCTGTGCTTCTGGGTTGCATCCCTTGGTCAACTACTTTTAAGTGCCTGAGAAAATCACTCTGGGTGCTCTGAATTCCTGTTCCTCCTCATTGCTGCTTGTCCCGCTCATTTAAATTGCTATCTGCCCAAGTCCGGACGACTTCTTCCTGGGCGCACGTGGAATTCCCACCAAAGCAGGAATCTTCGTCAGGACCCATCTGCGCTTGCTAGCTAATGTAAACACAAATGACACATTTACTTGAAAGAAACTTCGCATTTTTTTGCTGTAAGGACTGTGATTCTTCCAGTGGGTTAAACTGTGCACAGGTGAGAACAGAAAGCTGTCAGGCACAGACCTACCCTGTATCAATCTGTTCCCTGTATTTAGGATTAGATTCAGATTTATCAATTTGTGGAAATAATATGGGGTGGGAATGGCACTTGGTACAGAATCAGGCTGAATTAGTCTGAAGGAGTCCCGATATTGGCCAATATATCCTCTGAGTGTGAAGCTAGCTACATAGTGAACACTCGGTATGGGCTGGAAGCTATGCGTTCATATAACCACTACCACCGATCTGCTTTTGAAGTAAGACATAATAAGTGTTTCCAGGCATTTGCTGAATGAACAGTGCTTAAAAGTTGTCTTCCTGTACCTGCAAGCAACCTCACTTGGTACCTTTGAAATTTAGAATGTATTCTGAGGGATGTTATCTTCAGAAAGAAGATATTTACGGCAATGTAAATGTCAGCACTGTAAACTGGCTCGTTGTTTCTTTCTTTTTCTGGAGACATCCAGCTAATGTGTTCAGTCCATAACCCAGTAACTTCTCAAGCTTCATTGCCAAAACTCCAGCTGCCCTGTTCCCAGTTACCAAAACCTCTAACTTTCACCCTTACAGCTTTCACAGTGTTAGATAAATTAAAGTAAAATAAATGGAACTGAAAATAAAAATAACACAATGAATTGTTATGCTAAATATGTTCTCATGCTCATTCAAAAAAGCCTTCCATTAAGAAAAAAAATTCTGTCTGTCTTTCCAGAAAGATATGAAAACCAAGTGGCTTTGCAGTGACATTTAGGCACAAGTTGCCGTAGAATTACATCATTTTGATTTTAGGGAATAAGTATAATTCTGTTTCTGACACGGAAGACTGGCTTGCAATACTGGCTTTTAGATTTGTGCTTACTTTATAGATGTAGTTGTTACAAATGCGACTGTAAAATGCTTAGTAATGAATTCCAGTGTTATAGCCTACAGGAGATGTTCTGACTTTAACTATCTATGTGCACATGAGAGAGTGTCATGCTTTTGCTCTCCAGATCTTAAGCACAGACCTACAGAGGCAAGACGAGCTTCACACACGGGCTAGGAATGAATAGGGGCTTAGCCATACTTGCTTTTCTGTTGATGAACAAAACTAAAAGAAAAGCTAAGACACAGAGACTTACGGTGTTGATAAAATTACTCTTTCCAAGGAGTAGGTTGCTCATTAAAATGAACTTAATAAAAGCAAGAAGACTTTATTTGGTGATCATCTGCAATGTTTTTGTTGAATATGTATTGAGTACAATGCCGTGATGAATGACATGTCCTTTCTTGGTGCTGCAGGGAAAGTGTTTGCGTTTGAGTCCAAGAACAACTCTCAGGGTCTGGATTTAGCTGAAGCTGAGAAAGCTTGTGTTGACCTGAGTGCTCGCTTAGCAACTGCAGAAGAACTGAAAAGGGCTGTTCTGGACTGTTCTTTCACCGCCTGCACCACGGGATGGCTCGCCGCTGGCTCCACCGGGTAAGGACAACAGCATAACCCTTCCTGAGAAGTATGAATGACAGTCGAGCAAGTTTTCCTCCTTGACTAAGAATATTACCGTAAAACACTGGCTGCCATTCAAGCACTGTGGCACATAGCTAAATATGCCACTCTCCCCACAAAATCAATTTTGTACAGCTAATATTGCAGGGACACAAATATTTAGCAGCCTCAGATCACATATTTCACAGATCTGAAGCAATTTCCTCTTCCTCTTTCCTTCTGAATTAATGTGGTTCCTTTTCACCTGCCCTGTAGCGGTGCTGAGCCCTAAAGCAGCTTGGAGGCTGAGGACAGAGTGCTGGAGTTGGAGTCGGCGCTCCCACGACTCCGTTATTCTCTGCTCCGTAAGAAACTCAGCAAACTGAGCTTCTCATGGAAACCACGTGTCTGTCTCGGGTATTTACACAAGTCTGAATAGACAATAGGCATGTTCAAATAGGTATGACTTTAGATGTACTTAGATATGATAACAGCACACATGTGGTAGAGAGTTTGTTGAGAGAGCTCACCAGGGAACGGTTATTGTCGCTCGATGTGCTGAACTGTATTATTCGAGGTAGCTCCGGTGGCTAGTAGGCTGAGTTTTGCCTGGCATTACCGATAGGGTTGCAAGATGTACTGGCCTGCCACAGCCTTTCCAGGAGGCATCGTTGCCTCTGTAGAGACCAGTTCAAAGCAGGAATGTAGAAGTGCCCTGTGGCTTCCCAAACTCAAGCTGGCTCAGACTCATTCCAGCCTTGCACAGGTCCAGCTCTGTGGCAATGCACTGGGCGGAGCACCTACATCCCTACTGGAGCCCAGACTCTTCCAAAATGAAAGTATTCACCGCATGCCTCAGGAACAGGTAGACAGGCTTCATACTTGACAGAGAGACCAAATTGCAGAAAATTCGATTTAAAAAAAAGTAAATGGAGGAGCTGAGGGTTGGCATGAACGCCTCGTGTCACGGAAGCTGGGACCATACAGGAATGGTCCAGAAGGAGCATGAGTAGATCCAAAGACCCTTCTCTCTCGAATCTTTCCTTCAGCAGCCTTACCAGCCACAGCCTTAGCGTAATACATATATTCATTCCTTTGAGGTGCTTTACAAAGTTCTCATGAGTTAGAGAGCAATATTTAATCTACTGTCAATGTTCAATGGTGATAATGTTTTGTTTTATCAAGATACTGTTTCCAAGTTCCCAAACTTTAGTGTATTATTGGATTTTGTGACAGTTATCTGTTATTTAAATAAGCATTGGTGTTTGTATATTTTTAGTGATAAAGGACAGAAAATTGCTACTATTAATGAAAGGTGATCTTTAAACAACTTCCAGCAAAAGCGACTAGTTCTGGTGACCCTTTTTTTTCCAGGTGAAAAATTGTTTGAAAAATTATTTGTATGTCCTTTCGGTCATTAAAAAAAAAAATCCAGAAATCTCTCAGGATATAAGACAGTGATCTAAACCCTAAAAATTTTATTCCTAAGCCAGCTGCTGAGATGTCATGCAGGCTGAAGAGCCAGGAAAACTGTCCATCTCTAAGAAGTGCGTGGCAAAGTTGTTGTACAGGTTCTTTTATACAGCCTCTGTATTATGGAAGTAAGGAATGATGATGGGTAGGAGAAGAAACCGTCCCTTCTTTATCTAAGCAATGCCACTAGTTAGTCCTGGGAGATCCTCAACAAATTACTGCAGGCACTGGAGCTACAACTATTAATAGATGAGTTGTGGACCTATCCTTGAATATCTTCAGTATCAAAATTGGATACAGTGATAGTATTGTAAGCATCACCCCATGATGACGTGAGAATGTACATATCATCCTACTGATGGGAAGGAAAGGAAGATTTTTCATCCCTTCCAACTTTCCACCCTCCATTCCTCCAGTAAACCTATCCTTAATACGGAAGTCTCTAAACTGTTTATCAGAAAGGACATTGTGGGGGCACATCAACATGCCATTGCTGTGCGGTCACCACATCTGACCTTCACTGGAGAGCTTCACCAGAGAGAATAGTTCTTCAGAGCCGGAATTTGATACTCTCTTCTCCGGGACTATTTTATCCATGGCTGGGCAAGCACTAGAATGTGTGTTACTTGGTTCGCTGAGCTGGGCATTTTTGACTCTGGGGAAAAACAGGAAAAGTGTAATGCCTAAAAAGGCTGCGCTGGTTTCACTGTTAGTTAATGCAGCTCTGGAGAAGGAAATGAGCAGCTGAGCGCAAAGTACGCAAATGAGACAAAGTTATCCAAGTTGGGCAAGCTCAAGTAGAATGTAAAGATTTTCAGAGGGATTTAGATGAATGGGCGAAATGGTGACAAATGGAATTCAATGATAATACATGCAGGAGGAATATGCAGTCTACTTGAAAATATCTCACAGGGTTCTGATTTGCCTCTGTCAGCCCAGGAAAGATAGGAGGACATCACTGTGGACAGCACAACAAAAACCTCTGTCAAACTGCAGCTTTGTCAAACAAACAAAGAAGTTGCTAGAGCGCTTATGGAATGGGGTGGAGAATATGAAAAATATATACATACATATATATACACACACATATAGGTCAGTGTAACAACCTCCTTTGGAATACTATGTGTATGACTGTTACCAGGTCTTAAGAAAGGGACTAAAAGAGGCTCAAAAAAGGGCTCAAGAATGATTAAAGGAATGGAAAAGCTGTTAAGAAGGGACTCAAAATGTTTTACTAAATTAGTTACTTAATTTTAAAAATATATCTACAGTTACCTATTCAATACTTCAGGCATTTACTTCATAACTGGAAACATGACAGCAAGGATAAAGGATACCTGGTAAACAGAAAAACCTCAATCCACACTCAGCTGATTTAACACGGAGAGAGGGAAGCAGGCTTCACAGCATGCCCAGAAGGGAACAGAAGTAGGGAAAATTATTTCCAAAATAAAGGACTCTCCGCTGGGCACACCTTGTTTTATTTATCTTGATGGTCCTCCACGTCTTTGAACGTGACGGCGTGGCCCAGGGAGGGAAGCGGCCTCCCCACGTTTGCCAGGTCCAAAACTGTTCAGGACTTTATAGGCTGGATCTAAAACCTTGGATTCCTCCCAGCAGCTGACTGGTGTCCAGTGCAGATCACAGAGCTTTAGTCTAATATCTTCCCGTATCCTCTTGGACTGTGTACATCAGAAAGGAGATGAATAGGAGGGAACATGATAAAAGAAGTTCCTAATTTCAGGAAGAATGCAGTTTGGTTTATTTATTTGGTGCCTGGAAAGTATCCCAGTCTTTCCCCTGAGGAAAAATGGATTAGACATTGGCAGTAGAAGTAAACACAAGCAAATGGTGTGAGTGAAGTCATTATAGTGTTGCAGATTTTCTGACACGCTTCACTCCTCCTCCCACCAGACTTAAAACTGAACAGGAGCTCTAGCAGAGATGTGAGGGCTTTTTCACCTCTAGATCAATTTTCCACGTTTTGCACAGGTCAGTGATTTGTTCACTTCTGATGGCTATTTTATGGTCTTGGAGAATAATTCCAATCCCACTCCTAGTAAATATATCCATCACAGTTGGCTCTTGTGCCCTTATTGTTACTTTTACAGCCAAATCAGGGCTGGAAACCCGTGGGAGTTTCTCCTGTTACGACTGAGGCACATCACTGAGTCCGCGTGAGCGTGTTTATATTGCCTGCTCTCTGGGCTATACCTCTGAAACGGGCAAAGAGGAGAATTCGATCTGAACAAGTAGCCCAGTCTGAGTGACTGTCGAATTTCTGATGACTCGTATGTAAATATGGGTCCATATGTAAGTATGCAAAGATTTTGAGATTATAATAGGACATCCTCTGTTGGATCCAACGAGGTTGTGGCTGCCCAGCTCACTCCAACCTACTTCTTACTGACCCGCTGCAGTGACTGTTGCCTCCTCAGCTGTGCTGGTAGAGGGGCTCGTCTCGTGTCTATTTTAAGTCGGAAGCGAACAGGGTGGGCTACCAGCTACTACTAAGGGTGTTAAAAACTATCGTGCTGCAGAGAGTGATGTTGGTGGAAGAAGACACCAGTCTGCTGGTGGAGATGCTCACCTAGCCCAAGCAGCAGGTCTCGACAAATACGGTTCAGTTCAACTGATGTAGGATGGAAATTGCTTAAACAAATAGATCCCTGCCAGCAAATCCAAAGCGCCAATAAACTGGGCGGTTTTGTGGTTTGAGCAGCCTGGGACAGAACCTCTTTCACAGGCGTAAGGGGACGTTTTTGTCTTCCACTTTCTGTTGTCCAGACCAGCCCAATTCAGAGTTCAGGGCGGTTCACACAGGCAAGTCGCTGGCAGGTCCAAGAGCTTGGGCACTTCTAGAGAAGAGCCACTACAAGTAGATGGGGGTAAGTGGATAAGGGTAACTTCTTCCAGCAGCCCAGAAGTAAACCATTTACAAGTCAGTCCTGACATGTGTAACTTACAAAGCCTTACACATCGTTACCTTTCAGGAAATGAAATGTCGTTAGGCAGGTCTCATTTGTCAGATGAGCCCTAATAGCTATTAATACTAAAAATGACACTCTTACGACTTATTTGCATGTCAGACAAGTCAGTCAGTAACACCAGCAAGCGATCTGCCAGAATATAAATTGAAAAAGGTGGCAGAGTTCTCTGAAGGGCTCTCACTGCTATCTTTGGAATTCAGATGTCATGCTGGAAAACCTTGTGTCAAGTCCTCCGGCACTGAGCAGCGTGTCCTGTAGGGTCTTATGTTCATTTCTGGGGCTTTTGAAATTTGGAACGTGAACATGACACCATTTTTCTTATGACCAGCCCTGTGCACAGAGTATTAGCAAGCAGCCATTTATTTTAGAAATTGTAAACATCCTCAACAGCTTGTATTAAGATATTCATAGCAAATTTACTCATTTCCATCGCTTTTCTAGGACTGAAAAGCTGAAGCTGTCCTATTCCCTATCCCGTTCCTTATTAGTCTACAAAAGAATGAAGCCATGTATCCCTTCTGTAAGGGCTTTGAAGCTCTCCATAGACTTTTTGTTCTATGATGGACCTCCTGCAGGGCTGTCAACCTGTTCCTTTGCATGAAATTGCCCTGGGCTGGTTCCTGCCCAGTCCCTGGAGGATTTATTTCAGAGGGGATAAGTCTGGAGTAAGCAAGCAGAGTCAGCTAGAATAAGCCTTGCTGTGAGAGTCAGGAGACTGGGGTTCTTTTCTTGGCTGACCACAGACCAGATGCTTGCTGCTAGGAAAATTACTTCATCTCTATTTTTCCTTCCTTTTGTTAGCTCTTCGGGTTTTGCACTGACTCCTACTGAATGCTCCTACAGTGTCAAACACAACAGGGCCCTCACTGCAGATGACACCAGTGGGAAATGTAATAATAAGACTCAGAAACGACATTTCACAAGACTACCTACTTCTTTTTCTGCTTTCTGTGTGGGACTTGCCCAGCACCTGGCAGTAGGGTAATAACAGCACATTTCTTGGGGAAGAAAAAAGCAATATCCAAGGAATGAAATAAGGGTCGGTTGCTAACCCTTGCCAATCCTCTCATCTGTGTGTGTAAACCCTTGGACTTGCGGGCCCCGTGAAATCTCTCCAGGTGTACTTGCTGTAACAGGCCCACTTGCTTATTTGCAGAGAAGCAGCCCTAATGATATGTCAGTTTGGCAAGCTCTCTGTTTTATTTCAAGGCTGTGCTCTGCTGCCTGATGATAATGCATGTGAATTTCCTTCCAGACATGGGTCAATTAATTCCCTTCAAGAGAAAGACCCAGACATAGCTGACAGGACACGGTCCAATTCAAAATGTTAAAATTGCTTATGAAACTGTCTGAGGAGGTCTTGCAGTCTGAAATGCCTTCATGTCACAAACTCTAGTCCCACGGCCCACAGCTGGTGTCATGCTCTGCTAGAAGATGACTTTGTCTTCTCATTGTTTCTTGTCCATCATCTCAGAAAGTCTCACACAGAGAGAAAACAAAGTAATTGTGTTTCAGGAATAGGGATTTCTACAGGAAGCTCAGTCAAGAGACTTGAATTTAATGCGTGGACATGGCCAGTCTACACCAAGGTGTGTGGGGGGTGCAAATCTTTTCTTGGCACAACCTGGGAAGACAGCATGGGCGAAGTATGGCAGCCACGGTTCTTGTAAAACAAGACAGCCCAGTAACTGAAGAATTTTTTTAGAAAATTTACTTTTTTAAGGAAAAGCATCATACAAAAGAAAATACATTTTTGTTGTTGTTTTGTAAGACAAGCACCCAAACCACCATCTGTTAAACTGTAGCATCACAGTCCTCAGATCAGCCATTTACTTAGCTGAGACTCGCACTTTTAAATTGTATTTTTACTGAGAGGTTTTTTTTAACAGACTTTGAGGGCTTTAGCAAAACTTTAGCAAACTTTGGCACACAAAGTAGGGGTATGCTAGTGAAATTGGTTAGTGCCAGAAGGTTAGAATTCATTGTTAAGACCAAGGAAAATCACGATATGGAACAGGAAGGTAAGCCTGACTTCAGAGATGGAGTAACAGAAATGGGGTGCAAAGTAACAGTATTACATGAAGGCTGATAGGAATTTCTGCCTTAAGCTAGCAGTCCGGCTGGAAAAGGCAGAGCGGAAGAAAGAACTGGGTGTAGTCACAGAACACAGGATGGCAGCGAGCTTGTCGTAAAATAAAATAACTCCCGTAAAATTTGTGAAAAAAAGGAAATGCAGGCCTCCTAAAAGACATCCAGCAGCTCTTCCAGGAGAGAGAGAGGGCAGTACTGGAGGGCTTCAACGAGGCGCTGGTGGGACACCACCTGCAATAGTGCAATGTAATTCTTGGCATCCAGGCTCAGAAGGGATGAGTTCAGACTAGGATCAGTCCAAGAAAGCGCCTTTCTTATCAGAAGTGATTAAAGCTGATCAGTTTGTTTAGCCTAGCAAAACGAAGACAGAAAGGGGATATGCTTACTCTTAGCAAATGCACTAGAGAGACTAATACCAGGATTTTAACTTGCCACTTAGTTGTAATGAGGTTGATTTTCTAATTTTCAAAAGAACGACACCATCTTCTGCCCTTTTTTTAATATCTTTGTAATGTTTTGTCCTATCTGAAAGCCTTTTGTC
The DNA here is from genome assembly GCA_034782735.1 of Sagittarius serpentarius. Classification (NCBI taxonomy): domain Eukaryota; kingdom Metazoa; phylum Chordata; class Aves; order Accipitriformes; family Sagittariidae; genus Sagittarius; species Sagittarius serpentarius. The sequence continues at coordinate 11,160,329 of JAVKLA010000010.1, read as the reverse complement.
TGAGAATTGAGCTACTTTGTAAATTAATAGCATTCAGCAAATATTTTCCTATTTTTTTCTTAAATTTTCCTCTTTTTTTCTTTTTTTCTTTTTTAACTAACCAATAACATCTGTTCTGAAAGCCATGGATCAAACTGGAGCCCATAAAATGAAACTGGGTAAAACCAACTTTCTAGTGACACTTGACGTGTCTTTGAGCACCCAGCTAGCCCAGGCCAGGAAGCAACACGATTCTCCTCTACGTGCACTAAGAATGCTCAAATTATATGTGCATAGCGATATTATAGTAAAATGGCTATATAAAATCTTTCATACTAGGCTACAGTATGAAAATCTGCATGAATGGGCCATATTTATTTAATGAACAGAGGCCTTACTATTTCAGTAGTCATATGTACAATTTTAAGCACAAAAGGCTGCATTTTGGTGTATATTTTTAAGAATCTAAAGGATATTGGTTCTGCCTTGGTAAGACCTCCTTTTGACATTTCCAGTGGCAGTATTGCTGTTGGAATGTCTTCATGTCACACTTAGCAGCTGCTTTCTTTGGGTCACATCCAGCCAAAATTAGCCTCTCTAGTTCCCAGTCAATGGACTTTCCAAAGCCCACCTGTGCTCCCCTTCATGACTTTTCAGGGAAATTTTCTTCCCTTTGGTAATCGTGAACATGTCATTTATATGTTATTCCTCATCAGAGCCAGCTTTATAATTCGCAGTTTCCCAAACTACAGAAGGGAAAGACTAAGAATAAAAATCCTCCAGTTTGGCTTCCAGACTACTGATTTTTTTCGCCTCACCTAGTTACTGAAACACAAGTGGTAAAGCTGACCGATGAAAAAATTAGCACAGGATGTTAAAGATTTATCTCGACTAAGAAAAGTGATGAAGTTTTTACCTTTCTAATTAAGGGAAGGTTTGTTGTAGTCATATTATGTTATGAACCAGACTTTCACAGTGCTTGAGCTAACGCATTGCTGACGATGTTCTTCTGAGTTGAATATATTCGTATGCAAGTTCATACTACTATGAATAAATGTCATAAGACCATTCTGACTCAGTTCAGTGAATTTATTGACTAAGACTACAAAACTTACAATCAACTGGCAGATAAAAGTAGCGACTACAAAACGTCCCAGTCCCACCTACTGGTTTCTGTGCTGATGGATCACGCTATGCCATATAAACTCAGCTGTTAACTCCATATGCTTTGACTTGGGTTTACTGAAAAATTTTCAAGTAACACAAAATTGCTATGTAATTATCTTAGCAAGTAGAAGTACCAGGGGATACTACTATAAAAAAAATTTATAGTTTATACATAAATTTTATGTGTTTATTATATATGTATCTTTATTATAAATACGTATATACAACATGTAAAATTAGGTATCATTACTACGGCTCGAGCATACCATTATGTTGTATTTAATAATATGTATTACATAATGGCATATTAGGGCATATTCTGAAATAAATACTATTCATGCCAGCTTTTCTGCTGTTTCCTGCTTTGAACAGAGGAATTAGGAGAAGTGCAAAATATACCAATTACTCATTGGTTACATAATAGATTAGAAAAAGCTTAACCGGCGCAAGAGTAAGTGGATGGCTTCTAGGAAGTCTGGTTCATACCTTGTTCTGCTACACATTAAATTTTCCCCTCGTGTGTGCACACGATAAACGCGGTATCTGAGTCACGGCACAGGAAAGCAGTGATCACCAGCTTGGCCAACCTCTGATCTTTCTTTCGGGGTAGGTACAGAGGAAGGGCTGTTAATTGTTCTCACTTGGATGAATCGTATCACAGAGCAGGAATTAAGCTGAGGTTCAACATAGTGCAGCGTCTCTGGGGTCTCTTGTTTTCTCGCTTGAGAGGAGAAGAGGTGTCATGAAGCAGGTTGTCCTTCTAGGCTGAGTACCAGCGGACTGAGAAGATTCTCTGTAGTTTTTCGCTTGGCTTGTCAGGGAACCAAAGGAGACACCATCATCAGGCACACTCCCACTTCCCATCAGGGCGCAGGGCTGTTGTCAACACCGCTAAAACCCCTTTTCCCAACTATGTTTTTACCTTAACGATAGTATATGGTGCTGACATGGTCTATAGCAATGGTATGTGTGGTTGATTTTTATCCTGTGATTGTGAGTTCATGGCCATGTAAGAGTAATTTTTAGGGATGCATGGATGTTCCAAGCAGATATGTATTAAATACAGAGGATTATTATGGACTATCTGCAGGCTGAACTCAGTGTGTTTCTTCTGAGCATGTCTGCTTTCATAAGAAATCTCCATAGAAGGAAAAATAAAATGGCATCTATTTCTTAATATAAGGTGCAAAATCATGCATTACACTGCTCTAAGCGTCAGGTTACAATGTATGCTGAGATGAGTAATGAGCAAGTCTGTTTAAGTTCAATTACTACATGAAAGTAGCAGCAAATAGGTTTAAAGTTCCCTGCATGACTACATTCTTCTAAATGGCTGGGTAGGTGGACGTATCCCTAAAAAAAGTATAAAGTCGATGGCATTCTCTCAACCATGATGCATGCCCCAGTGCAACAATTCAAAATAGTGAAGAAACGAACTAGGCGACACGTTTCCACAACCTGTCAGCGGGGTGCTGGAAAGAGCAGGAAAATGTATGATTTTTTTGTTGCTTATTTCAGCATGGCAATGGTGCTGCTGAAGGAATCTTTGAAATATGTTGAATTCTGAATTGATAGACATTTTTCGATCCTCAAAGGAAAAATGTAACAAAGAAAGTTAAAAGCATCAAAACGTACCTTTTAGAACTGAGACAAAAGTGTACCTATGTATTTAATCTATAATTATAGATGAAAACCTAGCATTTTAGGATTTAGGGAAACATATACCCACCCTCAAGAACTCAGAGAAAAGAGACTATTATTGCATATTTTTAGTCATACCTGGAGTCCTGCTGACTGCAGAGAGACTATTTCTATGCCAAAAGCGTTGCAGATCTGATCATTAGACCCACTGCTGAGAAATGCTGAGCACTCTTGAAGCTCCTTTCAGCAGTGGTAATAACAGCTTACTGAAGGTGTTTAAAGCTTGCAGGATTGAGTTTGTGGTAGGAAACTACTGGCAGAGAAGGAGGAATGGGAGAGATTAAATAGATTTTTTTTTTTCTATTTTCTGTATGTGTACAAGACATGATTTCTTTCATCTCAGAAGAATTACTTTAGAATGTTTGCAGTTTTAATCAGATCAGTTTTCATATGACAAAAATCCCAATTAAAGTCCTAAGCAGAGGATTAACCGGGGTCTAGTCTGTTGTAGGAAAAAAAGAAATAGACTGGAAGAGCCATTTTTAAACTTGATGCCGGAGAAAAGGTTAGTGAGAAGCCCATTTAAAACATTTTACTGTCATTTAAAGCCTTTCTTTATGTATAATGTTAAAACTATATGCAAGGTACACCTTTGTAAGTTTGGTCTCATTGGACAGCAGCTAAGAAGTGCTCGTAAGATTAATTAACTAATCAATATATTCTATCAACTACAAACTTGTAATTCATTCTACAATGCTTGGAAAAAAGGAAGAAAAACTTGCTCTTCAAATACACAATCTTACATTACTGTTTTGGAGATGACCTGAGTATACCAAGGACATGTCAGCCACAGATAAATTTTTAGCCTACTGAAGAAATGATAAAGAAATTACAGTGCTTTGGGCAGAAGCAAAATATATTAGCTAGAAACTGGAATTAAAAATCAGAAAACTCAAGATAAGATTTTCAAAAGTGGCTTCCAAGTATCAAGAATTTTATTCCTTGATCGAGCATAGAAAGTAACGTGGCCTGGTTTTCAGAGACCAGAATTGGCAACAATCTTCAAAACCGCTTTTTTTTTTTTTTTAAGAGAGTCTGAAGTCTTAAGTACAAAATTACAGATAAAAAGCATACATTTTTAAAGACATGTCACTATCTGTTTACTCAGTGTTGCAAGGCATAACTGATCCGGTACCTGAGTGAGTTAATTATTGGAAAGATTAAGGTTGGTAAGCCACTTTTTGAAAGAGGGCATAACTGGTTCATTCACTTAGGCCTTGTAAGACCTAGTGGAACAATACGTGAATACATACAAAAATTTTCTAATTGATGGCCTGATTCTCCCAGTGATCTGAACTCACTTTGGCAGATCAAGTCACTTTTGTCTAGGTGCCTGATTAATGACTCAGAGGACTCGGACTTCAAATGCATTAAATTCTAAGAGAACTTGATTTTAAAATTAATATTGCCCTTCAAGTGACTCCCCCCCCCCCCCCCCAAAATCAAGGGGTGTTTTCTTTACAAAAGAAACATATTTGATTTGAAATCGTAAAGGGGCTTTCAGTAGGGAATGACATCATGTCGTTTTCCAGAGCAGAAGTGTGGTAGGAACCATTCCGGTACGTATGCGTCACCACCACCATATGGCTTGTTTCATGTTGCTTTCGTTTGTTTACATTAAAAGAGCATTAAAGTGGATATTTAACTGCTCAAAAGCTAACGCATGCCAGAATGAAGACGATCTGCACAATCGTAATTCAGCCCACTTGTGTAAATCAATTGTTATACAGTATTTAAGTGCATGATCAAATACGGGGTTTCCACTGGATCTTTTCCACGCTCAGTGAATGGGCAGTTAGTCAACGTTTATTTTATTCTCCAAACTGAGTGCGGGACTGACAGCAAAATTACTCCAACCGTTGCACAATACAAAATGATAAATTTCCTCCACTGGAAGGATTCCTGTGTGGAAAGCACTTTTGTCTTGCTTTCACTAGAATAGCTGACCGTGCAACGCTTCTACAGACCTGCTGTCCACAAAAAATAAACCCCACACCATTAATATCCAGCTGCAAAAATTTGGGCTGAATTTGCTTTCCCAGCCTTTGTAACCTTCAGTAACAGTAAAACCAGTGTTTTCTGCAACAAACTGTCTTCTATTTGTTGGTTCTAAGCAGCCAGTACAGCTGAGAGAAGAGAGAATTAGTAATCTCTTCGTTCATGTTCAGCATCTACAGCGCTGTAAAACCAAACGCAGATTTATTACCTTTGTTCAGGTCTGTGAAGGGCAAGAGGATGGATTAGGTACTGCTGAGTATGAAACCAGAAGAAATGGAGTTACACAAAGGTGCGGAGTTACTGTTAAAAAGAAGATAGCAGTTTTTCGTCCAAGAACTCAAGATGAATTTTCTGAGCTTGCCTGTGTTAGCTTTTGAGCAGTTAAATATGCAACCTCAGTGGTCTTTTCATGTAAAATGCTAATGATTTATAATCTTTCAGATCAAATCTTCAGTTTTCTATTCATTTTTATCTGGGTGCCATTGGTGGGAATCTCTATTGCTGGAATGTGAGAGCAGAATGTGGCCTTAAATACTCTGGGACTTGGTCTGATATTTAGAAGTATTACCGAATATAATAAGATAAACATTCTTTATTGCTTCCTATGCCTTGAACTGACCTACAGCAAACATTTTTTTAATTACTTCTAATTCTCCCTTGGCTTTTTTCATAGCTCTTCCCACACTAATGCCTTATGTGTCAACTCTTAAACAGTTAAGCTGGGGCTAAAGCCTGACTACTGTGATAAAAGATCTCCAAATTTCACCTGCATGTACAGCTCCAGGAGATTTCTGATTATTTTTTTCTTCTTCTTCTTTATTTTAGGACAATTATATGCAGAAAGACGGGCAGCAAACAGCAGAGCGTGAAAGCCATTGATGTTAAAATTGAAACCGAGCCCTTTGTGAATGACCAATATGATGCTTTTTGTGTAAAGGATGAAGGTCAGCACTGATATGCTATTGAAATAATGCACAGTCATCGCCGTCTTGCAACATTAAAAGTTTTGCCTTCAATTTTTCTACTGCTGAGAGGCAAAGAGGGAATATTAAGGAATAAATCTTTACAGTAATTGCCCGCTAAGTGAGCCAACTGCTGCAAAGACATTGGTTGCAGGAAATAAATTGCATTACCTCTTGTCTTTGCTGCAGTTTAGCACGTTCAAACAGCGCTACTGATCTGGAAGAACCCCTTTTGGTGTCCACAGGACGTACTTTATGGAAAAGAATACGTCTGGCACCAATACAGCCGAGATGCCTGAAGCATCTCCCATATCCAGCCCTGTAACTGAATGCAACTCAGAAAGCTGACTTCCAACCGCGAAACACCACGCTGTTGCATATCTGTCAGTATGCAACATCTGTATGCAAATAACTTCATTGCCTCCATTTTAGTTTTGTTTTGTTTGTTTGTTTGTTTTTTTGTTAACAACTGTAGACCAGCCCGCTAGGGACTCTGATGTATCATGGAGGATTCTGAAAACTAAATTCTTTCCAATTTAAGTTGATGCTTAAACTTTTTGATATTCAAATGCCAGAGCCCACAAGCAAAGATGGATTCTGAAGGCAAAAAGTAAATTGTTACTGATAGGCAGGATTGCATAAAGAAGTTTGGGAACCCCTGAAACAGATAGTTGATGTCCACAGTGAAGTTTCGCATCTCATTTCCAAGAAAAGCAGGGGCAAGCAGATGGCATTTACTGAGAAACAAGAAGTTCACAACACAGGGGGGGCATTCTGATAAAGAGTCAGTGACAGCAGTGGGAATGAAAATACGGTTGGAGTGAAATGTGGCAGAGGTGATGCATATTCGATGTGCACCCAGTCATTCAAAAACGGCAGAGTTTGACTGACCGTCCTCTCAAGTAACCCTCATGATATCAACTCCAGGCTCCGTGCTGCTATGAGCGATGCCAGCTCCGTCACCCAGTTGCTAATGTTGTCACACAAGCACCTTTGTGCTTTCTTCCATGCTGCTCCTCACATATAGGAGCAGCTCCCTGTAAACATCTGCAAAACTCTCTCATTGTCTTCCTTCAAATCTCTCTTTTGTCATCACCCCCCCCCCCCCCCAGAAAAACCTTGCGGTGGGTGGGACAGCTGTGGGATGCTGAAATCATTGCTCTGGCCACTATTGTTCCATTGTGCCCTTGTGCTCCCCTGTCCATCTCCACCTGCTGCCTCTGAGCTTACACGTAGATGCTGGATCTCGGGGAAGGAACCGTGTTTGCCTCTTGCATTTGGTTACTGCTGGCGGTAAAGGCGCGGTAAAGGCGAAGCTAAGAACATAGTCTGGCGATGCTTGTTGGAAAGGAGTACCACGTAGGACTCAGAAACTGCATAGTTAAAACTCAGGGGAAAATTCGGATCTTTTGCAAAGCAGAGACAATTTATGAACAACTTGCTTTGTACAAAGCGGGGAGTTCCCTGATGACAGAATGGGATGATGGTGCCAATGCACTCACCAAACAGTCCTTACACACAGAAATGTTTCTGGGTGACAATAAAGTCCCCTTTTCTTTGAATATATATAAAGTTTTGGATGCAGAGTCGATGTTTGAATAGAAAGGCTTAAGCGAATTCGTGTGGCAGAGCCTAACCTGTGGTTGGTATGAAAAGAGCAAAGTCCAGAAAGGAAATTGCCCTCACATGCAAGCGTAACACGCAGTCACACACAAGCCAGCACAAAGCAGCTGACTGATGAAAGAACATCCTACACCTCAGGGATGCCACTTATGGTTTCGGGAAGTAAATATCCAGCAAGAAGCAGCAACAGCAAACCCTGCTCCGCAGCCTCGGACACAGCGTATCTGTTCTGCTGTTCTGGACATCTGGCTAATAACTACACCTCTAAGTTAGGATTAATGAATTGTTTCTTACTTGAAACCTCCCGAGTATTTTTTTTCTTTTAGAAAAGTGGACATTGCTTTTAATTGATACAATTTCAACTATAATAGAGTAATATATTACTATTAAGGCCCTTGTATTGAAATCCAGTACAAAAAGCGAGTTGTTTTGCCCTGCCGAAAATCCCAGGTTTCTTACACCGGGACCTCTGTCCCCATACACAATAACCGCAAGCCCTTTCGTTTCTTCCGTGTCCAGCCCACCAATAATCTGCAGCCCCATATGAAACTCATCTGGTTCTTTCTCCAGGGTTTCTTAACCTCACCCTCTGCCCATCATCTCCCTGCCTTCAGGGCGCTCTCAGCTCCTTGCCGGGTCCGGGCATGGCTGGCTGGGCAAGGGGCCGCACGAGCTGTGGCTGCCTTAGAGACAGGAATATGCTGGTTTGTCCGTCCGTACGCAATGCCGATGGGCTGGCCGGCACCGCTTGTGGGAATGGGTAAGAGCTGAGTCCTACCTATGCCCATCCCGATGGAAAAGACGCCTGGCTTTGACTCTTTCCTCTTTTGAACTCATCTTACCAAAACGAGAAGCCGCTCGGCGGCTTTGCCTCTTTGTCAGCCTTGGCTGAGATCAGGTAAAGGCTCGGACAGACTGGCAGCTTGAGGACGGACAGAGGGAACGGTCACATCAGCCTTCTCTCCTTCAGAAACTAAGTTGATGATAGTAACTCTCCACGACTCTGTTTTCGGTTCTTAGGGTTGTGCAAAGGGCATCTCGAACCACCACGAAACTTCTAGTACAAACCGGCACAAAATTCCCTTCTTAGGCCTTGGTTTACAATTAATCTTTACTCAGTTAACATTTAGCACGCGAATGAGTTCAGTCGAATTGCTTTAGCGTACACCTCGGCGTGCCCCAACAGCCAGGGCAGCGGGCAGACGCTAGCAAGAGCTCTGGGTGTGCTTACAGGATCAGGTTCTTACCAATAAAAATCCTGAAGAGAGAGAGAGATACCTCTTTTTTTTTTGTGCTTCTGAAATTTTGTTCTGTACACACGGAAGAATCACAGCAATCTTTGATACCAAGAGTTATGTTTTACAGGGAATTGGTACTAAGAGTTATGTCTGCTGGGGAAAGATGTAGCTGTGATGTTTTATGAATGCTGTGAGTACAGCTGCAGTTTTCGCAGTACAGAAAAATGTGTTTTCTCAGTTTCTCGTAAACAAATGTTTTATGCAGCGATGAGAGCCAGGAAGACAACTCTGTACCAGCTCGGGATCTACTGAGATCAGAAAGTTTTCTCTTAGCCCCCAGTACCTAAAATTACCTAAAAATATATTAGTTTCTGCCTATTCTGGAAATGGAGTATTGCACGTAAGTCAAATCTGGCCCACAGATTTATTCTCTATCAAAGCTCATAAGAAAATGACTCAAAGTATAAAAAAGATAAAGCAAGAAAAACAGCTGGAATTTTTCCTACCGGTCTTATTTTTTTGGATGACCGCATACCATTCAATTTCATATGTATATAATTCTCTCGGTTCCCTTTCTTGTATTTTTTTTCTTGAATGCAACAAAGGAAAGATCTCTTTGTTAATAGCGCCAAAGTTTTACTGGTTCTTTCTTTCTTTCGGTGGCCCACTGATATTTACAGGCAACAAGTAAGACCTCTGTTCCATAAGGCTTTGATTTGCTGCCACCGCAGAAAAACTAAACAGGCAGCAACTTGTAGCAGCATACAGCATAAATGCAAATCAGACTTTGTTAAACATGACTGCTGGCTCCAGATACCCATCAAAGCTTGATGGCTTAGGAACATATTTCAGTTTGCCTTTTTCAGCAGTAAGAAAAACAGAAATTAGTGTGGTGTTCACAGCAGATATATTAAATGTACTTTACAAGAGCGATGAAGCTGCAATTTGCTTTATGTAGTATTTGAACCATTTCTTTGTATTTGTCGTGCTTGGCTGTGGATACGAAGTTTTTCATTTTTTCATTGCTCCAGCTTTCTTTTCCAGAGCTTTGCATATAGCTGACAGTGACTTTCCAGCTACCTGGTGATGTCATTTAAACTAATAAATTCTTGCAAGCCCTATCTGATGAAAGAGGTATTGGCATCCTAACACTGGTAGCTTACTAGGCAGCCCTTATATTGGCTATGATTGAGTTTTGGTTATTTGTACTCTATTTGTACTCAGTACTTTCATCCAAAAAGAAAAATTCCATATACTTTAGTGTCGCTGCAATCAAGAAGAAAAATAAACATCCGCACTCATCTTTCGTAGCGCTGAGCGTTGTGTTTTCCAGTTTCTTAATGGCGAGATGACATCCTATAAATTCCAGTGGTCTCTCTGGAAAAACTCCGCTGAATTGGGTGGTTGTAACAGAGGATGTTTTATGTCAAAGAGGATGTTTCATGTCAGCTTTCAGGGCATGGTACACAGTTAAAGTAGCAATTGTAAATAATCAGATTTCAGTAGATTCCCAGTTCTGCCAGGTTGAGTGGAAGCTGAAGTCTGCATCTTTTTTTATGTTGATGGGGTTTTTTTGCATGAATCTTGGGCTGTCTCTTCTGTAGACGGTATTTTATCAAGACATCTCAAAAAAAATCTTTACAGACTGATGGAACGCTTGTAGTTGAAATCAAGAGGATGCTTCTGGAGGAATCTGGACTGGGGAGGAGGGATGCTGTGTTCTTAAAGTGACTTGTGTCGACTCTTTGCCAGAAATCACCTGTCACAAACTCCTTTCCACACACGGTTTGGAGTTAAAGTTACTCTTCAGAGGGGCCCTAATTCCTAAAAGCCAATCGCGACTGAATGTGCTAACTCAGTTAACAAGAAGCATCTTCAGTCCCTTGTAAAAAATAGTTACCGAGTCTCTAAGAGGTCTGTAACGAGAGTCATCGCTAGCCCTAACGTATCTGTGCTCAACACGTATCTGTGCTGGGCCACATATTGCCATTCAGCTGTCAGACGTTGACTCTATTCTGATTTCTACCCGTGTATATTGAGTTCTTTATTGACTGTGGTGGTGATTTTCACTCCCGGAGACAGTCTGTGCCAAATTACTGCTGACATGAGGATCTTCTGCGTACTTCAGCATTGCCTTATAGCTGTGTAGCCCAATCCATCCTTGCTTACTGGAGGTCAGCTGTCAACGTATGGAGCCCTGTTAGGGGTTTGACCTCACTGTCAATACGTGGCAAACTCAGGAAGGGTCACGACGTCCAGAACCGGATTCCAAGTTTCCAGGTCTGAGATGTGATCTCGCACACAAGCAGGCAGAGCATGGGATCTGCTGGATGGGGCCCGAGTATCAAGCGCTTCAGGCTCTTCTACTGGGAAGCATGCGTTGGGCTCATTTTTTAGCAAGCGCTCAGAAAACATGCTGGTTTACGGGAGGACAGATGAGGGGAAAAGCAGTGCTCCAGCTGGAGAGTTCAGCTCTGGAGGAGCCCCCGTCCTCATCTACCAGCGTCACCACTCCAGGCAACCCCTGTGGTCACCTTAACAAAGAGCACTACTGTTCCTCTACATGACAAGCTGCTGCCAACACACCCTCTGTCACGCTTCGTGGCCCAGATCTGCCTCCTCTCTTCCAGCAAGAAAATGGCCTGAGTGCCAGCACTGAGCACAGGCTGTTGTTCCAAACAAGCCCATGCTTTTCCAGCTCCTGGTACAAAGGCTGCAGACAAAAACCTGAAGCCTGTCCCCAGAAGTGGCTCAGTTTGACGAGCTGCCGTGCCAGCGTCACTTCTGTACGTGTACCAGAAAGAACAGGTTTGGCGAAAGGCTGAGCAGGAATTGTCGTAGCAACTGAGACTGCAGCAGGACGAGGAGCCGTCAGATGCTACAACCCGGAAAATTCCTGTACGTCTTACAGGGGAGAGGACAGCAGCAAAATGGATGTAGGAACCTGAGTATGTCTTTGCAGGGTATCAGCTTTCTCTTGCGCTTGTCCATGCTGTCACTCAGTATGCGCTGCAGCAAGGACATGACCTTACAAAGTCTCGTAGGAGAGAGGCAAAAGTTCCCCACACAGTGTTCATCCATGAACATCTTTAAAGCCTTGGCTTTTCTTCCTATTCAGACATCAGCCAGATCTCTCTTTCAGGATCTCATAACTCTCTGTTGCCACGTCTGTTGCCAAATTTTACAGTAAAGCTCCCTTCAGCTTTCTTCTTTCCTGGAAGGTTAGAATGTGCTTTCTGAATGTGTTTGCCATATTTAACTAAGGTGAGTGTTACTTTTCCGCTTCCTCTGGCGACAGGATTAAGAAGCAAGGCTTCGTAGATAAGAATACCCTCTGACATATAATTGTCCCATGCAGCCCTGGGATTAATACTTCCCTCGGAGCAGATACACAGCTCCCATTTGAACCGATGGAAGTACCTACGTAAACAAAGTACATGAAGCGCAGGGGTCTGTAGCCTTCCTATGAGGCAACAAAATATTTTTTTATTCCTTTCATCCACGTCAATCTCTATTCATCCGACCAGTTCACAGGAAAGGCATTAGCTGCTAACTGCTCCTCACTTCCTCGGATGTCAAGCCTCCGTACGACTGTACATAAACTGAGCTTTGTGTAGCCTCAAAAGCTTGTTTTTTCTGTCAGTGTGTGTGTGCATAACTCCCACTAACTTCTGAAGGTGTTAGACAGTATATATGTATGTGTACAGTATGGAGAATAGACTTCAAAGCTTTGACTTCAGTAGCGTGTCCCTTAAATTAGTGGCAGATGTTTTTCATCATACCCAGTTGAGAAGTGGTTAGCCAGGTCTATCAGACAATTTCTAAAAACCTGGTCCAAAAGAACTTTCGCAGAGGGTGGATGTTTATCGTAGGATTTTCATTTCACTGCAAGGTAAACGACTGGCAACATAAATACACCGTATTTCTAAATAAACCTGTATTTACCTATGCCTGGGTCAGAAGTGGGTAGATGATGGGAAAAGCTGCAGCCGGGACTCACAAGGATCTCACAGAAGGCCCCTGGGGCAAAAGCAGGAAAGCCTGAGCTTTTGCAGAAAGTAGAATGAAAAAAGCTTTTCTGTCAAAACTATTGCCCGTTGAAAGCCCTGGATGTGAATTGGCGTCAATGGAAATGTTGTTTGTAAGATCCTCTGCTGACGCTGTCCTAAAAGTAGATGCTAGCAAAGTAGCAAGGGTGCTCTCTGAAGATGTTTCTCCATCTGCACGTTTAGGAGCATCGTCTTGGACGTCACTTTTTCAGCTTCCGAACAAAAGTCTTTCCGAGGAACGTAATCTTTGCTTAGCCAGCTCAGTAATTGGGTTTTTGTACCAAGGCAAACTGTCTCAACAGGAGAGATCAATGCTAGGACACAGACCTGGCCCTAAGTTTCCCTTATCCCATATAATTACCAGAAATCCTGAGCTATTACCTATTAGCCTTTTCATTTCCAGTTGTTCTCTGTCAGGACAAAAGCAGGTTTCAGTTACTTTGGCAAGTGGAACAGTTGCTTTTTCTTCCACAGTCAATAAGGGCTCTAGAACCACTGGGAAAATATCCCAGATCGGAGAAAGAATACAGAAGTGTTGATTTGTACCAACACTGCACACTTTGTCCGTTGGGTTTCTTGGTAAAATCATGTTCTTGCATGTTTTTATTTGTTTGGTTTGTTTTTCTGGAACCAAGAGATGTGTGTTCCAAAAGGGACTGTAAAAAAAAAGGGACTGTAAAAAAACGGGAGGAAAAGGGGACATGGCAAACCTCTCTCGAAGAGCACTTCTGAGAGAGAAGACCTTTGAGAGAAGAGAAACCACAGTGCCTAGAAGTTCTCTAGAAGATTTGGACCCACCTTGTTAACAACAGCCACGATTGTTCAAACCTGAAAAAGGGGGTTAAAATTCAGTTTACACTGGTGTTGGCCGTTGCCGCCTGCCTCCTCTCTGCACTTCTTTCAGGCAACAAAAAACTCAAATCAGTTTTGTTATTGCTTATAGTAATTTTTGCTTCCTGGCTTTTAGTGCTGTCAACTGAAATATTATCGAACATCCTGTTAGATTTTATATCCTGATAACTTTAGCTCTTCAGATTCTTACAGAGAGCAGAGCTGTGTTACCCCTGGGCGTTGTTAAGTTGAAGAGCACAAGTCACCATTTATTTTAGGGTGTCTCTAACCTAAAATAGGGGAAACTTGAGTATCTGAGAAGAAACTTTTCATTTTGAGAAAGACTAGAAGATTAGAGATAGTCTGAAAAACAACTGGTGTCCACCTGGACCTCTTCTTTCTGTGAACATGGACTGTCATTGCTCGGCCTCTGCCTGCTTGCTATAGTGTAGTAGACATTAAAGTGCCGGTCTCGAACAATTTCACAAGCTTTTCTGCAGTTAAGAAAAATGACCGTGTCCAAGCTTTTGCTTTCCAGTCCCACCCTGCCCAAGCCTTTGTTAGCCGTTGTAGAAGCAGGCAGAGAAGACAGCTGTAGCTTGAGGTCCTGGGCTGTCTTGTTGGAAACAAAGCCCCTCTAGATGCGTCACTGCTACACATCAACAACATGGCAGTCATCACATCACAGTTCGAGCCCAATATATGCCTTCCCCAAAGAGTTATGAAGGAGGATAAGGGCGTGAATCCGATGAGATGTATGAGTTCTGTGGACATGTGTAAGTTTGTCCTCGGGGTGACTCCTTCAGCTCTGCTGTTCGCTCTGCCTTTAAAGACTCTTGCAAGGTCTCTACAATCATCTCATTTCTTTTTTCCTTTCAGACAAGCCCTGCGGGGACCCGCCCTCCTTCCCCCACACCATCCTGCATGGCCACACCGGCTTTGAGATGGGGGACGAGCTGCTGTACGTTTGCGCCCAGGGGTACGTCATGGGCAACAAGGAGACGGCGTTCACGCTGCTCTGCGACAGCTGTGGGGAGTGGTACGGGCAGGTTCAGGCCTGTGTCAGAGGTAAGCTCACCCAGCACGCGGAGCACCCCTCCGGGAGGTCGCAGCCTCCCGTCAGCCCAACCGAGACAGTTTCAGGCTTACAGGGGTGTCTCCTTGGCATCTGTGGTCCCGGTGAAGGTCTCGGTGACTAGACCGTCAACGCCTCAGCTGGCCCAACAGCTGTGGAACAGTCCCGTGGGTAGACATCTCCAGGAAACCACAGGGGAGGGTATTTTATTCATACTTATGTAGGCATAAAGTTTCTTTCTGGGTAGCAGCAGCCATTCAAAATAAAAAATTGGGTTTTTTTTAATGCCATATTTTTTTCTTCCGTATCCGCTAACCCCATTTCAGGGACTCACTGAGTCTTATCCCAGGGTTACCATTCAGCTCCTGCCTTCCAGTCCGCCGCCGCCTTTCTTTTTCCCCCGATACCCTTTTTCTTTAGTACTGAACATAATTTTTAATTATTGGAAAATAACCTTTGGGAAGATCCTTCACCCACGTAGTCGATATCAGAACCAGCCCCTTTCTGGAAATCAGCTGTTTATAATCTTGCATGTGCTCATTCTGTTACTGGATGAGGCCTGTGACTTTTCAATGTACTTACTTTGTTTGCTCAAGGAAAGGGATTACTACGGACGTTACAAGAAATACCAGAGGTGGTTTTTTTTTCAGAGTAGTTCAAAAGCCATGCCCAGGCAGCGTTAGGGAGCCAAAGACATTGTTTACCAGATAGAGTGTACAATGCAGGTTTTGTGTATCTTCTGCTATGTTTATTTTCACATGAAGCCACAGAGCTGCTACAGAGCAGGCTACTGAAATGAAAAGCTGGTGTTTGTTCTCGGCTTTGGGAACCTAGAGCAAGTACAGTGTCTTTCTGTAGGCGTGCACGAAGCGTGGCCTGCACGCAAATAACATCTTTCCTTACCATAGACACGCTGGGGCCGTCCATGGCTTTATCACCCGGCCACCAGCCTTGCATCTTCATGCGATGCTACGCGCCGAGGCCCCTGAGATAGCATCCTCCTTGCAGAAGAGACAAGGTGCCATGGTGGTACTGTGGCCCCGTGGAGACAGGGGTCAACACCCCTCAAGGGCCCAGCAGACCCATATGCAACTCCCCCCACTTCGTTCTATTTTCTAGGTTGAATTGAGCTGACCATCCTTTAGGTGTTCTTGGATTTTGATTTGGGATGCAAAATGGGTAATACAATAGCTCTCCGTCTTTTAAGCCCCGGACTTTGTCCAGCGGCTTGTAAGAAGGTAGTCTGGCTGATCTGAGCTTTTGCTAGCCCTTTCCTACTAGGTGCTTTAGCGCTTTTGAACTTCTGGCCTTACATACGTCGGGCCTGTGTTAGGAAAATGAAAGACCTATGTAAGTTAAGAGAGCTGCCCGTGCCCCAGAAGCAGCCTGTGACAGAGTGGCAGAAATACAGTTTGGGTTAGAGCTAAGCAGTGAGACGGAGAAGTCGAAAAGAAGTGTATTATTTTTTAATTTCCCCCAGTAAAAAGGCATACAATTTTTCTCTTGTACTATGCTTTCAGGATTTTTGTCTACAAACACAACAGTAGCTACCCAGACTTTTACTCTGTTAAAAGGAATGAAAGTGGATTTTCTTACCAAATAACTTGACTCAAGGAATCAGGCTTTTATTAAAAAACAAAACAAAACAAAACAAATCCAAACCAAAATGTAGAAGCTCTGGGAAATTATGATAATGACATTTACTTACTTTAAACCTTCAAGAAAATCCACCTTCACATGTTAGTTAAATTCTGCAACAAACTCTTAACTTTCCCCTTGTTTAAAAATAAGCTAAATAGTGCCATGAGTTCGGATGTGGATGCAATCGGAATTCTGCTTTCTCATTCTCTTTCTCACGTTATCCTGCTCAATGCATAAAACTCACGATTTTTCCAATATTTAAGAACAGCCATCAGAGTATCTTACTATTTTTTTCAGAGAGATGTCACACCTTTAAGATGGTATTTCTGGCAAAACAGATAAATTTTAAGCAAAGGAATGGGCAGCTGCTGGGTAGCTGAGCTGTCTATATAGTTTGCATATCCACTTCAGAACCTATATATGCCTTAATGCCCAGGGGCTTGCAAGGAGTTATTTTTACTCATTAATATATACCACCAGGCAGTGGATAATCATCAGAAAAGGTCAGATTTGTTCTCAGTAGAAATGGTTCAAGTCTGTGCATCAGGGCACCAAATATTCAAAACCATGGAAATGGTATAGAGCTATATAAAGAAAAAAAAAAAAAATTCAACATCTTTCTGAATTATTTCAGCTTCCAGAACTGTTCTTACAAACAGCAGTTCAGCTGATTAAGTGAAATACTGCAGGGAGCGAGGAGGAGCATGGAGGGAGAGAAGGAAAAAAGAATATCTACATCTCGTAACCCAGTGGGTCTGAATTTCCTGTAATCCGCACCAAACTGATACTTCTTTTTTCCTTTGCTGAGCTTAGTGAAAATGCTAACTTCATCACACACAGAAATAAAACTGTATTACACCAAAGTAAGGAAGGGAAAGAATCAGGCCATTTAAGTTGTGTGTGTTTCACTGTTTTCCCTGGATAAATAGTCTATTTCCCCTGCTTTGCCTCAGCCTTTCGCACAGCCGCAGGGGAGAGAAAAATATTTTTAAAAGAAATAGGAAAGTGTGGCTGTAAAATCGCAAACACCAACACTGGAACTTGGGAGCAGACATAATATTGTGGATTATGATTTTTAAAATTATTTAAGTGTAGACTTCATGCCGAGGCGCTTCCTTTGATTAGGGTTTTTCAAACACCTTAAGGACCTGTGATAGAAAATACGACACGTGTTCGATTAATAATTATATATTCAGTCCTCCTGATCACAATTCTTTAAGAAAGGAGGCTTTACAGGAAGACTGAAAGGTGTGATACTAGCGTTCGTTATTTTTAAAAAAGTAAGAATCCAGTGGAAAAGAACAAAAAATGGAATTTGATTAAAAGAAACCTGATTTACAGTTGACAGATATTTTGGGATCATAGGAGAGAGAAGAATAATTAATTAAGTACTCCAGAAGTCAGCACACACGCTGCTTTTTAAGTGCTTTGAGGCGAGAGAGTAACTTCCCTATCGTGAAGGTTAATGACGGGACTTAACGGAGAATTTACATCCCTGTTGGCAGAGCGGGCCATCTCTGTCCTTGCCGGCTGGCATCAGAGGAAAGATGGTCGCGAAGCCACTTCAGCGAACATGTAAGTGCTGTGTTTAGAGGCTGGTAAGGTGACACGGTTCCCTTGTTCCGCATCTGCGCCGGGTGAGCAACTGGAAATGTGAAGTGGTCCTGATGCTCTTACACCAGCACCACTGGACCATGGGGAGAAAACTCCAGTCAGAGGATTAAAAGATATGAGGCATGTTCCTACATCTTGCACTGTCTCCGAGACCAGGGGCAAGTCCCTATAATACTCTCTGCTGCTTACTTCCACCTCAGCCATGAAAGAGTGGTAAAGTTTATCCAGCTCCATAAAGCTTTCTGAGACTTGCCGATGTTACAGCTGCGTATTACTGTTCTGCTTGGTAACTGCCACATTATAACGCCCGGCTGTCCAAGCAGAATACCAGGCGAAACAGCAACAATTGGGTTTTTCTCTTGTTTCTGTCAAGGCATCGAGCCTGCTTTACATTCCCTGTTGCCCACCCAGAGCAAATACGGAGTCGAAGAACCATCATCGTAGCAGTGTCTAAACATAGCACTTAAATGTTCTTTGAAGTAGCTTTACGGTCATCTTTCCTCTCTGTTTTGATCCAGTTAGAAGAGACACGGTCCTTCCTGGCACCCAGGACGTCAGTGTACAGCCATACAGTTGGCAAATTCGTAAATGAAATGAAATGAAAAAAATATATTATGCATCTATATATATAATCCAAAATATGTGGCAAAACTTGGCTATGGGCATAACCGAACAAAATAATTTCAGGGTTATATTAAGTGGGTTCTGGATACAGTAAAGTATGTTGGAAATTAAGAAAACAGTACATTACAAATGGCTTTAATGTACCTTGTGCACGCCAGGTAATGGACTGTAATTTGTAATCAAGGTGCGTTTTAAGAAAAAAAATGGCTCTGTATAGTTAGCATTTCCTGCAGTTTCTCATCATGAAAAGATGCTGTGTTCTAGCTGAAAACACAGGGATATTCAACCCAACAAAGCAAGCTTAAGCAGAGAACAGGGAAATACGTGGTTTTGGGAGTTTATTTTTTGTTTGGTTTTGTTTCTGCAGAGAAAACACATTTGTTTCACAAAATATACCCTGAAGACCGGCACGGTAGCAAGGTCTGAAAGCAGATGTACACGTGCCATGCTGTGGCCGTCCTCCAGGCACAGAGACTAAAGTGACCGTTGCTAAATGACATTTGTTTTTTTCCCCAAGTGAACCATAGGTTCAGTATCAGAAGCTTTAGTAATAACATTTTGGGGCGGGGGGAAGGTCAGGGCTGCATTGCATTAGGCTGCGTCCTCGAGGGTTTGCTTCCTCAAAGAGGAGGCAGATTAGATGGCTGGGAAATCGTGTCACGTCTCTGCCCTAAAACTGGCTGAGAACAATGTCATCTGTTTATCCTTTTCTCTTGGCTGCTTTGGGTTTTTCCAGCTACAAGCTTGTGGCAGGAGAGGTCCTGTCTCCTGCACCTGTAAGGAATCTCTCCAGCGTCAACACTTGGATACTTGTCTAGTGTGTTCAGAGCTGGCCTAACTTTTCCACGCTGAGGACCATGCCTCTCACTTCAGTGTAAGGAGGACTGGGCTGACTTTGACCACCTCCGAAAGCTTCATCTGCAGCTCCCGGTCTTTTTGCCTGGTTCAGCTGTTCTCATTACTTCAGATATTGCTTTCTGAGTTTTCAAGAACAGTATTGATTCACATTCATGTGGTCTGTAAGCATGCCTAGCCAGCGCCATTTGGTTCTTTTTCTTTCCTTTTTTTTTAACGGGGAGAGTAAAAGAAAAAGTCGCAGGCTTTTGATCTTATTTGGGAATGCTTTTCTTTTTTTTTTCCTTCTGAGAGTGCAAAGGAAGAGTTGTGACAGACAAATGAAATTGGCAACAAAATATGTCCATGGTCTGTCAAAACGATTGTTATGACAAACTTTGGTTCTCTTTTCAGGTCTGTCACTGAGCGACTGTATTCGATTAATGTAAAGTATCGATCTGGCATGAACTGATTCTGCCACACCAAATTAGTTTAAAAAATTATGATGGGTTATTTACTTATATTAGCAGGCTTTCTGCTAGAATATTAATCCTTCTCCTTCTTCTAGCTGTTGCAAAAGACAGAAGGCAACACAATTTCTGTCTAGCGTACTCTGGATGATTTGAGAGAAATGTGTTTGTGTACCTGATCCAAGTCAAATGGATAATTCTTTGAGATGTTGTAGCTCACAATTCTGACTGATCTTAGGCAAATCCGCCTACATGCTCTTTTCCTTCCCACCCTTAAAGACAGATGCCGGCATGTTAATTATTGCTGTAACTACTTCGAGATTCTTAGAATAAAGATGTTTTTATACAGTAGAAACGTTTATGGTGATGGTTTACATAGAATCAGGTTCAATTTCCTGTACTCCAAAAATACATCCCCAAAATATGCAGTGCACTTTATGGTTGTCCAAAATAGCAACACTCAAAATAGAGCTCGGATGCCAATATGCTATCTAGAAGAAAAATTAAACTGATCCTAGAGAGTGGAAAACCAGGCTCTTTGGTTTTGCCTGTCTCTATGTTTGGTCACTGTTTGCACATTAGGATCAAAAGTTGAAAGCGAGGAAAGCTCTTTAGGACTGGATGCTTCCCAGAAAGGGCAAGGCTAAATTAAAAGGATTTTACCATTTAATTGAGCTTCACATCTTTGGTAGTATGCCATTTCAGCATCTGTTGCTGTAAAATGTTCATTTCAGCCTCAGTAATCCCTCAGACAGTGAATCAAAACTCACTGATCCTCAAGTCTGCCAGAGGAGGGTAGGGGTAAGACGTAACAATGACCAAATACAGAAAGATTTTGGTCTTGGACTAATTAATTTCAGTGCTGGCTCTTCTTAAGAACAGACCTGCCTGGAGAGGAAGGAAGATGCAACCACTTTTAAACCAGTTGCTAGCTGTTTTAAAAATGTGTATACATAAAGGTTACAACTATTTGGGTAAGAGGTGGAGCTGAATCTACTTTGGTTGTTGCTCTTCAGTACCGAGACTAAAATTCAGGGAGCTGGAAAGCTCAAGAAGGTGCTGAGGAGGTGAGCAAAAAGAAGTGCAAAAGTTGTGTAATCTGCTCCTGGAAAATCAAGCTCACGGATGACTTAACAGATTGTCATGGCAACAGAGACTCACTAAATACTAAGTCCAAGCCCCATTTGAAGGCCTGAGGCCCCGAAGAAAGAATAGAGTATTATTACTGTGTAACTCGATTCAGGATCATATAAATCAAAGCTTCAGAGTAAGGGGGTCTGTATTTCCTTTGATGGTTACAGAGCTCAATAGTTGCTTTCATTCTGGCATCCCATAAGCTAACATTAGTTATGTTGATAATCTTTGCTATAAACTATACAAATACGGGAGATTGCATATGAAAATACATTATAGCAGCTTTACAACTTGGGCCACAATCTGATTGTCAGAAGGAACAAGACTCCCTTATGCGGTGACGAGCAGTGCCTAATGAGCTCCAATCTCAGGCTCTCTTTAGACTACAATGGGCTTTTTCTTTCCTCAGCTGGGCATTAAGAAAGCACCAATTCATTTCTATACATGCAGGATCAGGCCCAAAGACAGCAGGTTTGATGGAGACTTGATTGATGGTTCAACAAACCCTTAGTATGTTCTGATAGACTGAAGACTCGTATTTTTCTAGGAGCACATGCTCTTTCCTGATGTGCCTCCGTAGGACTTTCTCCTAAAGGGCTGGAAGTACGTGGCAGGAGAGGCACTAAAGGGGAAGAGCTTCAAATTCCATAAAAAGCGCATTACTACAGTTGTTAAGCATTCACCAATGATCCATACTGGTCAGTAAGATGAATGCTAGCTGCCCATTCGTATTGATAACTAAAGAAGAGGCCTGGAGGAAACGACCCAAGCATATGAACGTAATTTTTGTTCGTGGATGCGTGTGCATGCACTAGAACACCGTAACATAAAAATCAATGTTTCATCCTCAGCTGGATTACTGTAGTCTGAAAAGTAAATGAGTGGCAAAAATAGAGGTACAGGAGACATAGAGGTGAAGACAAGACTGGTGTGATGATTCATCTCAAAAAAGAAAACAATGACCATCACAGCTGGTAAACGGTGAGTTCTCACATTACGATGTCCCAGTTCATATATATCCAGTAGGTGCCTACAGGCTGTCCTGAGAGACACTGGACTTCGGTGAAGCAGGCGTGCCAAACACCAACTTTTAGCCGGAGCCTGGATGGTAAGAGGACAAAATGGCTTGAGGCACCGTTTCCACGCAAAGAGAGCGCCAGGCAGAAGAATTCTTAAGTGAAAGCGAGACAAGGGACAAAGTGAGACTAGCATTTGATGGCTATTACAAGTGCTACATAGCGATGGCCAGTGCCACACAGAGCGTCATAAATATGTTGCTAAAATGCTTTGGTATTCAGAGGTACCCTCTCCAGTCATTAACAACCATCTGGAATCATGTTGGAAAAGGTTTTAGGATGAATTAGAAAAGTGAAAGTCCTACCAGGAAGCTTTTCTCTCTGAGAGCTGGATTTCCCTGTCTGTTAAGTCGTCTTTGTACCAGACAGAAGTTTTTTCCTGCTTTGGAGAGGACGGAGGGGATCTGGCGGATTACACAAGCAGATGAGGACCCCGGGACCGGGAGGGAGAGAGGTCCGTTGTTGGCACTCTTGTATCGTGCGCAGGTTTCACCCTACACCCTTGCTGTGAGATGGGAGGACCTGCTGAGAACATCCAGTTCTCCAGCGTGATAGCTTTCACAGAGGTATTAACTCTCCGCAGGCTATGTCGCACATTTCGGTTTCCTCAGCATAACTGCTTTGGTTTCTGGTAGACCCGGACGCTATTCCAAGAAAAATACCTTTTGCTAATACTCATTCTGTTCTGGCACCTGGCTTAGCTCTTCTGGCAAAAAGTAAGCTGGTGTGAGCTGTATCACCACTAAGTGGTTTTGGTCAGACTGGTTTGACAATATTTCTAATCTTTCTTGAGTAGACCAAATATGGCTCTGCCAGAAGTCTGGGAAGCAGTCTCCAAGGAGAATGTGACTCATTCGGAAATTGAGGTGGGCCCCAGATGAGAATGTGATTCCAAGCTGGTTGAGTGTAAAAAGGCAAAAAAAGATAAGGCTTTATGAATCCATTGATTTGTAATACAGCTTCTCCTGTTAATTTCTTGTTTCCCGTGTCATGCCAGGTCTATTGCTTTTCTGTCTTCACGGAAGACTAAACACTCTCTTAAAAAGAAAAATTCTCACCATGATTCAGTTTGTTTTGTTTTCCATATCCCAAGGCACTATTTTCTAGGACTTTTAATGCCAGCATAAATCTCAGCAATTACATCAGCTTTCTATGGAGTAAAACTTGTGTGAGCTGAAAATCAACCACCCTGTCTAGTTTGGAAAATTTTTCATTGAGTGAGGTTTTAGAAGAGTGGAAGAAATATAAATTACAATGCATTATTTCATTCAAATTCAAACATTTAGTTTCACGCTTTGAGTCAAGTCTGTTTTGCTATGAGTGGTAGGTTTGTTGAGGCACGGGGAGTATTTCTAAATCAAACTCAAACTTTGTGATGAATCTGCCCCTCTGTTGCACACAGTTACGTTTTTCCCGGTTTGGTTTGAGGTTTTTTTTTCTCTTTTCTTTTTGGTAACATTTAGTTTCTGAAAATTGGAAGCCTGAGAGGTGATCACAGATGGTATTATCTTGATACCTAGGTGTCAGGCTTTAAGTGTTGGAGACAGTGTTTTCTATGCTTGCACTCATGGGGGCATCTTGCTTTCTTCAGATGAAGATGAGCAGAACTCAGTGTCAGCTTTGGTGGTGGGGTCTCCCTCGGGCAGCTCTGAAGAGCTCTCACGGAATGAGAAATACCATTCAGCTCACCTGGCCCCAGGTGTCGTATCGCTTCAGCACCAAGGTCATTGAAGAAAAGTAGTATAATGATTAAAAATTGAACATAAGGTACTGGAATATAATCCTTTAAAATCAGCTGGCTCAAAAGAATTGAAGTTGCTGTAAAACTTCTGCTTTGGTTTTTTTTTTTTTTAAAGTCCAATTAGTAATTGATTACTTTTTGCTATACATTCCTCTCCACACCCATTTCTTGCTTTAAAATGAGGAAAATTTTTCCTCAAGTCTGGCAAAAAGAGTCATGTTAGGGAGAGCGAAGGTTTGAGAAAACAGTAAGTAGTTGAGGGAAGTCCTCTAGCTGCAGACAGTAAGTTATTTAGATTTGTTTTTAAATCTGGAAAAATAAGATATTAGCAGCTAGCATTGACACCTATCCTGATTTTTAAAAAAAACCCGATATTGACTATCAGCTTGTGGTTGACCATCCGCTTTTCAAATAAATGGTAACACTGGATGAAAAATACTGTCCAAAAGTCACTCCTCATTGCACCTTTCTTTTCGGCTTCTTGTAACAAATGAGCCCAGCGCTTTTCTGGAGAAATTAATTGTTGGCTTTTGTGGGTTTTTTTAATGTTTCTAGATGAAACCGAGGCACACATTGACTATGAAGATAACTTTCCCGATGACAGATCAATACCTATTGTTGAGAATGAACACGTCAATGGCAAAGAGGAAATCGAGCAGGAGCAAGAACAGCTTTCCTTCAGTAAAAATTCAGAGGAAGGAAGAACTGGAAGTACCAAAGGTGTTACTCAGGACACAGACACTTCTGAAAAAGGAAGCAAGGCACCAACTGAGTCCCCCGTGTCACTCCTAAGCCAAAAAAACTTATTTTGGTTTCCATCGGAGGCTTTCAGTGAGCCCGAGTCAGAGAAAGAGACAGATGATGCCACCAAAGCGCAGTTTTCTGAAGGTGATAACCATATTGGAGTGAAGACAGCCTATGATGAACCTGGTGCCAAAATGTTTTATGACAGTGAGGATTTCCCCATTGGACCCATTCTCACAACTAATGATACAAAGGCAGAGATAGATGCCGTCGCCATTACCGACGAGTCATGGTTAGACGGCTATCCAGTAACACAAGAAGTGGTAGAGGATGATGAAGAGGAAGGGGATAAAGTTGATGGTTCGATGGGAACAGAAGACGACGTCATCCTCACGACTGACCAACCGAATCACGTTGAAGTAAGAAAATCGGGCAATGGTAGCCCAGCTCCAGAGGAAGGTTTAACACAGATTGTGGCAGCAACAACGAGGATGGATGATGAAGGGGCCAAAGAGACACCGGTACCACTTACGTCGGTGAGTGGTCTGGAGAACTTAAGCGTGAGCAGAGGTTATGATGATGCCGCATGGGACCACTCAACTACATCTCTGGAAACTGTGACTCAGGAGCCCGGTACAACGATGCTGTTTGACATAACCAGCTTAAAAACATCCATGTCAGAAACCTCTGTGATGGTCAGCCCCTCCGATCACGCTCCGTATGCAGAACCAAAAGAAACAACCGCCTACCCGGCACAAGTAGCAACCACTGCACCGGCTCCAGATATCATTACTGACACGTCGTCCCAGGAATTAGCTGAGCCAGAAAATCTAACCCAGGGCCTTGGAGAAAAGCCCATCCCCACTTCTGAGCCGTGTGAGGGAGAGGATTGTCCCAAGTCCAGTAAAGGTGCTATCATAGCAGTAATTGTGATTCTTCTCTGCCTGTTACTGGTTGCAGCTGTACTGGCTGTGTGGTTTTTCAAAAAACGGCAGCAGAAGAATTCTGTCTATAAACTAAACGGAAGATGTCAACCCAGACATCATTGCTACCACCACTACCACCACCAGCACATCGAGATGCAGAAAGTCTAACCAGGGGTCTTTTGGCAGAGATGCTAGGAATCAGAAGAAAAACATATTGATGCTAGAAGGATCACATGACTCATGGATGCTAAAATCCAGCAGTGCAGAAAGCAGAAGAAAAAAAGAATGCTAAAAGAGCATAGAAGACAGAAAAGATTTCATCCTTTCGAAATCGCAGTTTAGCATATTCGACCTTTCAGAGCTAAAGAATCTGTACGTTTTTATCACAGGGGTCTTTTGGAGACATCAGCAGGACACAGCGTGCTTGGTAGTACACCTACAATTTGTTCCGCTTTTACATTTTGCTCCTATTAATAATAAATTAATTGATTAATTTCTGTGTTACCTGGTTATAATGTAATGGCAGGGCTGGCCAGGCCTTCGTGGTCTATCCTCAGTGGAAGAGGGAAAGAAGGAGGGAAGGAGGGGGAGAAGGATGTTTTTGGAGCAACCACACATTTGGTGTTTGTTCCTTTTTTAGAACCTGCCCGGGCTGGTCAGGACAAACCACCGTAACAAATTATTACCTGACGTGTCTTCAAAAGAAAAACTATTTGCTACCGTACTTTAATGGATAGTATTGCAATGATTACTAAGGTACTTTTTTTCAACGTTGGGAATTTAACAAGCCACAAATGTTGGAGCGTTATGCTATTTTTCTGGAAGGTGTTCTTTTAGCCTTAGTGAAGAAGTGCCATTCCTATACTAATCTTTTTATAGAAACGATGTCTCCCTGGAATTCAGAGAATACTGTAAGCGCCATTCTTCCTTGAGTATCAGCAGGAGAGGAGTCAGAGCACCTTTGATTCCAGGTGTTATGATGAATAGCCTCTTATTACAGAGCCAAACAGTGAGGAAGCACTTTCCAGGGGAGCCCTATATAAAGTCGGCTGCTTTTCTGAACGCGATACCGACTGACCGAGATACTGAATTTTACTTCACAGCCAGTAGTACCTCTGGCAGCTGAAGCCATGTATAATACTTCTGCCATATGAACTCTGCGGAAGGACTGATTTTCACCATTCTGGTCTATCATCAGCTGGGAGATGGGTATCCATTTTGCATGCTGCTTATTGTGGTTTTAAAGATAAAGCGAGCCCGGGAAAGTGGGAAATTGCGTCCAGTTGATAAAATGCAGACACTTGGCTTTTAGACTGGGTGTTGATGTGAAAACACAGAGGCTTTTCCAACAGCGTGTTCCACTTCCAGCAGTTCTGAAAACAAACAGGGAGAGAGGGGAGGATGTTTTCTAGAATCCCTTAACATGGTTCTGGTGAGCTTAGTATGAAATACTCTTCCTTGCCTTTCTGAATGAACAACTGGCAACTGTGAATAATCTGCAGGTCAGAAGTAAATCCATCTGCCACTCTATTGTACAGCCTTAGCCAAAATACGCCTGTAGTTCAACACATCAAAATACTGGAGTAAGAAAAGGTGACGGGGTGGAGTTCACCCTTTTTCATGTCTGAAAGTTCCTTGAGTCGCAGTGGTAACCACCTCTAACTCCACGGAAGGTAGACTATATGAAATGGAGTGCAGAATTGGGGCCGTCACACGTACAGCCATCGATCCCAGTGCTGGTAAGGAAAACAAAGCCTTGTTAGACCACGGCTGTACGTTACCTTGGCGAATTTGACCTCAGAGTGGTAGGAGCTGGCTCTAATTGCCTGGCAAGAGCCACAGTAAATAAAGAAGGACAGAAACTGTACAGATTTGTAAATATTGTGTTCTCTGACATATACATGACTTTATGCTTTTAATGCATTCTAGACTATGAAATAACCTAGAATTTCTGTTGTAAACTATTTTTTTTATGCGGCAACGTTTTAAAAAAAAAAAACAATGGATTTCACACTAAGCAACTTTATGGAGACTGTTAACTCAACTAAAACATACCGTCTGTAATCTCATGGAAATACGCTGAAAAATAAACATAGGAACATCCATTAAAAATATTGTTTAACTGAAAGGTACAAGTACGTGTTACAGTTCTGTGCAGCATCATTCAAAATGAAAAGTCAATACTATTTGGCTCAGGAACTGAACATCTGAAAATGAGACTCAAAATATAATTACAAACACAAATTGTACAGGGGTCTTATGTGAGACTTAGAAATACTTGTTATTCGTGAACCAGAAGAAAATGTACATTAACATAATGCTTTGGAGGTCTTTAAATAAAAATCAAGTCACAAAAAAAAAGGGAAAGGAAGTGCTTGTGTGTGTGTTCTTGTGCAAATCATCCAGTTTGCCCACATGTTTATGGAGAAAAGATAGGTCTATCACTTCGATAATCCTTGTAGGAGACACTTTGATATTAGAAAAAATAGCTGACAAGTGTTTAGCTTAGGCTGCCAGCCCAGTTCTGCTTCAGAAGCCCATCTACCCCCTTTTGCAGCAGCATCTGTTTGTACTCACGGTTTTCACTTTACCAGAATAATTCGGGGAGTTTGGGAAAACTAATAAACAGATGGGGATAAACAGCCCATGAATGATACGTTTGACTTAGACCTCTTTTTGTGTGCGAAACTCGGCTAATCGAAGACAGCGGTGATGGCGAACAAAAAATACGGTACAGTAAATACAAAGTCTGAAGGGGATAAGGTCAAAATACAGTAGGGGGTGAGTTACTTATTACAGAAATTAAGAGCTGAAAGTGCCAGCTGTGGACTGCAATTAGGAAAGGAAAAAGGAAAGGGGGGAAATAGCGGGAGTGATTTTGTGATGGTGACATCCAGTCATTGAGAGATTGATCTGTCGCTCTGGGATAAAAGTCATGTATCAACCTCTTCTAGGGAAGGCACGTATTACAACAGGCTGGCCAGAACCAGCTCACTGGTGTTAAGACCGACCGGGATGCGATCTCCCTTTCCCCTCCTTTCCTTTATTAACAGCTGCCTGTGAACTGGGCCCCCGTTCCCTACCGCTCATGCGCTGCTGGGTCCGGGCAGAGCCCTGCGCACCTTTGCCGTCAGGCGGGCTGAGAGGTGGCAGCGCGGGGCGCGGCAGCGAAGCTGCTGGCCGTGTTTGGGGGTTCAAGGCCTTGCAGCCAAAAAGTGCCCGCTCCCCTTTGGACCGAAACACCGGGATCGTGGCTTTTAGGTATTCGGGAAGTTCTCAGGCTGAAATCCCCTCAAATTCTGTGCTTGTCCTCGCGTTTGGCGGCTAGATGACAATATATGGTTTGTTGTGCTCTGTACTGCCTTATTGCACACAGTGCCTCAAAAGCTGTCAGGTCGGGGATCTGTTGCCGCGGGCATTGAAGCCAGCGTAGATTGATTTTTTTTTTTTCCTTCAATTAAAAGAATTTCCTTTTTTTTTTTTTATATCCAGTAATTTTTATTGGATATAAATATATCCAATGTATCCAATATATCCAATAACTATATCCAGTTTTTATATCCAATAATCTAATGCAAAGCTACAACGTAATACATAGCTGTGAAAGATCAGAATATGTAGCTATGAATGACCATTTTAAAAATTAGAAATGATTAGATAGTTGTAAGACGTGGCAAACTACAGGGTAACCGCCAGCTCAGGATAAGACTGAAATGTTTAATCCCTTTTGAGATAAGTGATAGTGAGAATGGGGCAAAGGCAGAAAACCCCAGTTTTTTCCTTTAAAGTTAGCGGTCACATAAAGTCACATCTCTGACCCCCATATTCCCACTTGAAAGTGAGCAAGTTCCATGACTTTGCAAAAGTATTAATCAGGAAAAAAGCACACTTGTTACTTCATGCTGCTTAAAAGGCCTACCCATGTGATACATCAAAAGGAAGAAAAAGTTAAAAATAATCAAAGAAACCTTAGAAAGTTTTTCTATAGAAAAGGTTAGTATTTATAAACTTAAAAATTCAGAGCTCTCTACAGAATTTAGTTTCCATGTTCTCTAAGGAGAGAGAAGAGGGGAGGGAGGAGAGATGGGTGTCTAAACGGCTGAATATTTCCTTGCCAGAAATAAATAAATAAATAGGTATCTATTTATTTTAATATTTTTTCCTAGGCACTGAAGAGGACTTAAGAGACAAACCCCTGATTTGCAGGGGGCGGGGGTGCAACCCAACTCACTCTGCCTATTTCTTACTTAACTTCTTTTTTGTATATAGCTTAAACTCTCCACACTAGGTCATTCAAGTCTTGAGTCACCAGCAAAAAGAAGTCGCTGTTTAAGGTATGGCAGACAACCAAAAGTTCAGACAGCTGCAATGAAGGATTAGTTGTGGGTTTTTCTCACTGCCTTGCTACAAACTGCATCACAGCTCTATGTTCAAACATTATTAAATGGGAATGTTTTCTCTGGCACCGACTACTTCTCCCCACAGTTTAAGTATTGAATTTTTTTAACTGAAGTAGCTTTGGTTTACAGCTCACATTAGAACTTAAAAACATATTTCCATAGTAGCTGGCATATGCAAGCAACTGTTTATTCTCAGTACCAGCCATAATAAACACTTGTACTTTTATAATCCAACAAATCTTTGTCTGATCACAACTCCATTTCAGAGCTGTAAAATTTGCACGCTATTTAAACCTTTTTTCACGAAGACTCTCTAGAAAAGGTTTTCTAAGTCTGCCTCCCTTCATTATCAATATGGACCAATAATTCACTGTAAAGGATGTGAAGATACACAGTGGGTATTACTGGCAGCAGCTTATTGAGAAAAAGCTTTGTAAAGCAGGACATGCTGTGGGATTTTCAGGGGAATAGTTTGTCTTGAGGAGACCCACCTTTAATTCTACCTCGAACTTACTCTGTGAAGTATGAAGAAATGGCACCTCCTTGGTCAGACAGGCTTTCCAGGTGAATTGAGAACAGCATCCGACTAACTTTTGGGTTTATATTTTAGCATTCCAAAGCAGTAAAGCTCTGGAAAATGGAGCAACCTGAATTTGCTTTTGGCTCACGCCTTGTCAACAGAAGTAATGAAGGTCTGCTTGCAGAATCGCTACGGTGAACGAAAGAGCCCAGCAGGACATTTGAATTCCTGTTGAATTTTCCAGAACTGATCATTCTAGAAGTATTTTTTTTTTTGTAGCTGACTTTATTGGCTATTGGAATTGCCGAGACACAGAAGTATGGAGCCTGTGATGCTGTTTTATGGGAACAGACTTAAACTTTGAGGAGATAAATCACTACCACCCTACCACCCTTCTTCCTTTTTTAATGAATATTGCTGTTTATGAGGATGAATTAGCAAGAAGCCGGTAATACACAAAGAATTACTATCAGTGAGAGCAGGTGTTAATTGGAAAAAGGTTAGCACAGTCTGTCAGATACACTGATTTCCAGCCGGTGAATCTCTTCCCTTGCCCAAGCTTTGCTTCTTACGTAAGAAAGATTGTCCCGACAGCCAGCGGTCGTGTTTTTCGTATAACCAAATACCCACTTCAGTGCACCAGCCTTTGCAACTCAGTTTAATCCTCAGCTTTCAAGCAGTTCCCCACCACGCAGGCCCCTGTCCAGCGAGAGATCAAGCACAGGACTCGCATTGCGTGCAGACCCTTGTGCTAGCCATCTGCCAGAAGATGGGACATCACCCAGCGTTCACCTCCAAGCGGTGACTGAACGACATGCTCAGAACTATTATAGCCAACAGCAGCTACCCAAATAGCCAGCTTTGTTACTAGAAAGGTGAGCAATTATTAAAAAGCATAATTGTACGGCTCTACAACAAGCCATGCTACCACCGAGGTCAATATGAATTTCGTCTCCAGGGTCAGCCGCCACACGGTACCGATGCTGCGGTCAAGGCAGTTGCACGAACGCAGTGGCTTCAACAAAATGACACTTCTCTGAGCATCAGCATCATACTGTAAGCCTTGTCAAAAAAAGAAATGGCGAAGAAATCTAAATATCCCATCGGGTTAGGCAGAAGCTGCTAACATCTGAGGCAGACAACTCGCAACGGCATGAATTTGGGGTGGCAGAAAGGAAGCAAGAACCATATTCCTGCAGCCTCCCAAGAAGAGCTGGCAGGATCAGAGAAGTGGAAGAAAAGACACTAATTTATTGCAGTCACATGTAAATGTTGGCATTTAACAATAGCAGCAGCAAAAGAAAAATCAGTTGAAAGAACCTGAGAATGCTGAAAAAAGCCACAATAAATACTGAAGGACTGGAAGAGGAGCTATTTCTCATTAGAAAAGAACAAGGGTTTGAGAACTACTTGTACTTATTAAGAGTGAACTGGCTTGGGACCATATGTAGTGGAAATTAAGAAAGCCAGAAAAAATCCACAGACACTTGAACAAAAGGAAAAAGGGATCACAGTGCCATTTCAGGAGGCCGCAAGAGTATCGGTTGCCTCCTCAAGTTAAATGGAACGGTAAAGGACATCAGACTTACTTAACGTAGGCTTAAGAAAAATAAATCATTGGCTAATGGACATCTTAGTAAATCACAAAATCCCCACCTGAGAAGGCACAATGGCAGGGGATTTTTAGCTGTAAGGTGGAGAGCTGAGGAAATGACTGAACATGAAAAAAAGATCAGCTATGGAAGCCTTAAAGGCAGAATCACAAGCTTACCAGAAAATGGATAATACCTGAGAGGCTTGCAATGGTTGAATAACTGTTTGGTGGAGGGGAAAAATTAGGGTTCACAGCCGCTAAATGTATCCCCAGTGTAACCCACTCAAGTCAAATGAATCGCAAAAGAGGTTAACTCTGGTGCGCAGTGTTTTACTGGTGGAATGAAAATATTCCAGTATTTTAGCACGTACTTTGTTCTTTAAGAAAGATTATAGCAATCTCTGACAATCAGTGCTGGAGAGGGTAATGGAGTTCTTTAACTGGAAAGAAATAATTCTGGGTGGCAAACCAAAGAGGTCCTGGAACGGATTTTCTGTCGTCTCATACCTACTGTCGTCTACGCCACTTGCTTCACCAACAAGCAAAATCTGGCTAGAAGCTTTATGCACACGTTATTTCCACACAAGATGTATAGTTATGGAAGACCTCAGGCCCAGAAACTTGAATTATAGGCACCTGTCTTGGAAACCTTTAAGCTTTTGCATTGCGGTACCTACAGACAGCACACGAGAGCGAGGGCACCACACAAGCAAATAGCCGGACAGTCGTCAGTGCCTGGCAGAGCTCCTAAGTCAGTTTGGTAAATGGCGACAAGAAAAAAAGTAAACTCAAAATGTTGTAAAACGAAGGCAAGGTAGGTGGATACATCCACCTCCAACCAGCTCCATGCCCTTTAATGGTGGGACTTCTGGACTCGAAAGCTAAAGTATCAAAGATGAAGTTATTTGGGCATATGACCTTAACGTCAATGGTTGAGTTCCCGAGGAGGAAATCTGGAGTTGTCCTATGTGGGCTGGAAAGCAGAAGGACAAAAGGGGCCTCCAGAGCAGTAACCTCTCTCTTGAGCATACACACACCTCCAGCAAGAGAAAACTAGGGACAAACTGGAGAAGCTACCCCAGCTGGATATTGTAATACATGTATTTCATGGGGAAGTGATGGTTTACAGTCAACAGCATGTTAAGTTTTAAAAGCAAAGTTAAATTCTTACATAAAATTACAGCACATGGAGTGCTAATATTGTGTGGAACAAAAAGCATTAAGGAAATCTGATACACTCTCTCTATGTTCAAGGCGTACAGCAAGCCAGATTCTGGTCTTGTTACCATAAGTGGAGCTGGGTAAATCTCCTAAAGTGAAAAGGCTCTTGATAGATTTTCATTTTGAGAATAGAACGGTCTGCTCATCGGCTTCAGCAGATTAGTTGTGGTTTATATAAAAGAAGCTAAAAACCCCAATCTGATCTTCCAAACATCCTTCACACACAACTTCAACATCTGAAAATGTTTCATTGCTGTCACAGGCCCCAGGACACTTAAACCTGATCCTGTGGATTCCCCTTCTTATTCTCTGTAGACGCTCAATAGTGTAGACACCATACTTCTAATAGTATACATAAGCCGTAGTGGCAACAACTGGGCAAGGTAGTGTAGATCATGTTTTGCCTTTTCAAAAACCCAAAGCAGGTTTTGTTTTTGCAATTCACTTCCATCCAGCTGAATTAGGGTTCAGTCCTAAAAGCACCGAAGGCTCTTGTCTCCCCTTGATGTAAGCGGGGTGAAACCACGTGCAGGACTTGATCCTTAAAAATAAAAGAGGAAAGCAAAGGATGAAAACCTGGATCCTCCTCTGAGGTCAAGGGGATTTCTGCTCTTCAGTAGTCTTGCGCACTAATTCACTACTCAGCTCTGACACAGTGTTTTCTGGGCCTTTGAAGTACTTCTGTATTGGACTCTGCCATATAGATAATAAAAATGTCAGGAACTCGCACGCAAATATTTTTCATGATTCCACTTAAAATTGCCTCAGTCTCCACCAGCACTTACTTTTGGGGGAAAACTGTGCAGATAGTCCCACCAGACTGAAAAAAACCCATGCAAACTGTTTTCTGCAGAAGAGAACAGTAAATACATCGATCATCGTTATTTTATACAAGATTGGCCCCACCTCGCACAGGAACCACACCTTGTTTCAAGAGAAAGAATTGTTAGGAAGAAGGAATTATTTATTATTCAGTTCTAAGTGACCTCAGTTTCACATCACGGAATTTAATTTAGTTTTTAAGAAAAATCAACGCTGCTTCCAGAATTCTTGAAGCAATTTTTACAAGATCACTAGTTGTGCTCTGTTATTCGTCTTATTTCAGTTATTTAAATGTACCTTAATACCTTTCAGGTGCACTGGGATTCAGTATCACTTTATTCATCATCACAGAAAAAGACATATATAAATAATACAATACATAGCTCAGAAAGTCTAGAGGAACTATTCTGTCTTCTGTGGTTCATAATCTGACAAAAAGTCTTCGGAATGTACATAACTTAGTAGAACAGCACTGAAATGAAGACCCTTAAGTGTTAGCTTAGAAAATACAGTCTGTTTTGTTGTGTTTGTGTAAAGGAAATAAAGCTCAAGAGGAAAACCCATATGCGCCCATTCTGCAAATGCACAGTGAAAAGCCATGCTCACGGAAGAGTCAGTGCAGCATGGAAGTGATCTTTCAGGAGTGGATCTTGTGACATAAGGTGGAGCTTAAAGGAGCAGCTTTGAGGTATATCTAACTGGAACTACAGGTGACCAAAAACAATAGTAAGGAGCAACGGTGAGCCTTCACTTTTGTAAAATACTTTGTGTGATTTCACTCATCAGGATTCCTTCTTTTCCTCCACTTCTAACAGCTCATCAAGGAATTCCACAACTTCACCCTAGAAAGGATTAAATTTAACAGAAACAAGTTAACCCTGTACTGCAAAATCAGTAGAAAATTTAAACTATTTTAATCAAACTGTAATAATAGGTGCCTAAATATTTTGCAACACCCTTCATACAGAAGCTAGCACAACAAACCTATAAAATGCAAGTAACTTGCCCATACAGGGGTAGCACAAGTACTTGCAGTGACATACAGACCTTAGAAGAAGGAAATGTTACACTTCACAGTAAATCCTTTCGTACTTTTCCAGGTATTTAAATAGACAATGAAATCCTCAAACTTAGAAAGTAGAGGTATAAATGTTTAAAGCATCTGTTAAATTAGGAAATTGCTAAAGTACCAGAAAACATTAAAGAATTTTAGAAAGCTTCAAAATTCAAAGCAGAAGTGTTTTGTAGAACCGTAACTTTGGCTTTGCATCTGCCTGCTCTAACCGTTTATGTCCTCTGTTACACCCTTCAACACACACCTCCTCCATTTTCAACCACTGATCTTTACCTGCCACGCTTCAATGCAGCAAAAATGTAAAGAACCAGAGATACCAGAATGTTTTCCATACTGGAAACAAATACGCTGGGTACAGATTCAGACCAGAAAACACTGTATTTACAACGTCCACTCTGCTAATACGGGGTACCAACACAACATAACAATCCAACTTTCTGTATTTAAACTACTCCTAACGTCGTTATATGTCCTATACCACAGTCAAGTGTCTTCCCGCAGTCAAGCCTGAGTATTTTGGGATGATACAGCCCCATCGGCTGCAATTTACTGCCTTGTCAACCAAGCTACAGTAACTGAGCTAAAACCTGTGGTAATCACTTTCAGCCCAAGGTAACACCTTCAGCAGTAAAAGGCAAGTAGCTAACAGCAAACGTGCAGCAGCACCTCCGACTATTCAAAACTGACTGCAGCTGGCACCCTCAGAAATACTAGTATTTTCCAGTTTGCCTTCCACGGACGGCTCAGAAACAACACTGCCTGAGATGGGAGGCCCCGTGGCAATGCCTGTGCGTATTTTCACTTTTTGATACAACTCAAATACTGAGCTGGAAGTGAGATGTGGGTGCTCAACGTTACTTTTCCAGCCTTTTATTCCAATAACTACAATGTTCTGTTGAACTGTTTTAACTGGGTTTTTTAAAAAACTTTCCTGTCCTTCCTTTCTCGACATAAACCCATGTTCTAAGAAGGTCTTAAGATGTCATTTAGGTTTTTTCCAAAACAAATCGTCACTTTCTGACAGAAAAATATTCTGCTGCAAAAATATGATCAGCTCTTACTCACTCTCATGTTTACAATAACGAGAATTTGTAAGAGTTATTTTGAAAGCAAGTCATCCTTGCTTGGACGCTCATTCTTCCTCTTCCCTTCACCCTCCATTCCAAGTCTTTGTGAACTGTCTTAGGCTTCCGAGTCTGCTCGATGAAGACCGCAAACAGTATTTTACAATCCTAATTAAATTTTAAGCACATTTTTGTCTAGAAAGGTATTCCTTCGGAAGACAGCAACTTCCAGACACACACAGTCTGAGACTCAAAATTCTACAGTCTTCTGGTGAGGAAAGGGCATTAAAATCTCTGTCAGTGAAAATAATAAAAGGAAATAGAGAAATTTTTTTCTATTTTGAATACAACAACTATATTATGGATATGGTGATTAAAAATATTAACATCACATTTTTCAGAAGTGTGATTAGCAAGGAGAGAAATAATGAGAACCAACCAAACAAAAATAAAAGCGGGAGGAAAGCTGGCTGAAATAACTGCTGCTCTTGTTCCCTGCTTCACAGTTCCATCTCAAAAGACTGTTGAGTTTTGCAACTATGAAGTGGTTTAGCAAGTCCTGAAGGACGGCAATTTATTTTGCTTTGAATTTGTTCAAAACATGCAAGTATCCAATTCAATAAACACACAAGAAAAAAACGCCAGCGCTTTCATATTCCCTACTCGTCTTCCTGGTTGCAGGAAATCTGGCAATTGGAAAACAGGAATTCGGCATTTCTGCACGTTTTCCTTTGTTAGAAGTTATTTTGATTGCCTAAGGAGCCCAATTGTGGGAGGAACTCAATACCACTTCACAAATGCCCATGAAGAAAATAGCCACGAGGTCCAACAGTCACTCTGCAAGCAGCTGAAAGATACAGAAACGGAGGCACAGAGGACTTCAGGTCAAGTTTTACAGCACAATCCCCAAACTGTGGGCACGAGCATTTGGGTGCCTCTGGACGGACTAGAGACAGGCAGGTCCCATTAACTCTGAACAGAGTTACGAGACTGGGAACACAGGTGTCCACTACAGGGGTCCCAGACCTAATGCAGACTGACTCCTTTTACACCTCAGGATCATAGTTTAATGAAAGAATAACAGATATTAAAAAGGATCTCTCTCCTTGGTCTACCTGTAAAGGCAACCCTCAAAAGGTAAGAGTCTGAGAGGTAGGGTGAAAGGTATAACATCTGACTGGATGACCCAGAATTACGTATAAGGAAGAGAAGCGGATTTCAATATTGTACCTTTGGTAACTCTACCGTACGGGAACTTAATTCAATTCATCTTATGGTCAGTAAGATAGGATATTTCAGGAGACACAAAAGATCCAGACAGAATCCAGGATTTTTAATTCTGGTTATGTCTTCAAATCCAGAAACATGTAAGAAGCCCAAGTTTTAAATGGAAAAGGATATTAAAAGCAACAGTATTAAAAAAAAATAATAATTGACTGGAATCTCCCATGCCTAAAATCGATCTCTGAAGGAAAGTATGACAGTAGCTGCTGCGGTCTAATGAGAAGTTCTGGCGAGCAAGAGAGGTTGAAATACGGCAAAAATATAAAAATAGTTGCTGAAACAATATACATCCAGAAAATACGCTGTAATGCAACTGAATAATTGCCTGGATGTTGGTTATTTTTGGAAAGGCAAAAACTCCAGATTACAGTTAAAGACAAACAAAACCCGTAGGTAAAGTATTTTAGCCTGCGCGTTCACGGGCAGAACGTAAAACATTTGCAAGTTGTCCATAGTGTGGTCGGCAGCCTAATGAAAAGGCGGTAACGCTACGTCAGAAGAGCTGATCCCATTGTCACACTAGCAGCTATGAGCAGGTTGATCACTGTCCTTGCCCCATTAGCACTCACTTGACACCGCATCAGGCATTTTGCATGACTGAAGTCAGCAAATATTTCACAGGTGTTCATTCCAGGGAAAAAGCCTCCTGCCCGCTGGTACCCAGTAACTTCACGCCGGCCTGCAGTTCTGGATTCTGAAATGATTCTCCGATACGATTTAAGCATTCAGTGTGACAAAGTTCCTCCCGTTACCTGGTATGCTCTTTGGCTCCTACCTACCTTACTAGGAAGAACATCAAATTTTACAGGCAAAGTCAGCTGGAAACCGGTAATTCTGTCTGCCGCCAGCTACTAGAAGGGACAAGAGCCACCCAGCTCTAAGGCAGGTTACATAAATATGCTGCTCAGACACAGTGCTGATGTAAATCAGAGTCGAGCAACATACGGCCCGAAGCATGATGTAGCTGTCTGGCTGGTAGCTAGTAAATCAGTACGTGAAGGCTGACTAAGCTCGGGGAAGAGAAGGGTTTGCCGCCAGACCAGTGCAGGCCTGACAGTTAGGCAGCCAACAACTGGAAAGTACGCACACGTGGACTGCGTGGTCAGCTGCAGCGAAGCACGTCCTCCTTACGGAGCTGGCCTTCGGTCCACAGCCATTGCCTCCAGGTACAACAGCTCTGCCGGCACCCCACGACCTCCCTCCCTGTGCTACCAACCTCTTCCCTCTCCCAGCCCAGGGACAGTCAGTGGCGAGTGGGAGCGACAGTCCAAGGATCTATGGGAAAAGAGGGGATAGGTCTAGACTAAAATATGGGAGGCACGGTATCGAACAGCAGAAGGGGAACGCTCTCAGATTGGTGTGAGTGGTAGGAAGAATCAGAGAAGCTGATCTGATCAACTGGAGCCTCTAATTATCTGTTAGATATGCAAATAGAGCACACTTGGCTTAGATTAACAACTGAACAGAGGCGCAAACAGAAAGAACAAGTTTTGTACCACAGCAAGTCATTGAGGAAGGTTTTACAGGGGGTACGTAAGTGGATTATAATAAAAAATAATTTTAAAACAGAGTTCTTGGTCAATTCTGAATAAGCTAAGCCAGGCTAGTGAGACTGGTGCACTGTTATAAGCGAAGCCAGGGCATTTGAAAAAATAAGTCCTAAAAAGGAGAAAAATGCAGAACTCCTCACTTATTACCACAAACTGAGTGTCCAAGACCAAGGTACACATTGGGCCACGGGTTGTTGCTGGCGCTTCCTTATGCAACATTAAGTGCTGCATTCACACACACAAAACACAACGTTTTAGAAGAAACATCTGTACTTCGGAGACTCCTAGCCAGCTATTAAAATAAACAACGAAGAGGAAAAGCTACCAGTACACAGCTCAGTTATGGCCCACTGGAGTCTGATGGTCCATCACCAACTTTTCTCTCGACAGCAGCATTTAAAAACAGTAGCAAGCAGGAGCAGTTGTACTGCTCACGGACAGACCCCGACCCTTTGCCGTTGGTTGCGAAGACTAAGCGTTGCCTCCTAGCAAATAGTAATCATTCATGGGTCCTTGCCTCCACCTACAATCTGTTCTGTCCTTCCTCAGCGTGGACTGGAAAAGTTCTGGGGACAAACAGCTTTCTTGCAAGAACCCATACTTCTTCCACGCAGTTCCACTGATGGCCTTTTCTATAGGGACTCCATAGGCACTGCAGTAGGATAGCCTGTTCTTCAGGGAAGTAACAGAGAACATTAAAATAACAGTGTTCTAGAATGAATTGAGACCTACAGAAAAGTAGTATTATGGACATGCTTTCATGCATGATTATCAGTGAATGAATAAGAAACAGCCTTTATCTCAACTCATCCAGCAAACTGAGCCTCAAGAGACAATACGCAGAGCAAGAAGAATTGGCTGGATCTTTGTTTCCTTATAATCTATGACCTAGAGGGAAAATATGTATCCCACAAAATGGCCCCCCCCTTGCTTCACTCAAGGAAAGAAAATTATTTTTTTCTGCAAATTATTTTATGGGCTTGTGGGCCCACAGGCAGCTTCACAGACAGCAAAAAATTCAGATTTTTGCTAAAGTTCAAAGATCTTAATGACTGGAAACTTGTTCAACAGTGAGAGTAACAGATCCGATTCCCTTACATACTGGGTGCAGGCAGTAAGGTTGTGGCAGCGGAAAGGGTTGCGGAGCGGTCTCTGTGAGGAGAGGTAAGGGCTGCCCTGTAACTAATGAGTAACCGTCCTGTAACCGCCCCAGTAACTAATTTGAGTAACTAATGGAAGTAGTAACAAAGAGCTAGGTTATGAAAACCAGCAGATTTTGTTTGAGGGCGAGTAACCATCTTGGAAGAGCGAAGACAAAGGTTGGATATGGTGGAGGATACGTGCTCCCTGGGCCTGACAGAGCCTGTAAATGCACGCCACACAGCCCACTGGCCAGTGATATTCCGGGGGGGACACACATGATGACACATCATTTCGGGATAACAGCAGACGTGTCAATGAGTGGCTCAGCCTGAAAGGTTCATTCAGCCTTCGACCGAGAAAAAGTTCCTTGATCTAACCTTGAGTTAAAACACGAGAGTTCACTGAAACCACCTCAAAGCCCTCCCGGATCCTCCACGCGCAGTACAGACCAGGCTGGACATTCCTCGCATTCTAGCAGGGGAAAAAAAAATCCCTCAATTCTTTGTGCAGAAAAATTATTTGGCCCTTAACTTGTTTATTTTGCAGATACTTAGTCCACACTGTGACCCACTGTCACATGCTTTGAGGTTGGGTTTTTTTTTCAATATTAAAAGAGCTTAGTTGTTCTTTACGTGTATGTTAACTACTTTCTCAAATATTTTTCCATTTTATTTTTTAATGATATATTCTGAACACATAACTGTTCTCTTCCCATATACTATGGGAAATTGCAGTACACTGCAGTTATTACAACAGTATTTTACAGTAATCCAATAAAAGTGCTTTCCTCTTAACATTTTTATCATGCCTATAAAACACGAGTCAACCCCGTTTCACAGCAACTTCAACATTGCTTCTAGGGGCTTTGTTTCTGAGCTCTCTTGCCTGCTTTACACTGCACACAGAAGCTGAAGAAAACCTCGGCAGGTAAAAATTCCTCCGAACGTCAGTACCTGCAGCTGGGGGACATCCTGCCATTTAAGCCCAACCATGCTTGCGGCTTCCCACGGTAGGTGGTTTGAACGGCAGGAGGAACATCTTTGACCAAGATACACACCCGACGGTAAAGAAGCACGGGGGGAAAGCAGGAAGCTTCTGGAAAGCCAGCCACACGGGCAGTATCGCCACTACGAAATGACGATGAAAAAATCTCCTTTTCTTTCTTCTTCAAAGAAGCGCATGTTGAGCAGGGACCGTAACGATGCCAATTAGCTGGCAGCTCTCTCTGAAACAGCTGTCACCAGCTCTTCTCAGTGCAGCGATGCTGTTGTAGCCGTGTTGGTCTGAGGTCACAGGCAGGGCAGGGTTTACAGGTCTGCAGTTACAACTGGCCATTACGAGCGCGCTTGTATAAATCATTTGAACGTATGCAAAAAAGTGAGTTAATAAAGCTGAAAATATGTTGTCAGCGATTCCTGAACAGAAAAATAGGCTGAATTCAGATTATTGTTTGCTGTCAGTAGTCCACTGGGCCCTCGTGCTTTGATGCTATTCTGTATGTTCTCTTTCCACCAGTCGCATTAGTTTAACACTCATTGTCCTTTGCATCACACTTAGGAATGGAGCATTTGAATTTCAGCTACTATACAAATGGACACACACGTCACGTACAAACAAAAAGAACAAGATGCCAAAAAAGCGGGTCAAAGCTGCCAACAGTTTTTCACCTACTGATTAAGTACTAAAAGAAAAATCACATTGCAGAATCATCCCAGCCAAATACTCGTGGTTCTTATCTAATTTAGAACAGCTAAGTAGCTATCCCTGAAAAAAAATTCCTCAAGAACACTGATTTTATGGGCCAGAAACATGTCTCATACAGTTAGTGTACAGCTGAAGTTACACCTACACTAGCTGAGTGTCTGGCTCCTAACGGCATTTCAGTTTGCTATTTAAATCTGTGCAATACTAGGAGTTGTACCTATTACAGATTTTATGCATTACATATCTGAACAGAAATCAAAAAGCTTGACTATGCGTGGCTAACTAAGATGACAAGACTGTGCAATGTTCTTTTAACTTCACCGTGGAAAATGGTAAGGATATTTAATAATAATTACTCTTAAGAAAAAGTAATTTGTAGCTAGTTGGCGCTAATATTCTCTGTCACCTCTACTGTGTTAAATGTTTGAACTAGAGTTTTTCATTTCCTTGTGGAAAAACATTAATAAAGTAACATGAACAGGACAGTATTTCTTGTAGTGACATGTGTAAAAATCATTACTGCATGTTCCAGCCTCTGCAATTACTGCCGTGTATTATTGGAAGAAGCCACATGTTCTCACTCGCTTTGCTAATGGGATTTAAAAAGACACATGGACGATCTGGGATACGGGGGCACTGAGAAGTCTGAATAAAGTGAGATTCTTCACTTGGGAATAATGACATATTCGCACAGGAAGAGGACCTTTTGCCACACCAATCCTTTTGCTTCACTCAAGGGAAGAAAATTATTTTTTTCTGCAAATTATTTTATGGGCTTGTGGGCCCACAGGCAGCTTCACAGACAGCAAACATGGACCACAGAAGCTCACAAAAGGTATGGCCTATGGCCCGAGAAGCACATGGTTTAAATAAACAGAGTGCACTAAAAAGAGAGGTTGCCTCCATCCTTAACAATTTTTAATAAAGCTTTTACTGTAACACCTTATCTGGGTTTTTCATCAGTTTTCAGCATTCCTACGGAATAAACTTTTCTATCCGTGCCAGAATATTAAAAAAAAAAATTCCACTTACGCTACCAGGCCCTGCCCATACAGCAGAAACTGCAAGGTAGCGATTTTACCTTTGTGCTATTCCTGCTCTGTCTGGACTCCCTGGAAGGCTCCTGCAGCCAAAGACAAGTTCTGGTAGCCAGGGATTTATGAGTTCACCACCAAAAGCCAGAGCCAAGCCAGAGGCACGGACAGCCTCCATCCCTCCCAGGTTCTTCAGCCCTAGGAAGGGAGGGCACAGCTTTTCCCCGGGAGAGGAGAACGATTAACTTTTCTAATACGATGAGAGTGTGGGGTAGGGATATCTGTGGCACGACCAGGCCCAGTAATTTTGGTTGTTTAACCCAAATACACAATCCAGCGTAACGCGACTTGCTTGTCACTTCCCCAAAAGTTTAATTGACGTTTCCACTGTACTCCCCTCCTGCAGATGGCAAGGTCATTTATAATTGCACTGGTGAAAAGGGCTACAGGAATGAATGCCAGCCAATGAACGCTTGTTTATTCTACACACAGTGCTTCAGGCTGAAAGATTGTCTCTCTAATCCCTTCTTGTAACAACATATGGGGAAAGCCCTCACAATGGGCTGCTTCTCCCCTTCCTTAATTACTCATCTCTGTGTTTTGAAGCAGCAGATGTGAAAGAAGGAAAAAAATTACAAATTAAGTTTATGCCTAACATAAGAAAACATTACGGGCAAAGCACAAACCAACAGGGGGAATATAAAAAAGTGCTCAAGTATTTCACACCCTGATGAAAATCCATACAGGCTAGTCCTCATCTAAGCTTAACCTTATAACAAGCTTATTAAACTGTCTTTCACAGAGTTTTATCACAATGGAAAGTCTTCCTAAAGTCTGGTAACCTTGCAATGGAATTTTACGTATAGAGTTGTTTTCAGGTCACTAGCATACTGAAGGCAGCACAGACATGTTATTACTTCTCCACTATAAAATATTATCTCTCCCTACGTGCCCGGTAACATAAAAGTTGCAAAGGTGATTTCATTTTTTAACGTAAACCATCTTTCTCTTTTCTAACTAAAAAAGACCTTAGCAGTGCTCATTACAAGTACCCTACCCCATGCCATAACTGAACGTAGCTCTTTGCCGATGCCAGCAATG
The DNA here is from genome assembly GCA_034782735.1 of Sagittarius serpentarius. NCBI lineage: Eukaryota > Metazoa > Chordata > Aves > Accipitriformes > Sagittariidae > Sagittarius > Sagittarius serpentarius. The sequence continues at coordinate 11,116,390 of JAVKLA010000010.1, read as the reverse complement.
AACTATTCCATCATTTGAGGATTTTTTAAACCTTTAAATGAAAGGTTCTGAAAACAAAGCAAAACAAAAGGCAGTCCAAAGCCTCTATGATTTATACTTTAGTTTCAGCTGTGGGACACAAAGAAATGCCCTTTCAACAATTTAACTGCTTTTCTTGCACAAAAAATCCACTTCACATATTTCCAGTCTAATAGTAGTCATTGTATGTTATTTGGCCATGAATTCCAGCCATTGAAGAAGCAAGACTGGGTGACCAAAATGTTACTGTGCAGAAAAAGATAACAGATAACAAGACTCCCTTTAGACAAAAATTACAATTTAGGTGGTTACTTCTGGACAAAATTATAAGGAACTTTAAATCTAATTTAAACAACATTTCAGAAAAGAAAAACCAGAAAGACGTTGGGGTTTTTTATATGTACACACACACACACACACACACACACACACACACTACTTCTCTGCCCCCTGGTGTTATAGCTTGCAAACTGAATTTTCTTTTTTTGTGGGCCCAGAGCATTATATTTACCTTTGCGTTAATACTGTCCATATTTTTCTAAGCGGTACGTGATGTTCTTTGGGTTTGTTTCTTATATCCCATTTACAAAAGAAAAGTTTATGATAAACGGGTCACGGTTACAAGAAGACTCTTCCATATCAGTTAAACCCTGGAATTCCATCTATGACTCATCTTCACTTTAACGCGATTGCTGTTTTTTTGACCACGATTTCCTTTCTAGAAAACTCACCTCATCATCATCCATCAGATGTTCCTTTGCGAATTCATACATTTCCAACTGGAGCGTGGTTATGTTGTGGTATCGAACTGCCTCCTATCAAAAAACAAAATTTCTGTGTTACTTTAGGGTAGCAAGACGGGAGTGTCATCACATGTCACCTGAAACTATTCCAGTGAAGTCAGACCCAGACTTAGCAGAAGGCAGATCCTGGGAGGGTGGGTTATAACGTTTGAGAAAGGAAAGAGCAGAACAGTGAGCAGCGTATCCAATGTCTGCTGTGGATCTTTCTGAGGACAAGCTCCATCGGTGTGAGAAGAACAAAGCACTCTCCTCATTCTCATGTTTCAAAGCACTGGCGAGTCCGAGAGCAAGGAATGAGACTGCCAGAGCCGAGCGGCAGCCCGTGCCTGCATTCCAGCGGGCTTTGGACACGAGAAAGCCTCCGTCTCCCTGCGTGCTGGCGTAGGGCGGCAGGCAGTTCTGGGAAAAAGAGACGCTAAGCTATTTTGCATGATAATGACTCACCACCCCAGCCTGAGTCTGGGCTAGGGAAATTCTGCAGGGTCACCCACCTGTCCCTTCCCGGGCTGTTTGCCTGGCCAGCACAGCTTAGCTCAGTCACCTTCTCTCCTATTTGTGAATACCAACAGTAATCTACTTCGAGTATGCCGTTTAACTCTTTTCGGGGAGGAAAACAGGAGACTTCCTCTTTCACGAGAGCATCTAAAGCCTAGCGCTGGAGCCAAATGCTGCTGTCAGCCCGCTACCACTTTGGGAAAATAAACCAGAGCGTTACGGTTTTCATGGCAAGTGATTAGGAGAGCCAGCAACTTCTGTTCACGGTTACAGGGATCAAAGTATAAGAAAATACAGCTGTGTGCATTTAGTATTTTATATGTAAAAATCAAATTGTCTGTAGGCCCCAGCTCCTGAGAAGTTATCAATGAAACATTAAGAGTTAATGAGCGGGGCCCTTGTTCTGTCCTCTCTGCACACGTACGCCAAATCTGTCTGCGGTTTGCAGTTTTATACTGTTGCTACCCCTCACCCCCGCCACCGTCAAACCATTGTCTCCCATATGGCTATAAAGCACAGCTGCGTTCCCAAAAGCAGTGACAAAGGAGCGGTCCCTTTCCCCCGCCCCGCGAGCTCAGACTCGCTGCTGCTGCCGCCGCCGCCGCCGCCGCCTGAAAGAACCAAATGCATTTTTGCCGCCTCCGGTCTCGGCCGGCCCCGCAGGGCAGGCCTGGGTTTCCAGCGTGCGGGTAACTGTGTGCTGCACGTAACAGCTGTCCACAAAGAAAAACCACTTAACTCAAATGGAGTGGTATTTCTGACTTGAGCTGGCTGGCCCGAGAAGAAGGAAAGTGTAATTATCAAATTAGTACGACCTGTAAGGTGCATACATGAACGCCTCTGCAGTGCTGCCGCGGATAAGTCGGTCACCTAAGCACCGCACCGATGTGCTGAGTTTAACGCAGCACTAAGAACCAAGGGCTTTTGGGCCGGTACAGCTCGCGGTGACTGAGGTGTCTGAAGAAGCAACATGGAAAGGGCAACTGGAATTGTGAGGTGCCCGCTGTTGCTTCGGCTGGGTTAACTTACATGACTCTTCCACGGAGAAGTCATGCCCTCAGAGAAAGACAAGGCACTAAACTGAATTTGTGGAACGCGTATTGCCAATGACCAGCTACTTGCACAGCACATACCACTGATGCCTAAGGAGTCACTCGGGTGTCACAAAGCAGTTAATTCAGTTGCACGGCCTAAATCCTGGTAACAAGAAATGACAGAGAATCCAGTTTGATTGTCAGAGTGCAGGCTGCAGGAGTCCAGAAACACAGCGAAGATGCTCTTACGTGTAAAATTTCCTTGGACGTGGAAATTCAAGAACAGCACAGAGACCCATTTTTAGAGTAATTTTTCAAAGTCAGATCACAATCACTGCTGGATGGACTGGTGTTTACTGTGGGTTCCTTGCAGCAAGTATTCTAACCAAGGTAATTAGAAACAATATGGTCCTGAGCCTTTTTCCATCCTCAGCCACCCAACTATGTTCTAAATGGAGTAAGCGCAAAGTGAGTTGAGCTGGGGTTATCGTCTCCGGACACATTTCGATGCCCATAGAACCTGAAATAACAAGCAGGTGGGCAACTGAGTGTTGGCAAATAGTAAGTGATTGACAAAAGCCCGCATGTCACTGGAGCGATCTTTCCCTCAGGAGATTTCAGGGGCCAGCTGCTTTATTTATCGAGGTAGATAAAGACATAAATATGCATAAGTGGCAGACAAGTACCAGCAGGAATTTACTTGTCATCACATCATATTACATCCTACTGTAGTATATTCTAACACAAAGGGAAGAACTATTGTGACATTCACTGTCGACATTACACGGTATATGTACATCTCTCTATACAACTTTCTACATGGTTTTAATAAAACAGTGTGCGTTTAACTCCAGAGCCAATGATAACCCCCATTTTCCCAACCTCTGACCCACTGAGTGTCAGGGAAATACCTAAATGTGTCTAGAAGGCATTTTAAGTAATTCACCTACCGATCTGGGCTGAAAATCCTCTTCTTTAAGTCCCCATTTGTCTTTGTGGTACTGGTAATAGACCATGTTTTGTTTCATTACTTCATCTTTCTGGTCAAATAGAAGGTAACTAGCAGCACAGGAAGCTGCATTCTTCATGTCATTCACTAATCAATAAACACACAAAAAAATCCAGATAAGGCAAATGAACAAATTCCTACTGTTATCTAAGCTCTGAAAAACTCAGATGGAAACAGAACCGCTTTTTTACCTCCCCACCAGCTACACAGAAAAAAACCTGCTTCCCAGAAAGGATATGCTGGTTTTGTGTTCTGAAACAGGTAAGGCCATGATTCAAATATGGGGACTTACCCCTGATGGTGTTCTATAAAAATCCTAACCAAATGTCCCTCCCAGTACCCCAGTATCAGTGAGGTACCAGCCCGCAGCTTAGTGATTCCCATTGGGGCATTTATTAAAAAAAACAATCAAACAAAAAAATTTAAAAAACCCCCACTTCTTTGTACTGGAATTGACAAAGAGGGAAGAGTCAATGTGTAAAACGCGTAGTCAAGTAACATAAGCAAAAATCATTAATGGCTTGATGCTACGTGGCTGGATGTGTCTTCCCTTTGATGTTGGAGCCTGCAGGCGTAGCTGTAAGGGCTACACGTGTTCTTTACTGTGCAAGTAGCTCCTCAAGAAACGACAGAATTCACTGGATGATTTACCCATCAAATACGTAATGCCTGAGCAGGAGAACACTACAGTTTCTGCTAAGCGGTCCCCTCTTTCTTCAAAACCCATTTAGCCCCATGGGCACCATTCTAACAGGATTACAGGAATCCACTAGCAAAAAGCAAATAGTATGAAATACTCTGTAGGTTTGTCTGTGGAAGAAATTCTGAATAGCAAATTGAAAATTGAGTATTTACTCAATAGAATAAGTGGTATTATGTTAAATGTGTTGCACTGACGTCACAAGCTTTCTTCTCTCTGAGTAAGTTAGAAGTTTAGAAAATGATCTCTTGTTAGAGCTATACATTCAGATGCTTAACAACCATGTGGGCCTGACAGCTTGACCACCACGGCTTTTTGGCACAAACCATGTTTTTTTGTAGACAGGTATACAAAATGCATCTGTGTCACTGCACATGTTCCAATGTATAGGAAGTGGCTGGCACTGTTTACCCTAACTTGTTATATTATAAGTTACTTCAAAAAGGCAGAAGAATTGGTGTATCATTTAAATATCTAAAATACATACGATGAACATTTATCAAGCGGAGACCAGTCACAACCCTGCATAACTTAAAACAGTGGGGTTTGCCCCGCCCAAAATCCAGCCCTTATGGGACTTATGTTCAGCAATTTATTTTGTCATGGACAATTTTATGAGCACGGGCTCTATACCTAACACTTATCTCCGTGGCTGTTACCCACGGTTATACAGGGAGAAGAAGACGCCAGGCAGCTCACACCTTCTGCCCCAGAACAGGCTAAAATGCAGATTCTGGAGGCCACTATTGATGTTCTCAAGCATTATAACTAGAGGGAAAAGGTTATGAATGGAAACTGTCCCGCGTCATACCAATGGTATTTAAGCACACGAAATCACTACTTACATTTATAATACGCAAACTGCAAGTAATGGTACATGGTGGCCACAAATTTCTCAACAACAAAGCCTCCTATAATGGGTGTCAGATTACTCTCACACTGCACTTTGCATGCAAGGACTTCAATATAATGATCTAGAAGGAAGAAAAAAAACCCGCATAGGATATGGATAGCGCACAGTGAATTGTTATAAGCCTTCCCGTTAGCTACCCATTAAAATTTGGCCTCCTAATGCTCTCGTGGGTCCTGTGCATCTGCATCTTGCTGCTTGGCAGTACCGAGCACCTACAACTCCAGCTGAAGTACATACCAAGCACCGGTACTCAGCCCTTCTGTGAAAATCAGTGCTGTCTGGACTTGAAATGGATCAAAGCTGCAGTTCCAGAGAACTAAGCAGTTAGGTTTCACTTACACCTACAGGCAGTCTGTGGTGGTAGGTTTTATATAGTGCCGCATTATTTCCTACCTGTGAACTTAACAATGCTTTTTTTTTTTTTTTTTTTTAAAATTTTGAGCACCTTTGCAATTTCATGAAATTATTGCATGAATAAGGTCCACATGCTGCTGAGTACAACTGTGTCGCAGAGATATAGAGCAGGCGATTGCAAAATAAACCGCCAGAGATGGCCGCATTTTGTGCCAGCAGTTTGGATGTTCTAAAAGAGAAGAAGGTCACAAATATGCTGCTTGCTATGGGACAACCATCAGCCAGAAATGTTTAAGTTCCCAAGCTTACCCGGTCTACAAAAGCTTGCTACAATGGGATAGGACGAGAGGTGATCTCATCTTCAAGAAAACACGTTCCGAGAACACCTTCCGTCAAAGAATTACAACCATTTTCAGGATATGTAACATTCGACACCACCACCGAACAGAAATATTTTGAAGCCTTAGTTTCCCTGTCAGCCACATGTGGCAGGTGAAAGCAAGTTATCTGAGCTTGTGCAGCAAGTCTCTGACCAAGGCAAAAGGCCCCTTCCGCTGTCTTCAACTCTGACAGCTCCTAACATGAAGAACGCTGAAGCTAACTAAAAATGATTGGCCAAATGAAATTACCAGACCCATCTTTTACAAGAACAGTGGAGTCTCCAGACACAGTGGTGTTCAATTCCAGCCAGCACTGAAAGCCAGAGACGCAAGTTCCTCAGGGAAGCGATCCCATGCAACGAGGACAGCTGGCTTCCAACCGTAACCCATTGCTCAGGGATAATTTCCATGTTAACGTAAGAACTCTCCGTTCTGATTTTCTGACAGCCCTCATTTACGTTACTGGGATTAAACAAAAGAACAACAAAGCAAACCAGAATTCAGGCATTTTTCAGTGGACTGAATAAGCTCGTATTGGCCCAAACTGAGCAGGGGGCATCATGTGCATTTCACGCCGCGACCTGCGGAACAGGACATTGGCAGCCGGTCCCGCGGATAAACTGAAATGCACTTTTGGGACATCTTTCCTTACCGTTCCCTGACTCTCACCTGCAATGGAAAGATAGAAGTCTTTAAAATCTTTGATCTCTCGGGAGCCTTCACAGGCTGCCGCACAGTCATCGTAGGCTTTGAAGAAATCAGGAAGAGCCAGTTCCATGTCTGAGATGGACGTTCCCCAATTGTCGCCGTTGTACGCCCTCACAGCCCTGACAAAGAGATTCTGAAAAATGGGCAGGAATGAAAAGCAGCAGTGACTGCTCTGTGGAAGGCTGTGTGTAAATGCAAATACAGCAAATGATGTCTCTGCATTTCTGGATTACTAGACAAGCTGTTACCCAATTAATGTGAGGACAACAAATAAAGATGGCTAGTGGATTTTACCAGATATTTCGTAGAGAGCAGAGTAGATAATTCCATTTCAGATCAACAGAAAAACCTGCTCGACAGAAGTAACAGTGTGAGTCTAAAGCACAGGTTCTGATAGAGATTTTCAATGGAATCTTAACACCAAATGTCCAAGTTATTTTAAGCTGTGCAGCTACACCACTCGTGCATTTGAATAATAAGATGATTGCGGACAACAGCAAGAGGGAGAGCAAGAACTGAGAACAAGTAAGCAAATGAGATCCTTGAATCTCACACAATAAGAGGAGTAATAGAACAGTTCCACAAGACCAGACTCTCAATAAAAAGCATACCTCATAAGGCTTTGTCTCCAAGTCTTTAATATGCTCCTCAGCATCAGGTATGCTTTTATAGTAGGCCATATTTCTTTGCATCATTTCATCATCTGGATGCTTCAGAAGAAATGTGTGAGCTGCTGCAATAGCTTTTGGAAGATTATTAGCCTAAACAGGGACGGGGAGAGGAGGAAGGGGGGAAAAAAGGTTAATTGGACAAAAACAGTTCGAAGTTCCCCAGTTCTTGTCAATGAACTTTCCTGCAGCCTCTATATGCCCCAACCGCAGTCTCAGCAGATACAACGGTACAGTAAAACTGATAGAATTCATCTCAGTTTTACTCCTAGCTGCATCACTGTGAGCATTTTTTAAAAAATATTAAAAGGCTATTATCGTTGCAGATAGCATAGATGATGATCGTAAGTCAAAAAGACCGACTTTTTTTCCCCTTCCCCCACCCCTGTTCATAAAGTTGACAAGGCACAAGATTATCCTGTTGATCCCGTGTGGGATTAATGTCACAGAAATTACTGGTGCTCATCTACGGCTACTGGGCAGGAGTCATCGCTTACCACGTTTACGTGGTGTTTATGTTGCTTATTTGCCTAGCAGCACAGAAGACGATATTACAAGAATATATCATCCTGATGGTGTTACGAAGCGGGAGCAAACAGCAGGGACTTGCTTAATAATTGTGTCTTAATGTACTATGTGATTTTCTGTACCCATTTTTAAACTAACTCTAAACCCCATTAGAGATGCTTTGTGAAGCATGTATTCCTCATTTACAACCGCATGTGCCAAATACACATGTACTTCTGCGTGCATGCATTTATACTTTTTCTTTTTTATATATATATTTTTATAAGCTACATAGTATATATACACACATATTTAGGGAGAGTGAGAGAAAAAATAAAAATCTTAAGTATTTGTGAAATGTTAAAACCTTTTCCCTTGTAAGCCAAGATCCGTATCAACCTGTTCAGCTTACTGGTGTGTAGGCGATGTAGAGTTCCACCTCACATCTGAAATATCTTCTGAAAGCATACATATAAAACTATGAGCAAGAACCACAAGCACGTACGCACGTGCCCTCTTCTCTTTGCATCCATAAAATGTACCCTTTCATTTCAGAAAGACACTTTGAGAGACGACTACATCAAAGAAAGACTTCAACCCTAACATGAGCTCTGGCTGCGGTGCCGCCGTAAGCATCCCAGCGCTGGAACTCCGCCAGCTGCCCTTCCTGGCTGTCCCAAAACTATGCGCTTCCAGTCAGCCCAGACGGTGCTAAACGCAAAGGGAAATCTCAGCCGCACTTTCGTCAAATGCCTGCTTTCTTTTCTGCTTTATGCTTTAACCCTGTTTGTTGGTAGGCTGACAAGTCTCTCCTTTTTGTTTAGTCCATAATTCGCTCTTGGTTTCAATTTTAATCACTTTAAAAAGAAAATAAAAAGAAAAAAAATGTTTTATAGAAACACATTCCTAAGTGAACTCAGTGGCTACGAGAAAGCTCCCTCCAGAGGAGCAAGCAGCAGCACAGAAACATCCACTCCCAGGATCTAACACGTGGCAAAATTTCACTGTGGAACCCACCTGAATAAACACATGGTCACTCTAAAAAATGACACAAAGCATTTCCTTCTGCCTTCTTCCTATATCAGAAATGCTGTTGGCGGGGTGGGGGGGGGCGGTGGGGGAAGTGACATTCCTTTCTTCAGCAAACCAGCAGCCAGGAAAAAGTCCTTTGTACGGAGCAGTTTGTAGCTCTAGAAGGCCCATTCAGAACTCCCCAAGTGAGTGATAAGAGCTCAGAGCTGGACTACAGTCTAATACAAAAGACAACAGAAACAACTGACACTAAAGGCAAAACCACCAAACTGCACTGCACAAACCTACTGCAAATGGGACTGAAAAAGATTAATGGGAGAGGGAGGGTTTTTTCCAACTTCCCTCTCACATTCCTACCTGCCAGTTACTTAGCTGGATCAGAAACAGTAAGTAGGACTGATTTTTTGCTGTGATCCATACAATGCAAACTGTGTACGTACCACAAGGGGGGAATGAATAGTTAAAGTAAGAAAGACAAGAAATGGAAACGTTTCTGGTGATGTCATTCTGGTATCCATATGTGCCTTTGAGAATGCGAGGAGTGCCTGCCACTCTTACCCAAAGGAAAGGTCCCCTGTGCGATACCTTCTGTTCTGTGCGTGCAGAGGCTTTGATGTATAAAGTTAAGTTCTTCTGTACGGTCTCGGGGATGGGTTTAAACGCACAGAATTATGACGGTGTGACACTGTGCGTGTGGATACTGTTCTTGTTTTAGGAGAACACATTTCCCTGCATCTGTTTGTGTAATTTGGGAAAAGCATTGAATATTTTCATGAGAAAACAGCGCTCCTACAAATAAGACACTGCAACAGCGAAGAAGATGTGTGTTTTCCAAGCAGCAATCTCAAAAACAATGCACAAGCATACAACCCGATATAATGGATACTGAGGTACATTGGGAACGAAACCCTACAAGAGAAAACAACCTAACCAAAGAGTTCAGCTTGTTCTCTCCTCCCACAGAGATCTTCTCCCATTTATTTGAAATGCAAGTAATTGTGGTATCTGAGGGACTGGCACGAGGGATGGACCTTGATTTAGCGAACAGAAAATGAAGATGAGAAGGAGGGAGAAAATCATCAATTAGATCCTGGACAGAAGGATGACAAGAAGCTAGAAAAAAGGGATGAAATCTGTTACAAAAGGTGAGTGTCCCCAGTCTTAGCTGACCCGAGAGCAAAAAGTAAATACCATTCCAGGGCCAGCATTAGCGTCACACTTCAGCAGCCAATTTTCGCTTTATTCCTTCCCGCGGCTCTAACAAAACTGGGGTTTTGCAGGCATCAGGCTAGCTGCGAGTCACAGGCTGGGGGCTGCTGCACTTGAAAGACCTGGACCAGAAGAGAGCAAGCGAGGAAGATGGACACGCTGGGAGAGAGGAAGCAGCAAAGAGCACTTGCAGTTGCGGAGCGCTGACGTGAAGGGTCTGAAAAAGGTTTCAGAGAAGGTTAGAAGAAAGGAAGGTGGATGGAAAGATGAGAGGGGCAGGGGTAGGAACGACACAACCACAGGACAAGGAGGCAGGGTCCAGTGGCCTGGGAAGAACCGGAGGGGCCAACGCAGGGGACGTGCTGGATGAGCTGTGGCAAAAGTGACGAAGAGCGAGCTGGAGGGTACTACGTGGGCAAGCAGGGGGAAAGACAAGGCACACACTGGTCCCACTGTGGGTTACACGAGGTGGGTGGGAGGACGGGGCGGAAAGATGTGCCGGGGAGAAGAGGACGAAGCGTGAGGTCGGCAGCCCAGGAGGGCAGGGACTGAGGGGCCCCGACCACAGAAGGGGAGAAATGGAAGGGGGGAGCCGACAACAATTGGCGGCTAAACTGGTGTGGAGGAGGCGATGGGGAATGAGGTGACGGCCCAGAGTAACCCTGCTCTGGGGTCGCGGGTCGGCACGACGGGAGGCTTTTCCAGCACTGGGCATCGGGCACACGAGGCACCCGCATCCAGCGAGGCTGCGCAGGGACAGGCCACGCTGTCCCCCTCCACCGCGACACCCACAGGCACCCAAGCCGGGCTGGGCTTGGCTTGGCTGGAAGGTGACACAACACCAGGCCAGACTTTGGGGAGCCGAGGCCAGGGTAGCGGGGGAAGCGGAGGCAGGGCAGAGCGATGGGACGGGCCGGTGAGGGAAGAGGGACGAAGGGCCGGGCCTCACCTTGAAGTAAGCGAACTGCAGGTACTTGTAGGGCTCGCGGCGCTGGAAGTCCTCCAGCAGGTCGCGGCCGGGCTGGGCCTGGCGGAAGGCGGGCAGCCCCTGCTTGCAGCGCCGCAGGCACTGGGCCCGCCGCAGCACCCAGGCCAGGAGGCCCAGCTCGGCCAGCGCTTCCCCGGCGGCGGCGGCGGCGGCGGCGGCGGGGGGGGGCTGCCCGGCGGAGCTGCAGTTGCGGTGGCAGAAGGCCTCGCTGTCGCGCAGCAGGCGGTAGAGCCGCATGCTGACCTCCAGGTAGTTGACGCTTTCGGGCCAGTTTTCGGTGCTGTACTGGTCCAGGCCGTAGCGGTAGGCGGACTCCAGCGGCATCAGCTCGTCCCGCGGGAAGCTGCGGAAGCTGTAGCGCTCGTACTGCGCCCCGGCCGCCGCCAGCAGCGCCGCCAGCGCCAGCCACATGGCTGCGCCTTCGGCCGCCGGCCGGACAGCAGCTCACCGCCGCGGCCGGGAGAAAGGAGCGGCGGGGCCGGGGGCCGGGGCGGGGGCGGAGTCAGGCG
>JAVKLA010000010.1:11088214-11103838 GCA_034782735.1 Sagittarius serpentarius | reverse complement strand
AAGGGCTGGCGGTGGCTGGTGAGCCCTGCCGCCGACTTTTTGGGGCGGGGAGTGGGGGGGGGTGGGCAGTGAGACTTTTTTGGGGGAAGGGGGTTGGTCGCCGGGGTCGCTGGCCGCTGGAGGTGCGGGCCGAAACGGTGCCGCCAGCTGTACGCCTTCCACCGTTGAGACTCCGCTCTGAGAAAGACTGTATTACAAGGCCTCATTAAGCAACCCGTGGCGGGGATACCCGAGCTGCAGTTACCTGATAACCTACACCCCATCAGCAGATCCCATGGGAAAAGTTGCTCTTCCTGCGGTGAGGGAGAGGAGTTTTTCCTGTTCTGCCCCGGTTCAGCATTGCCTCTCTTGTTGCTGCTTTATCCACTGGGCTGCCGTACCGCTGCCTAACCAGGGGCCTAGGCAAATCCTTCCTCTTTGTGATTGCTGTGGGAGCCATGCCTTGTCCCCTATGCCTTGAGTTTGAAGCAGAGTGGCAGTATTATCTTCATAGGTGTTGCTAATTGACTGATGCACAGGTGGTTAAAGCTGTGTGAAGTGTAGCACAGCCTCGAGGGAGACCTTTGTCAATGGCAAGATTGGATGACAGTAAGTACGGTCTCTGAGGGGTGGGGTTATGGCTGAGACTTAAAAAATTCTGAAGGTGGTAAGAGGAATGGAGGACCAATACTTGCCGAATTGGGTGGTATTAGAAGAGGGACACTTGGTGGATTTAGTAGATTAGTTTAAAACAGGTAAATTACTTTAAAAATACGTAGTGAATTTCAGGAAGTTGCTGCTACAGGGGGTTGTAGAAGCGGACGTTGTATTTAACAGATTCCAAAAAAGGATTAGCCAAATTAAAATACATCAGGTTCATAAACAACATCCGAAAATGACTAGGCAAGGATTTGCCTTCTAACGTCCCTAATGTAGCAGCTTTGTCAGCTGGAGGAGTATGAGGGGAGCAGACTACAGACAGTGGCCAGGGTCATATTATTTCTTTAAACAGCATTTCTTATTGCTGTTGTCTAGACAGAGTATGACTTGGTATCTAGAGGAACTGTGGACTTGAACCAGTAGGGCATTTCTTATGCTCTTATCTTCCTAGCTTTGTTTATTTTCTGTAGAGCCGTGTGTAAAATAGCACTGGTTTTTTCAGAATAGTTTTGTAACAGCTGAGAGGCGTTGAGGAACTGAGGCTGTCAGGCACGATTTCTCTGTCAACCCACAGCTCCCTGACCAAGAAATGAGGGAAGGGGTCTTTTTAAAACTTGGTCTCATTCTCAAAATGTAGCAGGGTCCTATCATCAGAGGTGCTACTGTTCTTTTAAATTAGCTTGGGAACGTGTATGCTGCAGATAAGCAACCTGGCAAACTTGGGTTTGTTCACTTCTGGGCTCAAACTCACTGCAGAGCCCTACAAGGCTGCTTTTGTGCCCTAGTTCTGAGATATTTTTGGCGGTAATGATTGCTTACTTTTTCTCTAGTTAAGTGTGGACTGAGAGACAGGAAGTGTTTTGAAAGTAAGCGTATGCTGCTGCATGGCTTTAAGTAAGGTAGTTTGTTATCTCAAAGTTGGTCTCTATTGTATGTTATGAAAGACCATCCAAACTTTTTTCACATATGGTTTAAATAAAACAGTAGGTTTATTTTAAATAGAAATGTGCAAACTGGGCATTAGTAGAAACACTGAACTCTGAGCAAAATACAGAGCAAACCAGGGAATTCTGGTATGATTCAAACATAACTGATGCTTGCTTATTTATTTTCAGTCTGGGAGTGGAGATGCATTAGACTTAGTGTTCCCGTTACTTCTAAAGGAGCACAGTGTGTGATGTTTTAATCCCTTTTCAACTTAATTGCAGCCTGTTAGACCAGGATATGCTGAAATAGGTGTCGAGTCTTGGGAACTGTCCATGTAGTAGAAGCGAGCAGCAACATGCAGTGCGGGTTTCACTGGTCCTACTGATTTTGAGGGCTTTGGGGAAGTCTTGTTCACAACTGGGGGCAAGGATATCTGCCGATACATCATCTGCAGCTTCTGGGACCGCAGCTGCATCTGGTAGCTATTCCAGTGGGGATTTTTCACTGCTGCTCTAGCATGTGTTAGTAGAAGCTCTTGCATTCGGTAAGAATGATGTAGGGTGATACCTGCTTTTGAGATGGAGCCAACTGTTTGGGAAGAAGAACAGAAAACACCTGTGCTAAGTTAACAGCAGAAGCAGCTTAGTCCCAGAACATGTATGGGGTTTACAAATGCTATAATGATTGTTTGCAAATACTATGATGATTGTTTCCAGGACGCATTGCATCACTGTTGTGATCTATTGCCATCTACTATAGGGAAGTCTTAATGAGGAAAGAGCACATGAAAAAAAAAAAGGCGGGGGGGGAGGAGTCATTGAGGGGGCCAGGCAGGGAGCTTGGAAGGGGACTGCCAGAATCCAGTGTTTTCAGTTGTCTGATCTATTACACATCAGGACATTTCCTGTCTGTCTTTGTGATAGTGATTCTGCATGACCCACTGTCTTGGGTAGTATGTGCAGAGTAACAGTCCTTTATTGCAGTCTGGGAAAAAGGGAATGTATGTAATATTTTAAAACGGCTGATACTGGTTCCTGGTTGCAGGCATCGTTGACTCAAGGCATCCCTTCATAACCACATTATTGCCTACTGGAGACTTCTGCAGAACGGAAGGGAACGGTCAGGAAGCAAAGATGATCTCCTTCAAGCAACTGCCCCTTGAAGCAAAGGCTGCAGTGGCTGCAGGAGTGGTGTTCTTCTCCATGATGCTATCGCGGAGTTATCTGGCAGAAAAACTCGATCTCAGGACGTGGCGCTGGCTTCTGAGGCTGCAGATGGCACTATTTGCTAATGCACTCATGTTGATAGGATCTCTTCATGTTTGGAGAAGCACGGTCACCACATTTTCCAGGTCTTCAGCTGCCAGCTCCTTCTGTTTCGTGCCATGGAAAATAGCTGTGTTCATGTTTCTAGCTTTGGCTCATTCAAGCTTCTTTACATTGCTGTTTCTTGTTGCTGAAGAGCCCTATTTCTTTTCTTTAGCTGCCTACACTTGCCTGGGGGCCTATATCATTCTTATCTTCTTCCTCTTCACTCTAGGCTCTGTAGAGCAGGCTTACAAGTTCTTGGCTGGGAGAGGCGCTAAGGCAGGCACTGGCAACAAGAACAGAACAGCGATGAAACCAGTTTTGGCAGTCCTGCTGACTGTTGTGCTGACTGTTGTGGGGCTGTTAAATGCTTCCCGGCCTCCCACTGTGAATTCAGTGGAGGTTCCAGTTCACAAGCTGCCCTCAACAATGAATAATCTGAAAGTGGTGTTGCTTTCAGATATCCATCTGGGGCCTACAGTTGGGAAGACCAAGCTTGCCATGATTGTGAGAATGGTTAAGGCTTTGAAACCAGATATCACTGTGATTGTTGGGGACCTGACTGACTCTGAGGCAGAGATCATACGACCTGCTGTTGAGCCTCTTGGAGAACTTAACTCCCCTTTGGGGACTTACTTTGTCACAGGAAACCATGAGTACTACACATCAGATGTTAGCAACTGGTTTGAGCTGTTAAAATCATTTAACATTCGGCCACTCCATAATGAGAATGTGAAGATTGTTTCACCGGAGAGCGCTGATGACTGGTTCTGCCTGGCTGGCGTTGATGATATTGAAGCAGATGTATTACGCTACTCAGGACATGGCATGGATTTAAAAAAAGCTCTCAGAGATTGTAGCAGTGAGCATGCAATAGTGCTGTTAGCTCATCAGCCGATTGCTGCAAAGTGGGCCCTTCAGGAGAGGCCAGACATAAATTTAGTTCTCTCTGGCCATACTCATGGAGGGCAGATGTTCCCACTAAATGCTGGAGCTTATTTTCTGAATCCATTCTTCGTTGGGTTGTACAAAGTTGGGCAAAACACCTTTGTCTATGTCAGCCCAGGGACGATGTACTTTGGAATACCCATGAGGCTGGGCAGCAGAGCTGAAATAACAGAGATAATTCTACGTTCTCCTTGAGGAGTTTTCCATTTGATAGACTTCTGCCGTACTTTTTGGTCATTATATTGTCTCTTCTGCTCAGAAAGCAAATCCTTTTCCGGGAAGCCAGAGAAGATGCATTGCGGTGGACTTCAGCAGGTTCCGTTAAGTTTGAGCAGAAAACACTAACTGTATTTTGGGCCTGTGAAACAAATCGGGGGCATGTTAAAATACTGAAGAAATTAATCCTTTGAGCTTGTTATTACTGAGGTTCTGCATTTAAAGATAACACTGATGTCATGGAGATAACGTGTCCTGTACATGTTTAGTAATATGTGTCCTGCAGCTACTTCATGTTCCACTGTTTATTATCCATCAGGCAGCTGCCTTATCAAATCTCAGGCAGGTGAAGTTCTGATCGCTTGCAGTGGAATCGCTCATGAATGTTTTGTGGAAGGGACTACAGAGTGCCCACTGAGTATGTAAACTCTGGAAGCTGTATGCTAGAAATGTTAAGGGAAGGGAATAGCTTTGGGTTTTTTTTTTTTTTTTATTGAGGCTGTATATCCTTATCCTGCTAGCTGTCTGCAGCACAAAGCAGGGCTTCCAGTCCGTGCTGCTTACCAGTATAGTAAGTTGCCAGGCATCAGTTCCTGACATTCAGTTTTTTCCAGTTAAAAAGCTGGGGAGATTGATATCAATAGTGAAAGTAGCTGTCTTTCTGCAGGCATTTTCCCCAGAATAACTGGACATTTAGTAGTTACTGAAAATAGCTCTAATAAAAGCAAATGAGAAAGAAAACTCATAATTAACTTCTGTTGCTGTCTGAACATACAGTACCTCCTGATGTAAAGCACAAAATCCAAAGCTGAAATACTCAGTCTTTTTTCTTTCTGTATTTTTTTGTTTATGCTTAATTTCTCTTCTGTGATTTTTCTCTTACAAGAGCAAGGAGATGCTATTTGAAAACAATGCAAATAGGTTAATGCTTGAACTTTAAGGTTTTAATATTTCAAGTAAATGGTGTCCTTTTTAAGAAGACTAAACTCTGCAGCAGGTGACTTTCCTTAACAGCATTTGCATAGCAGTGTCCTGGTTGTCTAATAGGCACATAGCAGAGTAACTACTACAGGATAATCAGGGATGGAAGATTTCTCTCTGTCTTTCCTAGAAGGTGCTTAACACAAATTAATACCATTCTGGGAAATTTGAGAGATTAGAAAATATTAATAAAAACAGTCTTGCTTCCATATCTTTGTGTTCATGTAAGAAACCCAGGCAGTAAATTAATGCATGTATATTTTCCAGGATGATGAAACAGTTTACTTCTGTACATCTTCCTCTCTCCTCCCCTTCCACCTCAGTGTTGCTGTATGAAACACCACGAACGATGCAAGTCTGGGAATCCTGGCTCTGACTCTGAAGTCTGCAGCTGTAGCCACAGGGTTTCCCCTTGCTCTGCCTTCCTGCTGACCGGTACCCGGGTTCTTCTCAGGCAGACCTGTGTAGCATGGGGCAAAAGAGATCAGTGCTTACGGAGGACACTGAGGATAGCAAGACCAGACCTGTGGTGTTCAGTCTTTTCCTGCCTTCCTGTGTGATCCTGAACCAGGCACGCTTCTGTTTTATTCTTCAGCTCCTCTTCTTGTTTTGCAGGAGGTGTGTGGGGCGGTATGTGAAGAGTACCATAGGCTTTGTGAAGTTGATTTTTTCTGCAAGTGAAATTTAGAAGTTTCACTTCATCCAGTCTCTTCACCGCCCCCCAGGCAGAGTTTCTAACTGCTAAACTGGTTTTGTATCCTGTTCCTCTGTACAAACATCTTGCATTTTTACTCGGAGGAATTTTGAGAAATACTGTAAATGTGTCACGTGCGCTAGAAGGTTGGTGGAAGAGTTGGAGAAGTCAGTCCTCTTTTAGTCTGAAAACTGAATATCTGACCAGTCAGGCTCTCTGCTTGCCGCACTAGATAATTTCTGTTTCCCAGCACCTATAATTTTGTAAACTTTTATATGATTGTGCAATAGTATCTGCTTAAGTATCCTCAAGTTTCCACGTATATTTAACACTGCCTGCGTGGGGTCCTTCTGAGGTTCTTTCCCTTCGGTGCCATAGGGTCAAATGGTCTTTTGTAGAGCGAATCTCGATAGTCTGCAACCCTTCGTTTACGTATCAACATGCCTTCAGTTAAAAGCTGTGTTCTGGGTTTAGTAGCGCAGAATATTCCCTCTAGGCCAGTGGTCCAGAAGGTACGTTTTCATTTGTTACACTGAGGGTTATTACTGTGTTAAGAAGACTAACTGTTAGGCAGCTTTTTTTATCAGGAGGCTTTTGTGGGACTGGTTTTAGATGGTGTTAGTTCCCCAGTGAGCTGCTAGTAGTATTTTTTCTTCCCCACCCCCACCAACCCTTTTTATTTCTCTCTTCATTCTGTCCAAATGTGTGCAAAAACCTAGCTGAAGTGGTCCTTCCGTCCCAGGGGTGCACAGGTGACTTCATTACTTTGTATGTGCCCCTCTTGGAAGATCTTTGCGTAGCCTTTCAGGAGCAGATACACATCCTTTTAGGAGTGGTCATATTATCATTTCATAAACTTATTGAGTTCTCCCAATGTAATTTAGTTCTTGTCCATTTTTTTCTTTAAGTATCTACCTCTGAAAGCTTGTTTGCTTGGTGGTTAATTATCACTTTCTTTCTGTGCCAAAACACTTCAAAGCCTTTTCCTATTTTGTTGTGGCTTTTTTTAAGCATGAATGGAAAGTATCCTAGATCAACTTTCTTTTTTGATAGTAAGAGGAATTAACCTTTTCTAAAAATCTAAGACAGCAATCCCTAATTGTCCTTCAAGGCTTTTTCTGTACTTTTTCCAATTGGACTTGAATGTGTATGATGTAGACCTGTGTTCAGTATTCCAGATGAAAAAAAAAATGGCTGTGCTGCTTATTTTGTAAATTTTTTTTTTTTTTTGGTAAATCTTTTTGTGTGTGTGTAGAATGTATTTGGTCTGGAGAACTTAGCTAAATGAATACATATTTTTTCCTGTAAAAGGCCAGTTCATTGCGGGGGGAGTTAATCACTGTCAGAATAATACCAGAATAGAATTGTATCATCACTTTGTGAAAGTTATATTTATTACATTATATAATCAGTATAGAGTGGATTTGAAAATATGTAGATTGTGGTATAACAAATGCTTTAAATGTTGGGATTTAATAAAACTGTATTTGCTTATCAAGAAAGATGCCTCTAATGACCTTTTATTTTGTACCAATTGTTACTGTACTAGTTCATGCTGAATAGTTTTAAGACAGTAATTATATTTACCAACAAAAAGCTACCAACAATAAGTCTGACTAGTTTTGGGTAATCTTACACCCACACTGTTAAGTGAGACATGGTGGAAAGTGGGAAAGGTAAGGCCGCTCTTGAATTTGCCTAATGCCTACTAGGGGGAAGAAGTGCAGGCTGAAGAGATGAGGATGTGATGCAGAGAAAAGGACCACTGCAAGGACAGAGAAGGGATATTAAGAGGATTTTTTTGGAAGAAGCTGAAGAAAATGAGTGGTCTGTGGTTCTCAATTTTCATACTTAAGCTTTGGGGTAGAGAAAGGGGTGTTCTATGTTTGAATTGTCTGCATAAGAGATGCTAGAAATCTTCACAGGTGGAGGTTTTCATCCAGGATTTGTATCTGCATTTGTTTGCTTCCCAAGTAAGAAAAAACCTGTTTCGTAAATTTGGAGAATGACTGATTCTAGCTGCTGTTGAGTAGTTGTGTGTGCTGAAGCTATGAATTTTTTTTCCTTTGTTGAGAGACGTGGACATTATAAAATGTTGAAAGAGCGTTAAGGTTGCAAAAATAAGTTCTTACTTGATTTAAGAAAGGACAAATTCTTTAGTTCTTCCCCTTTCCATGCGAGTAGGTTCTGAGCATGTAAGATGCAATATTATACCATTGCCTCTAAGGGTCTGAATTTTCAGCTGGCCGTTAATACGATGTAGTATGAATGAACTGGCATCCTAAAGAGTGTGCAGTTAGTTTGTGTCTGTTGAATCTACTTATCAAACTAGCAGACCCACTACCACACCTTCAAGGGAGATGCAGGGAATTCATTCCTGCTGTGTACTCGCAACCATGAGTATACTATATTGACAGAGCCAGACATAAATTCACGATAAGAACTGGTTTGTTTTTGTTGCAAGCCCTGGTCTGCAAGCCATGAGTAGAGTCATGCACTATCAATAAAAGAACGTTGAGTAATTGATTGTGAAGGGAAGTCTGTTTACAATGGGCGATGAATGAGGTGAATCAGAGCAAAGTACTCTGGAAGCTTCCTCCCTCTCCTAGCCCCCACAATAATACTGCATCAGGAAGTGTATGTGTAAGGAAGGCGATTTACAGTTACGGCCACAGCTTTAAAAGCGTGGCTTCTAAATGGCAAGTGGTTCTAGTGGTGATCACTTTCATAATTAATACCTTCTTTTCATCGTTTTATTGTTTTAAGAAAGTCTTGTTCTCTGCCAGAGGTGTCTGTCCCCTGAGGGTGGAGCTAAGTAAACAGTGGATTCAACGTTCATCAGCTCTCAACGGTTGCCTGCCATAAACTGAGCCAGTGTCTGTTCCATAGGCCTCCTGACATGGTTAGTCTAAGTGAGGGGGCTAAAACCCTCTTTCAGAGGGGAAAAACCAGCAATTTATTTTGACTGTCCTTCTTTATTGCCAGGGATAATGATCTTTTAATGTGCTTTTTTCCCTAGTGGTTTTTTTTTTTAAATAGTATTGCAGAATTGTGTTGCTGCACCTGGGTTCTGAGTTTCGTTTAGTCGTGGTCATTTTGAAGCACTCAGCTCTGCATTAATGCTGCAACTTGTCACAGTGCCCTAGAATAAAAAAAAATCTGGAGAATGTGAAACAACTGCTTGGTGTTCGTAAGGGTGAATGGTTTCCTTTGGGGATACACACAGTACAATTCCATCCTAGTGCAGCATGCCCAGGAATCAAGATGCAGGTTATAAATTGAAGATCAGCAAAAAGTCACATGTATTTGAATTGAAAGGAGAGTAAGCAGATGGTACATACCTGTGCATCCTCTGCAGTGGTAATTTACTTGAGGTTTTAACAGCCTGGAGTTACTACAACAACATAATTTCCCAGGGAGAATCCCAACCTTTGAGTTACTTTCGTTCCAGAGCAGTTGGTTCGTATTTCTCAGGTCTGTAAGGTCTTGATTTTGGGGAGACCTGGCGTGTCCATACCTCTGAGTCAAGATTTCTTTCAACTTTCGTGGAACTGTTTGTTAAGTCATGTTAAGAATGGGTCTGTGTTTGTGGGTTCAGGGCTTAAAAAGCTTCCCCTGTGCAATACTTGGCAGTCCGTTGCAGTTCTTGTTTCCCTCCCACCTCAGGGCTGTATCTTCTCACATCTGTTGTATGTCCGCCACACAGACAATTTCACTTGTTCGCCGTTGGCAGAATGTTTTGCATTGCTATGTGCATTTAAGACATTTTCCACAACTTTATCCTAGGTTTTCTGTGAAGAAATGCCTTTATCACAGTTGCAACACTCTAGTCTTCCTCCTCCTTGGAGTTTGTAGTCTTCAAATGTTTGTAGAGTGTTATCTCACTCAGTTGCTCCGTTTAATGACAGTCTAGGGATAGGCATGTTTACTCAGCAATTTTGTCCTCCAGTTTTCAGAAGAGTATTTTTTTTTTTCTTTGTACTCTATCCAGTAGTTTGTACTCTTGGTCTTTTGGCCCGTGACACATTGCACTGGCTCCTTTTTTGCTGTCTTGTCACACTAAGAGCGTGCTCTTGGTTGGCAGTTGTGTCCTGTTGTTGGCCAGGAGTCTTAGTACTTGCAGCTTTATGATCATACATGCCTGCTCTATTTCACTTTTTCCATTCCTTTCTCTTTACTCTTCCTGTAGTTGTACACGCTATTGCAACAAAATAGTTCCCCAGTTAACAACAAAAAGTGGTTTTGTGGGAAGGTGCTTCAGAACTGTGTGGTCTGTTGGTCCCTACTTAACCTTTGGGCAGATTTCCTCTGACAGTGGATGGCTCTCATGTAGTGGGGGTCACCTGGGGTTATACGGTGGTCTACATCTCTCTTGCCTTTCTAATTTCATCGCTTTTGTTTCAGGTTACCAATTCTGTGATTGCTTAGGCCCATTCTCAATATTGGACAGGTCGAGGTCCGTCTTTTCAAGAGCAAAGCCGGTGTCCTCCAGCTTTTCATTTACGCTATTGAAAGGTGTGTTTCATTTGGACTAGTGTAACGTCCCATGAATTATGAGGTTTTTTTGGTTGACTTCTGACTTATTTTCTGATAGGTATGGAGAACTAACTGATTACATATGCTGACTTGTGATTTTACTTCATAAATCCCTGCTGATCTTTCATTGAAGGAATTTTTTTTTAATGTGCTCAGTAATGAATCTGATAAAACCAAATGCAAAGTCGTAGAACATGAAGACAAACAACGAACTATTCAGTGGTGTGTGGAGGACAAAAGTAGTACTGGTGACAGGGATGCCAAAGATAAATGAGGTGAGATGTTAAGGTTCTTAAAGAAATAGGGCCAGGCACTTAAGAAAAGGTCTTCTGGTTTTGTTTTTAACAAGCAAAAGTACTGCTGTTGGTCATAGTATAAATCTTAGAAAGATCATAGGCTCACTTGAGGAGTAGTCCCATGCTCTTGAAGTTAAGGTGTCTTTCTTATGGCTAGGAAGTGCACATTCTTACTCTTAATTTACCTGCTTCTTTAACTTCACTGGTTTGGCTGTGCTTAGCTGGAAAAGTACTGAAAGTAGGACTTTCTCAAAAAATGACTAATTTTTAGTGACTTACATAAATGTATGCAGTTCTCCAGACTGATCTATCAAATGGTTTTATACTTACTGGAAACTAAACTTTCAAACATGTATGTATTTGTGCCCTGGAGCATTTAGAATGTGGTATTTGTTCGTCAGGAGCTCCCAGCTGGCTTTTGCTTCTAGACTTGAGTGTGGCATTAGGTTGGAATTAGGGCTGTGTTTTCCGGCAGTTTAGTAGGTCGCAGTATTGAGTGCAAAGTGTTGGCATTCACTGTATCTCCCCTAATTAATTCGTCATCGTTTGCACTGGTGTGAGCAAGTACAAAGTGTATCACTGTAGAAAGATGGTACTCCTACATATATATATCTATACTTGTTAAAAGCGGAGAGTGCATGTGGCGTATTTGGGTGTAGTAGTGAATCCTGTCGTTGCTGAGTGGTTGGCAGGTGTATTGTAGTCCTTTGGTGTGTTAGGCTCAGGTGGGCTATATGTAGCTAGTGGCGAGCCACTCACCATCAGTTATTTTAGCACCATTGTACCTTCTATTGTGGACAACCCACAGATGTTGTATAGACTGTTCTCCATGTCTTTCAAGGCAGAAAAATGTTATATTGTGGTTTTTTGTTTTGTGTTTTTTTCTTTTTTTTGT
Organism: Sagittarius serpentarius; assembly: GCA_034782735.1. Classification (NCBI taxonomy): domain Eukaryota; kingdom Metazoa; phylum Chordata; class Aves; order Accipitriformes; family Sagittariidae; genus Sagittarius; species Sagittarius serpentarius. The sequence goes on along the minus strand of JAVKLA010000010.1, from coordinate 11,092,399 downwards.
ACACAGACTATGCCCCAGAGGAGTTTTGGGATTGATTATGACCACGACTGCTTTGTCAAGGATGGGCAACCTTTCCGTTACATCTCGGGTAGCATTCACTACTCACGGGTGCCCCGGTATTACTGGAAAGACCGCCTGTTGAAGATGAAGATGGCAGGACTTGACGCCATTCAAACGTAAGTAGCTGTTGACTTTCAAAGTGATTTGTAGTCCTGGGAGTCGTATGAGAAGTAGTTAAGTGGAATGCTACTGTTGTTACTTGGTTTATTAATTTTTAAGTAATAGGTGAGAACGCTCCAGGGAACCTTAGGGTGGGACGAGATGACCTCTAACAGCGTAGACTGGGACAATGGGCAGGTTGCAGCTAACAGTCTGCTTCCTTGCTGGTAGGCAACACCTCTTTCTTCACAATCCAGAGTGCAAATGTGACCTGAAATAAACTACACCGCAGTTGTATGTGCTCTGCCTCTGCCAAGGGCATTGTAATCTCTGGTTAAAAGGCAGCTGAAGTGAGAGGGGACAGTAACCTCTGAATACAGCTGAGGTTGTATCGGCCTGACGCCTTGAAAATATTGGCAGAGACTGCAGTAATGTTTAAAGCTATTTCACCGGGAGTGTTACGTTTAGAAAAACGGTTGGGAACTAGGTGTACTTTTTTTTTAAAAAAAAAAAAAAAAAAGGACTGTTTAAACAGCTTTCAGTTGCGTGTACCAGATCTTTAGTGCATCTTGTCTTTCCTACCTGGTTGTGTACTTATTACAACAGGTGAGGCACAGATTAAAAAAAAAAAAAAAAGCAGTTTACTCTTGTTTACTCTTGTTTTTGCCAAAGCTTCCTTGACAAGGGAAGAGGTATGGTAGAAAAGTGTAAGGCACAGTCTTCTCAAGCAATGTTTGTAATTTCCAAACATTTTTGCTTTTCTTTCCTAAATCATTACAAGGCTTAGAACTTCTCTTTGAAACAGCCTGCTTGTGTGCTATGGACTGCCAGACAGTGTTGGTTCTGGCAGTGCAGAGCCTGTAGGCCAAGCTCAGCGCAAGTGTTGCACCATCTCTCCTTCCTCTCCCTTGGAATCTGTGTTTTGTTTGACCTGCAAGTTGCAAGGCTGCATTGTACACTTGGGGATGTGATTAGTAAGGGCTAGGATGTGAAGAACAGATGGCAGGGAAAGAAAACAAGTTCTTCCCCCCCCAATTTAGGGTTCTCTATTTTTTTGGTATGTCTTCAAACTCTTCCCCATGTTGTGATGATCTAGTGACTTGTTGTTTGGTGGGTGTGTTTTGGGGTGGTTTTTGTTGTTTTCTTATAAAGCAAGTTCGTTCTATCTTCCCTCAGATCACGTAAGAACAGTGGGATTAAGTAACACACTTGCTCAGGACAGAGTTACTGGAATTGTGCATGTAATTATTTTTTTTGCTGTAATAAAAGTAATCTCAAATGGACATGAAAATTATACGTTTTGATGTCTGGCTTGAAGATCAGCATGGATCCTGACAGTGGCCCTGTCACTCCTATGATCTGTAGCGTCTCATACTTCCCTTAGGTCTCTCATTTATTTTCCTTCTCCCAGCATCCATGTATCTTCAGTGCCTTCTGTTCATTTCCTGCTTTTTCAACCCGTCCCTTCCTTTTCTCTTTGAAATTGCCTGTTCATGTCTCTGCTGCATCACTGGTCTTTTGAGGTAGGAATCTTTTCTTTCCCATTCCTCCCATCATTGTTGTTTAATGGCAAAATTGCGGCAGCGCTGGGGTTTTTTTTCCTGTTGCTTCCTCCTTCCTTTGTAATCTCCTGCTAACAAGGTTTTCTTTTCCTTCTGTATCTTCTTTTTTTTCACTTGTTGAGATCTCTTACTCTGTGCTTTAGTGTTTTGCATCAGTGTACCTCTGCTGTGCAGGAAGGAGCAGAGATTGTCTTGTGTTGCTGGTGTCAACTGGTCTCCGTCAGTCTTGGGAGAGCCGAGGTGTACAGTACAGGTAGCAAGTGTTGCCCTGTGGTTATGTGACCTATGGCCTGCTGGATCACTGATGACAGATAACAGGATTTTTACAACCTCCTTTTCTTTTTTAGAGCAGACTGGGATTCTTTAACTTTCTCCCCCATCATTGCTTGCTTACCTGTGGATTTTTTCCTGCTGTGGTGAAAGATACGCGTTTAGGAGCTGTCTTATAAGCAGAAAGTACCCCCATGCCTTGCATTTTCTACAAGAATCAAGTCCATGCATGTTTTCATTTGATACTGATTTCTCTCTCTTTCTCTCTTGATGCTAAAAAAAACCGCCAACCAAACCAAAAATCCAAAACCAAAAACACCCACCAAACCCCTTTTGTTTTTCTTTGAAGTTTGTAGATAATCAAGCCTTACTGCTCTTGATTATTTGAGAGAAAGCAATAAATTTTCATGTTACCCCAAAACAACTCTGCTGTGATTTTGTGTAGCTTTGGTAAAAATGGAGATTGGTCTAGATGATTTAGTTGTGTTTTTGTTTTCTCTTTTGCCTACTCTTTCCTGGATCAGTAAAACTATTAGCAAGGGACTGAGATACCGGTTGTGTGGAGTCATTCTGGAACGGGCAGCAGCACTGCCAGACCTTCTGGCAGGATGTGGTAGTTGGACTCCCAGCTGTGGGGCCACCTCTGAAGACTGTGATTTTACTGCTTGGTGTTTTTCCTATGAGACAGGGAAGGGTCTTGCCGTAATTTGAAATACACGAGCCTGCCTTGTTGTTATCAAGGTGCTCCCAGTGAGGCTTACCACTTCGAGGGAAACAGGATCCTTTTATTACAGGATTGTCCTTGTAAATACCTTGTGGTCAAAGCAAGCCAGACCTGCTCTCCTTCTAGTTCTCTGCAGCCTCATTTCTGAAAGACTTGCTATGCCTTGATGCGTTGTTCAGCTAACATCTGAGTCAGCAGCTCATCTGGGACTCCTCAATGGGTGAAGTCAGTATATGTATACAACCATCTGACCTGGAAACATCTTAAGCAATAACAGGACATGAGAAAACAGGTGACAGGAAGCTTGATCTTACACTAAAGCTTAAAATATCAAGTCCTAAACCTTCCAAATAGCAGGTTGAAGTTTGATGTTGTGATTGGTGTGACATGCCAGAAGATGATGGAGGCGTACCTAGGAGCTCCACTCCCGACACAGCAGCTAGTGCGCAGAGGCATCTGGTCACACAAGGGTAACTGTCATTGTTCTCCGTTCCTGAACTGTGCCTGCCAGCTAGAAGCAAATGCTATCAAAGACATCTGGAAAGGACTGAAAGTTAGTGGTTTATTTTGGTTTTGGTTTGGTGGGGTTGTTTTTTTTTGGCATGGAGGCGATAAACAATTTTAACCACTAGATGGGGCTAAATATTTACAGGATTTACAGATCAGTGGAGAAGCTTCCTGGAAGAATCGGCAGTTACCTTAGTGGCATTTTATTTGTTTTACTGTATTTGTTGACTAATGAGCAGAAAACTGTAAACCTGTAGAAACTCCCTTTAAGAAAGAGCTGCTGTTTAGAATACCTATTAAATAAAAAAATAAGCACGATTTACTTTGTCTAAAGACTCATAAATGTGTAATTTAACTAGCATGTAAAAAATGCTGCTATATTATTTATTAAATTAGTACAAGCTATTTAGTTTTACAATATTAAAAAAATCCAAAACAACCAACCTGGTATTATGGAGACAACTATCCTGTACATTAAGATGGTTAAAGTGTTTTTTTTGGCCTGTTGACAGCTCTCTGAAATAGAAGAGGAAAACTGTGACTTTTAAAGAAAAGGAAGGTTATAGGATAAAGCTTAGAAATTGTACATAAATGGAGAGAAAATGCTGTTACTCAAATACAGAAATACTGTGTTTTGAGTTTGAAAAGGAATGTGGCATTCCTTTGTAAATTCATTATTCTGTAGCTAAAGCAGTACAGCATTAACAACGAATGATAGGTCTGTACAATGGTATATAGGAATTATACTTGCTAATAACAATAATTTCAAAGTAAAATGATTTAATTTGAGGCCATTGCTAGCTGTAGAAAATATACCGGGGGACTAAAGTGTGTTAGTAACAATTTTTAGACCAGTGTTTAAAATAATTTGTATCATGATTCATTCTGTAACAAAGCATTTCGCATACATTTTTTTTTCTTTACTCTCTTCCCTTCTCCACTAGAATCTGCGCCCCGCCCCCC
>JAVKLA010000010.1:11077595-11088114 GCA_034782735.1 Sagittarius serpentarius | reverse complement strand
GCTCTGTGGGGAAGCATGGACATAAATTAAAACTGTTTCTGGAAGAATTTTTCTGTCTTCTTCCATCTTGAGCATAAGGGAGCTGGAGAAACCCATTTGTCCTCACCTCAGATGCTATTAAGCATATTTAGACCTTCAGACTTGTTTCTAGAAGAAGTTCATAAAATTCTCCCATGAGTATATTTTTGTATCGTAACAGGTTACAAGTTGTAGTTAAATTACAGCTAGAATGCTTTTCTCAGATTGACCTGTAGTTTACTTACTAGTTAGTTAAGCTTGTTTGGCAGCCTCAAGAGAAAGGAGTATAAGCAGTTGCTGTCTTTCTGTAGTAGTATTTTACGCAGTGAGAAACTGTTAGGAAGTTAATACCTAGTCATCATTATTTAGCTCAAACAGGTGCAGCTCTCTGCTAGCAGCATTTTTCAGTGAAGAGTTCCTACATCAACATGCCTGTTAATTCCACCCAGAAGGAGCTTTGTCTCTTACTGCAGTGTTGTGTTGGTGATTCATCGTCAGATGGTACACTTCAGTGGAACCCTGCATGCCACTTCCATATGTCGTCTTTCTCATTTTGTATTTTTTTGCTTTTTCCTATGCAAGAGAGAATTAAAAAGTGATAACTCTTAATTCCTTGTTGATATCAGACCATGTTGCTCGTTAGTTAAGAACATTTAGATTCCTGATCATGTTCACCAACAGATTTGCAAAGTGTGCGGTGTGTTATATCACCTAGATATCAGTAAAAGCTTTGGATATAGGTAGACGTACCAAAGAGACTTGGGATGCTCCTCAAAATATCCCATTGCTTTCCCAGCAGACTGTGAGTCGTTCTTCTGTGGTTAATTTTTAATTCTATGTTAATGTTATACCAGCTAGCCTCTATTTTTTTTCTTTCCCTGTTGTCTTGTATGGATGTCGTACGGCAAAGTACCAAAAGCCTTGCTAAGTCAAGAGACATTACCTTTTTTCCTTTAATCCTTTAGGCAGACTTTCCTGTGAACAAATGGAATTAGGTTTATCTGTCCCTGACAAATCCATGGTCACATATATATATAACTTAAAATAATTCTGTCTTTCTAAGCAATAGTTTTGAGAATAACGTAGCTCTCGTGGCTTAGAGCAAACTAACACTATTATGCAGGGATAACCTGGTTAACAGTATATGGAACAGGGAAAGCAAGCACAATATGATACTATGGCTTCTTTGAGGGATGTTGGTAATTTGTTTTAAATCGTTTTCTGCTTTATCCACTTTGATCTTAAATGTCAGTGATCAGCTTGCTCCTCTGCTTGAAATTTAGACAAAGTGCAAAAAAATAAATTAACGTTGAATGTATTTTCACATGGTTCATATATTCATTAAATGCACGTTCAGCTTGTTCTACAAGTGGGATAATCGTGTGCTTTGGAAACAATTAGATCAGGTTGACAAAGAAATGAAATATACTACATAGAGGAGAAAATCTACATTTTGATGTCTGAGTGCGTTGCTTTGACTCCATCCTGGCATACAAATTTTAAGCTTTATCTCTTCAAACAGAGGCTTAAGACTTTGGCGTTTGTGAGGCTATAATATTAACTAATGTTGCTGAAAGATTGTAACTTTAGTATTTGATGTTCATGTGCACGCGTGTCTGAGTGTGGCCATTTCAGTAGTGTGCTCATGTGAGTGTTCCTGTTTTTCTTGCTTATTGAAAGCAGTGTTTTCTGCACTTTCTTTCCCTCTTGGGTAGTTCTTACAAAATTAACTCTGGAACATATAAACAAACCCAGCAGTGAGAAAAGTCTTGCCTGAGAGGATCTTTGCTTGACTAAAAACAGGTTTGGGTTTACAATTTTTTCTCAGATTTGTTCTCTCTGGAACAGTGGCAACAGTTTTCTTAGAGGGAATACAAACCTATGTGCAAAAAAAATAGATGCGTGGAGAATGAGTTTTCCCATTTTCTCGAATCCTTGCTCAGGCTGTACTCATCCCTAATTTTAATGCCTGTCTATGCTACGACTGCCACTTGGTACTATCCCAAGCCAAAACACTCATGGTTGTCAAGCATGGGCCATAAGCTACGACACTACGCATAGTAGTTGGCAGATAACATGTTTCTTTGTTGTCTTGCAACCAAGGCTATTTTTTTATCTTCTGTGAGACGGTCTGTGGTGAGGTTGTAGTTTCCGAAGTCCTGGAATTAGGAGGGAGGTGTTCTCTCAAATGGTTATCTGCTTGTTTGGCAGCTTTATTACTTGGTTGAAATGAAGTTTTACTTTGCCCAGGCTTTTGGGCACCTTAGTATCCTCTAGCTTGACTGTTCTTCCCACGCTGGTTTTCCAGAACCTGTGTTGCTCCTGGTCAATGAAAACTTCCAGGACCTAGATGCAATATCATTTGAGGCTTAGACATTTCCAAGTTCTTTGTAGTGGCAGCAGCACAGACCTGTTAGCCTAGCTGGTGTGCCCTGTGCAAGCTGAGTGATCCATTCGCAAAGGGTTGTGCGCTGTTTTGGGCAAGCTCGTTCCTGACCATCTCTTGTGTGAGTGGTTTACAGTATTCATCTCTTCACAAACCTCCCACTACTCTACAACTGGCAACTGACTTCCTAACAACAAAACTAACTACTTAAGTTTTGGAACAGGTATGGTTTCAAAATGGCACTACCAAAACCTGTTCCTGGATTGGTATGGACTCCTGCAGACATACTGCAAAGTACTAAGCCTTATTTCACTATTAATTTTAACACCTTCTGCCATATGAAGTACCTCAGAGAAGAAAGGCCCTAGAGTGATTCTTGTATTTTAATGACCTGAAGACCAGTTCAGTATTACAGATCTCTGGGGAGTGTAGTGCACACAGTTGTTATTTGGAGATCTGGTTTAGTCTGTCTCCTAATGGAAGGTCATCTTCTCTCTTTGTAGGTATGTGCCATGGAACTACCACGAACCCCAGCTGGGCATGTATGATTTTTCTGGTGACAAAGATCTAGAGTATTTCCTGCAGCTTGCTAATGACACTGGTTTGCTGGTTATCCTGAGAGCTGGGCCTTACATCTGTGCAGAATGGGACATGGTACAGCCTTTTGTAACAGTTATCTCTTTTCTAGGGTAAATCTAATGCAAGTAGACAAACGTACTTGGTGTATCCTTGGACAAGACTCTTGGTTTAGTGTATTAAAATCCGTGCATCCTAAGTGACTTCTTACAACGCAAGCTTACTTGGTATTTGTTTTATTTCATTGGGAATTATTACTTACTTGTAGAAAATCAATCTTCAGGTCTCAGTATATGGCTTGATAAAAGGCTAAATTATTCTTACGTTTCCTAAAAGTGGTCACTGAAGTGATTCCCTTTCTTTTCCCAGGGAGGTCTTCCCGCATGGCTGTTGGAGAAGAAATCTGTTGTTCTCAGGTCTTCTGATTCAGGTAGAGGCATCAAAAAGGATTCACAGAAAGACACTTCAGCAGCAAGGCAACTTGCTGTTTGCGGCCATTACTAGATAATTTGTATTTCAGCTTAAGTTCTTTTATGAGTAAAATCTTCAGTACTTTTAATTAGAAGTGTGCATTCAAGAAGTATATAGAATGAACAAAGTAGGGTAGAAAGTTTCCAAGGTATTGACAAGTTTCATGAAAATTAGTGCCAAGAGAGAAATCATTGTCACCACTGAGGAAAAGACGGGTAGCTATCAGCTTTGGGTTTATTGGTTTTGCAAAGGCCAACTGGCCACTCATTGTGGGGATCCTTCCCAGCTGGTCAGCGTGCATGTAATTCCAGAACTCGTTACAGCATTCTTACGTGCTAGCTGGTATGGACCAGACACAGAGGGATAAGATGAGGCAGGAGATAAATGTGGTTATTGGAGTGCGTATTAGGGGACAAAGATATATATAATATCTGACTTCATTCTGCTCATTGTGGGATAAATTATCTTTTTAAAAAAATAGTACACATAGCAACATTCGAATTTGTTTTCCTGTTGAAAAGTGTTAGGACAACCTGTGTGAGACATAGTGAAGTCTCTCTGGTGATTTTCAAAGTTGATCAGTATTTAATTGTCTTATTTTTTGGTCAACTGTACTGGAAGCTGACACTTCTGAACAAGTATAACAGCACATCAGTTCATTAAATGCTGTTCTGTTACACTTATTTAGAACACAGGATTAAAAACTACCCATATGTAATTTAAAACAAAACCTGGAAAAAAGCAGAAAAGTTGTGAAACATTTATACTTCTTGTATCACAGATTACCTGGCAGCAGTAGAGAAATGGATGGGTGTTCTTTTGCCAAAGATGAGGCCTCACCTCTATCAAAATGGAGGTCCAATCATCATGGTGCAGGTAACTTCCTGAAAATCAAATGAACCCAAGCAGCATGGATGCTTATATTGCTCTTGGAGACACTCCATGGGTGTTGGGTGGTAATGTCACAGGTGTTCCTTAACAGTTTCAGGTAGCTGAAAGATTCTGATGAAATCCTGTATCCTAAAGAACCGAATGCACTGTTTGCAGAATTCAGAGAGTACTTGTCTGCTCTACCAAAATTGTTTCCCACAACTATAGAAAGCAATAGAGGAAACATGTGGAGTGCTTTAGATCTGAGTTTCACGCCAGTTCTCACGTAAAGCCAAAATATATTACCATTGCCTGAAACCATCTGACAGGCAAAAGGGGAATAAGGATACCTGCAGACAGAAGCAAAAGCAGTATGGAGTAAGCCTAAAACTTGTGACAAAAATGGCCTCAAAACTTATGGTTTTTAGTTCTTAGCACCTAACTTAAGCGGTAAATGTTTCAGGACACAATGTTGTGTGCTCATGGTGAGTAGCTTCTCTCTTAAACTCCTTCTAGAGGTGCAGTGGTCATTGTTCCATATTCTTAGTATTTGACCTTAACAACAGCTTTGTTTTAATTTTTTTTTTAAACTCTCTGGTTGGCACAGGATGGGGTAGGAGACCCTTCTTACAGTATGCCCAAGATCATTGCTTTTGAACAATGTGTTGTGGCTATTGAGCAAGGGCACTGGGCAAAATTATTCCTTGGCAGGAATAAGATGCTTATAACAGGATTTTCAGAAATAACCTTCAGGTGCGTGTGGCATTGGACCTGGAACTTGAAAGTCCACCCCCTTGGGAAAGGGACAAGATGCGTACCTCTCGGTCGTAGCAGGATTGTCCTTTTCCCCTCAGTCCTTTGAGTTCATCGCAGGGCTTTGCTGTTCATGTGAGCCCCTTGTAGGTATCTCTGTTCTGGAAGTCCAGTTTTGCTGCAGTTTTTATCATGTCACAAACGGTTCTATGGTTTTATTGTTCTGCTTGGGAAGTGGGTCATAGCTCTCTATTTTTAATAGAGACTGTGTTTTGATCACTGTCGCTAAGGTAGAGATTTCTATGCAGAGGGTGATTTTGTAGGAAAATTACTTACCTCCACGCAATGATTGTTCCACTGTAAGACACAGGTGAGAGGAATGAGTCCCTAGAACTACTGTCTTCTCTTACTCCTCAGGTCTGGAGTTAAAATGACATTTTCAGCATTGCGGTCAAAGGAAGAGGAAGGTTAGATATGGGCTTTCCATTTTTGGTATCAGATGCAGACTGAAACTGGCTACTGCTTTACTGACTTGCTTTTCCTGTGCAGGTAGAGAATGAGTATGGAAGCTACTTCGCTTGCGACTATGACTACCTGCGTTCCCTTCTGAAGCTCTTTCGCCAGCATCTTGGGGATGAGGTGGTGCTTTTCACAACTGATGGTGCAAGCCAGTTTCACTTGAGATGTGGAGCTCTTCAGGGTCTTTATGCAACAGTGGACTTTGCCCCAGGTTGGAGACCACTGTTTGTTACCAAAAAATTCACATGTGTGTGTTTGTGGCAGGACAAGCTGACTTGACTGCTTGACAAACCTGACTGCTCTGTTTAAATGGGGTGATAGGCATTTATATATACTTGATGTACTCTTAAATGTACAAGAATCACCCTCAAGTACCCAGTTAGGGAGTCATAATCACTTCCTTTCATCATGAAGTCATGAATAAACAATTTACAGTGCTCATAGTGTGTATCTCCCCAAAATTAGCAGTAATAGTTGGCATTGATTCCATTGATTATTTTTTTTAATATATTTTTTTGATGTTGGGGTTTTTTTTGGTTGTTGATTTGGTTTTGGTTCTTTTTAATGTCCTCTGTCGGTCCCAGAATTCAGCCCTCATAGTTCAGTTCTTTTTAAGCAGTGGTTACTGGAAAAAAAATTACCGCTGAAGATCATCATTAGAAATGTGCACACTGCCACAGGCTGCTGTGATAGAGGCCTGAAGAATGGCTAGCCACCCGTAGTGTGTTCAGAAAGTGCCCTCTTGATAGAAGAGGAGAGTTAATGATGTAAATGTTCATATACTGCACGGACTTGGCAAAATAGGCTTAAGGCACAAGAAACAAACTCCGAGATAGATCTTTCCATGTTTTTTTTTACGTGGCCTCTTTTGTACATTATTCTCTCCACAGTCAAAGATCTGTGCTTAGCAGGAATCTGTTTTCTTACAGGTAGATTGAAATTGTGAACTCCTTCATGTGTATTAGTTATGAGATGGTGAGCTACTGATGGAAGTAGTTATTTCTGGTCCCTATGGCTTGAGGCAGTAGGAGTGATCGGAAGTGAAACTCCCCTTAAGAGATTGCCTGGCTTCTGTTCTTCCCCATAGTCTTGGTACCGCAACCCCAGACCTATACTTTCCAAAGACCAAGCAGCAATTCTGACACATCTCAGACTTCCTGGTGCCAGGATGTCATTCCTGAGAAAAGCTGTGTTTTCAGGAGATGTATCTCAAAAGCAAAGACATGCATGCATGCATGTATGTATTTTAAATAAGTTCTGCAACTTAAACACTGGAATCAGAGGTATTGATTCCTGTGTTTTCTGAAGTAACTTTCTTGTCTGGATTTTTGCTAGGTGTTGGAAGGGGAGATAAGACACCTTTCAGTAAAACGCAGGACGAAAGAAGTCATGGATGTAGCAACTCAGTTTTATTTCTGTCTTCTTATAGGTGGTAATGTCACAGCAGCGTTCTTAGCTCAAAGGGGCAGTGAACCTACAGGCCCTTTGGTATGTCTTTTCAATTAAAATTCTTGTGTCATTCCTAATCTTGCAGTGGTTGATAAGAGAGGAGTTGACAACAGTGTGTTGGATAGTTTTATGAAGACATAATTTCCAAGTCAGTCAGAAAAACTGAATAGAGGAGCTTCTGTGTATGTTTGTCAAATCTGCATTAACTGCTGTTCTGCCAATACTATTTTAGTCTCAAAAGCTATTGATTTTGTTTCAATATTTCTCCTTGCTAAGACAAACGTTTACAAAGCAGCAGGAAACAGTAGGTATGATTAGATGAGTTAGTGAGGGACGTGTGTGGGTGGAAGTTAAAAGCAAAATTAAAAGGGCAGGTTAGAAGTTGCTTCCTGTTTTCAGCTACCCTAGAGGTTTTATACAAGCTGTAATAGGATGCAAGATCACTGGAAGCCATTTTGACAAAGGGAGAAGGCCAGTTGAGGGTACAAGATTATCTCTGTGCTATGAAATTGTTTAGAACGCAATTTGAGTATTTGAAATACTCATTTTTATATGACATCTAATCTATGTATGCTATTCTGCGGAGAATGTATTGTTTCCGTCAATTATTTGAATGCCAAGCATCTGAAACATGTTCCTGTTGACAGGTTCCAAGGAAATCCATGCTCTTTGGTACTTAAGCAGTTATTTTCAAAGTGTCCCTCTAAAATTCTTGAAACAATCCTTTAATTTCTGTGACCAGTAATCTGCTGAAAACCACTGACTTAATGTATACTTTGCTGTATTTATAGTAGTTTAAAAATGGCTTGAATGAGTCAAGGTGCTCTTTTCCTTCCCTCTTACAGTTAGTAACCTTAAATCACATTGCATTCTGTTCTTGTTCCCTTTTCATGTTTTCCCTTCCTCTTTTGCCCTTCCTCCTCTCAGGTTAATTCTGAGTTTTATACTGGATGGTTGGATCACTGGGGGCACCGTCATTCTGTTGTGCCTGCACAAACTATAGCTAAAACACTGAATGAAATCCTGGCACGTGGCGCTAACGTTAACCTGTAAGTGTGTGTTCAGTAGAGGTTGATTTTTGGGGGGATTATTTTTCTTCCCAATTCAGCAAAAGCAGATTTAAGTGGATGGCTTTTTTCCTTTTTAGGTACATGTTTATAGGTGGGACTAACTTTGCCTATTGGAATGGTAAGAAGTTGTTTAAATGGTACTAATGATGTAGGGAAGCTGTTTATGAATTGGGTAGTAATGTATTCTGTGAAAGAATAAGCTATGCCTGCTTTCACATGACAAAAGATGACTGCACTAGCTGTTTTCTCTGTTATCAGCATGTTGCACTAAATCCACGTGGTATTTATCTTTGCAAAGGATACTTCTGCTTTACTCAGTCCTGTGGAACAGTTGAAACGTGGATAAATTTGTTTCTCAGAATATTTCTGAAGACTCTGTAACTGAGCAGCGTGAGCTCAGAAGGACGTCGTCCTCCATCAGGAATAGTTTCTCTATGCCAAATCCCAAGGCCTACATTGAATCTAAAAATGTAGCAGAGTCTGGCTGTGATTGGAAAGAATTCTGAAAGTTGATACTTTTTGGAAAAACCCAACTCTTACACTGTTTTTATTGCCTCTTTTTTTTTTACACACCCCCCCCCCCCCCCTTAGGTGCTAATATGCCCTATATGCCACAGCCCACTAGTTATGACTATGATGCTCCACTGAGTGAAGCGGGAGATCTGACGGAAAAATATTTTGCCTTGAGGGAGGTCATTGGTATGGTGAGTGTCCCCAGAACGTGTTCAGAATGGTTCTTTGAAACATCCCTGGTGTACTGCAAACTCTTACTCTTGTGTCGGTATAAGTTACTTCTGAATTTACTGTTTTCTGAAGGTAAGGGAAGTGAAGGAGAACAAGGTGATTAGACCAGCCTAACTGCTTGTTGTTACAAAAGGGGAAAGATCTTGCACCTCTCTGGCTATGCTTTCTGTCCCGATGGCTCCCTCCTTCCTTTCAGTGGAGGGAGTACAGGTGCCGGTCTCTGACACCAAAATGATTCAGTTCTGCTTTTTTGCTGTGGTTGTTTTCTTTCAGCTGAAGGTCAGTAAGCTGAATTGGCTCACTCAGTCGGATGAGAGCCAGTGCTGGCACAAGAGGATCAGAGGGAGGCAGGAAGGGTTTGGCTGGGAGTAGAGATGGAGGAGGAGAGAACAGAGCTTTTCCCTTGCAGCATCGATCAGCTATTCAGTCAGCTCAGGCTTATCGCTCTGTCAGCCTGATATGCACTGCAGCTTAGTGCTCTGGCTGTCTGTATCCCAAGCTTCATGTTGTGGTTTTGGGCCTCTGTGAGAAGGAGCATGCTTATTCCAATGAGGACATCTTGTTTTTGTTATGCCGCAAACTGTAGTTAGTGGGTGGGACCAAGCTTTGCCTTGGTGTAAAAATGTGTGGTATCTCTACAAACGGGAGACTGAAGTGAAACATGGAACCTGTATCTGGATTTTGAATGGCCTTGCATTGGAGGCTGTTCAGATGAGGCTTAAAACCAGATTCAGTGGGAATCCCAAGGCTCAGGTTTGTACTTGCTGTCCTGTTGCATGCCAGCAACATTCCTATTCACTAGAAGACATTTTTTTGATGGGAGTAGGTCTCCCAGAAGTGTATTACATTTTCTGTAGGATTGAGCATGCCTTTATCGCCACACCTGTGGAAGGCCTGCTGTGGATCATGTTCTTCCATTTCTCCATTATCCCTAAGCTTTCCATTGATGGGATAGTTTTGATAGCCTTTCAAGGGGAGCCTCCTGCCTTGATACAGCTTTTCTCACCAGAGAAATTCCCAGACTTCCTGTTTTTGAGTTGTTTTCTTCAAGGCAAGATCCCTATCTGAAATGTAAGTAGTGTTCTAGTGCAGTGAGAGCGCCTTGATAAGATCTGAAATGTTCAGTATAACCTAAGGTGTGTTGGGTCATGGTACAGCTTTTTTTTGGTGTGGTTTGTTTATCTCTTACTTTCCATATCCATAGGATCTCAGTGAAGTTTTCCTGTGTCTGTGGTGGGTTCTAAACCCGTAACAGTCTATCTACTCAGTTGCAATTTGAGGTGGGGCTGATGAAACAAAATTAAGTTGCCTGTAACTAATGACTGTGTTCAACATGTTAGCTGTGCTACCAGGCTAACACTTTACAATCTTCCTTCAGTGTTTCCTTCAGTTAATAAATGTAACAAAGAAGGGTTTCAGTCTACAGCTTCTATCAGTTGCGGACAGTGTTCGCTAATTGTTACTCTTTGGGCTGAAATTTCCTACTTTTGACTTTTTCTCTTGGGTGAATATAGTTTTTCTTTTCTTTAAGCCTGAATATCTTGATTATTTTCAAATACAGAGAGGAAGAAATGAACTTGTTGCCAGAAGTACAAATCAGCCTTTCGTCAGTCCATAGTTGAGATTTGACAGGAGGGCATTGGGAATTATACTGCTGTGGCCT
>JAVKLA010000010.1:11059647-11077585 GCA_034782735.1 Sagittarius serpentarius | reverse complement strand
TTAAAAAAAAAAAAAAAAAAAAAAAAAACCCCCAACCAAACACCCCCCCCCCCCAAAAAAACCCCACCCAACTGAACAAAAAAACCCCTTGTTTTGGTGCTGAGGTGAGCTTTTTTGAGGATGAATTTTGTGCTGGATATACCATGTGTAAGCCCAGCAAATCATGCCTTGGGCTAAAACTTTTGAGCTGAAATCAAATTTAAAATCCATTAAGAAAAATACCCTTTCAGCCCCTCCACAAATTTATTTAAAAAAAACCCCTAGGAGCTGCCGAAGTAAGCACTCAGAAGTCACTGAATGTGCAGATTAAGATATCATTCACATTTGTGCATGTGTATTAAAATGTAGGCTTAGATTGCTTGATCACATGGGTATCTCATCTGCAGAAGTTTTTTCTCTGTGACATGCAGGCAGGGCCATGTTCAGTAAATGAAAGAACAGATGGGAGGAGTGAGCATTACGGGAGACAAGTAGGCTCAGAAAGGAGGAGGCTAGGGTATGAGGCAGAAAGCCACTGTCTAGACTTGCCACTCCTCAAAGGTGTCCAAGAAAGTGGTGAACACCCTTCACCCCTTTTCTTTGTGATCTCAGGTGGTTATGCCTAGAGATATGGGGCAAGAAATAAACAAAAAAACCCCAGCAGTCAGTACTGACTTGTCCTGTTTCCCTATGATTGACTGGGCAGTTGTCTAGACCAGGACCAGAGAGAAGCCAACGACGGGACCTCAGGTGTTCATGGAGCTGTGGAGGAGGCTGTGGTCTCAAGGCCTGCTTCTCAAAGAAACCAGACAGTAATGGATTAGCAGGTGGTGGTGGAGTATAGTAACACTGAAAAGAAAGGCACAAGAGGCTAATAATCCCCGTACAGAAGTGCTGCTAGGGAAGGGTCAGGGGCCCTACAAATTTGGAAAGGTTAGCTCAAGCTCCCATGGACTGGGGAGATGACTGTAGGAGGGTTGTAGAAGACAGTAATGCAAGCTCTAGCCACAGGAGGGCTCCAAGGGCACTGTGATTCTTTGGCAGTTCATTTGCTGTGCTTTTTAGCGTTACTTCGAGTTGAATAGTTATTAAAAACTGCTTACTGTATGTGATCAAGTCAGATAGTTTGTTTCTTTTAAAAACCCCTCCATCTTAGACTAAATGTAGCTGTAATCCTTTAGAACAGTGAGATTATCCACTTTTAGCCAAAGTTCTAGTCTTGTAAATTGTAAAGTGGAAAGTGAGAATTCCGTTAAAGCATGTTTATATTTAAGTTTCATGTGTGTTTTTTTTTTTTCCTCCTTCCCTTTCTAGTATAAGCAGTTACCAGAAGGTCTTATCCCTCCGACAACACCCAAATTTGCATACGGGAACGTTCGCTTGCAGAAGGTAAATTAACATCTGTAATACGCTGTGTATCTTTCCGTAATGCTGTATGTTTGCTTTTTGCAAAAGAATGTTTACAAGGGTGTCATGGCAGTCTCTAGGTATCATACAAAATAAAGAGGAAAACCTTGAAAGCAAACTTTCAGGAAGGAGGGAGCAGAGCTTGACAGTTAGGAATCATGCCCATGGTGGAAAATGAGAAATGTATGTTACGTGGATATAAAAAGAATTTTTACAATATGCAGTATGTGCCTGAAGTTTTACTAAACTCAAATTAATATATTATTAACACAACAGAATCATAGTTGTCTAAGAACTCGTACATGAGTATGTAGCTGAGGGAATGCAAGCATGAGAGCTAAGAGTGTTTTTGTAGCTGGTGATGCCTCTGAAGTAGAAGCAGCAGGTAGGATATACATATCTTTTAAATACTTCTAGGCGTTTAAATTTTTAATATGGAACATTTTCAATGAATTTGAAAATCTTATTGATAATTTCTTAAAAGATTTGTGAAAATCTGTAGCTGATGAGAGGAATTAAATTAGTTTCCTGCCAAGGGAAAAGCATGCAGAACCTAGCATACAGAACCCAGCCTTGCTATATCCTGTCTGTCAACAGCAGTATAACTGGTCAGCGCACGAGTAGCTGGGGTTTGTCCATAGCACCGTCATTTTAGGACCAGTGACAACTTTCTGTGAAATACGGTTCAGAACTAGGTTTCTGCAGTGAGTGTAGAGGATGGTTTAAGGGGGGATGGAAGAGACAGCAGCTATGAACTTGGCTGTATTCCTTCTGCTGGGCACAGACAAATCGTTTTGAGGTGGAGGATTACTGCAGTTGGTGTGCTGGATACTGTAATCCATAATGCTTTGGTTTTATACTTTGTACTTTTAATTTGGCAGCCACGTTTCCAGTCAGTGATGTATCTGATCTGTTATGCACTGCAGCTGAAGCATTGCAAAATTTGGTAGTGATAAGGCTTTGCAGGTGTTTTCAAGTCATCCCACTCAAGTGGTGGGCAGAAATATTTTTTGTATAAAAGTGATTCACCAGTGAAGTCGAAACAGATCTGTATCATATTTTCAACAGCCTTTGAGTATCTTCAGACCTTTTAGGGCAGGTTTCACTGAACTGGCTTATATTTGGTAATGACTAATTATATACCGTTATCAGTACACCCACCACTTCTGCTGCTATCATAGGTTGCCAGAATTTGGGAGCCTAGCAATCAGATTTTGAGTCTCCCGTCTTCTCATGGTTCGTGGCTGTCAGATAGGGCTGTCCAGTTTCACTAGAACGATGAACTTTCTCTTTCGTGCCTTCAAGAAATGAATGCTGCGGGGTGCCTGGCCCAGACACCTGTCTTACAAAGGAGGAGTCAGGTGACTAAGCTTGCTTAAGTATCACAGCTTTGACCTGGCCAACACATTGGGAGCCCTATTCCTGCACCTTCTACACTTGCTGCTTTTTTGAGTTTTACTCTCCACCCAGCAGTTTTAGGAATCCAGATGGCATGTCTACATTACCAGGTGTGAGGTTCCTGTCATTGCCTGTACATGTACTGCCGTCTGCGCTGAAAGCCTCTAGAACCATTTTCTGGGAAGAAGGCTGGTTTTTGCTCTGTGAAGCCACTACTTAACTTCAGCAGCAGTTTACTCCTGTGGTTGGTTGCCCTGCAACACAGGACGAGTCTCAAATCACAGAGGGTTTGTACCGTCCCAGCCAAAGCCACCCTCCCAACACCATGATGCATTCTAGCCCCTGCTGGGACCAGGTCCAGTGCATCTTGCTGTATGGAGAAGCCTGAATGTATTTGGGTGAATATCAGAGAGGGAATATTCTAAATGGTAGGACTTAGCTGTGGTAATGGTCAACTCCCCAGCTGTATCATTTGCAGTGACAGTGCTAAAACAGGTACTGTGTGAAGCTTCACTGTGTGGTTGAGGTCCAGCAGTCAGGCTGCTGTGCACAGCATTGAATCTACTGCAGTAAACCAACTCCCTTGACGCTTTTGCAGAAAGGAGGAGGGAAAGGAGTGTTTTCAAGAGTCATATGGTGTACTTTACAGAGGTACATGTAACCGGAGCAGACTGTTCTCTTGGGTTTTTTTCCACAAGATATGCTGTGACAGTCCAGTCCTGAAGTACCTGATCTGCTACTCCGGACCTAAACTTGAGGAAAAGAGACTTTTGCCCTTAGCAGTGCTGCCTGTCAGATTTGCTGGTTTTTGGAGGTTTGCAAATAGGTTGCCCCAGATGAAAATAGGTGGGGAACCCAGGCTAGTTGGGGAGGGAAAAGAAATAAAAAATTTAAAAAAAAACCAAAAGCTCCCCTGTTGTTCCCTGATCAGGCAGTTGTTCATTTTGAGCTATTGAATTATTTTAAAGAATTCTCCTGGATGGGAAAAATGTAATTTATTAGAAGATGCTGGGGAGACTGACATTGCTACAGAAGAGCGGAAGACAGGAAAGCAGGCGATAAGGGAAAAATCTTGTTGCATAGAAGCAAAAGAAAAGGGTTAAAGATGAAGAATAAGGGCAGGTAAAGGCAGAACAGCAATAGATAGGCTCAAGAAATGTGAGCAAGATGACAGGGTTTAGGGGTTTAAGACCCAGAATGTGGGGAGCATCCTTTCCAGAGGGAAATGAATGAGTCTTGGTGCCTGCAATGCGTCTGCGCGGCTGCGCAGGCTTGTGAGCAGGTGGTTGTTTCTGGTCACCGCTTGGAGGGCCCTGAGGAGTGCGTGGTCACAAGGAAATCCCTGCCCCAGCACTGCAGCCTCGGAGGTTCTGGAGATGTACTTAGTTCTTGGGATGTGGAGAGCTCGAGCAATAGCAAGTAGCAGGCAATGCTGATATGAGTTGGTGGTAGCAAAGGGGTTAAGCAAACAGGATGCTGCCAGTAGTTGGTATCGTTCCCATTGGAACTGGTTTGTTTTATGCTTGATCTTACACTTTGGTTTTGAAGACCTTGCTCTGGAGGATGAAAAAGTATTGCTATTTTTTATTAGTGGTCATCTGTTGTTTTACAGGTTGAGGTTTTTAAAAATTCATGACAGTATTTGTAATTTTTAAGTTTACTGTTAAGTTTCTGTTGAGATACTGGTTGTCCATTAAGTAGCAGATAACAGGAACTTGCAGCAAGAACAGATCTTGTTTTGGTTTGTTTTTTTTTTTTGTACGCACCACTTAAGAGTGAAAAGCTGAACAAAAATAATCTATTGAAGTTTCAAAGAAACAAGCTTCTACCCGCCCAGTCCATAAGTGAATCATATGTGGTTGACCTGTATTCAGAACAGAAGCCCCCTTAGTAGCAGGAACTTTAAAAAAAAAAAAAAAAAAAGTCAAACAGGCACATGTACAAGCTGCTAATACTCAGTTCAGCAAGGCACAAAGCAGCACTCGTCAGGCAGTAGCTCATTCAAGTGACCATGTGTGTCTTAATACTGCTTACATTCATTTCTAATTTCATTGTCCACTTGGAGCCAAGACTATTAACGCTCATATGATTGTTGTTTAGTTCTGTAGATCAGCTCTGTCAGTGTCTGTGCAAAGATACTCATCTCTTGCTTCACAGCTGTTGTACAAGACCTGTGGCCTGCCAATTCTTGCATATTGCTTTAACGTTACTGGCTCCCTTGGAGGAGCACAAGATAAGGAATAGAGCACATACACGGTCCAGTGCATTTGGGGAATTTTACTCTCTGAAAACTGTTTGGATTTTTAGGTACAATGCTTAAACTGAAAACGGAAAAGCAAACTAATTGCATCAAAATCTTGCAAGCCGTTGTTTGATTGGCAGCGTTCTTGCCAGGGTGAACATGCTTAGCTACGGACTAGTAAGGGTGACCCAACCTCCAGGTAGTGATGGCATTACCCTTTGTATACTTACGTCCTGCTTTTGCATTCTTGTTCCTAGCTAAAGAGTTGAGAACCTCATTTCAAGGGTCCATTTAGATCTATGTCTACATGTCTGTTGTGGATTAACCCCGGTAGGCGGCTAAGCATCACCCAGCTGCTCGCCCACTCTCCCCCAGTGGGGTGGGAGAGAGGATCAGAAAGGTAGAAGTGTGAAAACTCGTAGGTTGACATAAAGACAGTTTAATAGGTGAAGCAAAATAAGGAGTTCATTCACTACTGCCTATCGGCCCGTGGGTGTTCAGTCATCCCCAGGAAAGCAGGGCTCCAACATGTCTAATGGTTACTTCGCAAGACAAATTCCCGTAAGTCCCAACATCTCCCCCTTCCTCCTTTTTTCCCCCAGCTTTTATTGCTGAGCATGACGTCCTGTGGTCTGGGATATCCCTTGGGTCAGCTGGGGTCGGCTGTCCCGGCTGTGTCCCCTCCCCACTCCTTGTGCCGCCCCCCAGTCTCCTCGCTGGTGGGGCGGGGTGAGGAGCAGAAAAGGCCTTGGCTCTGGGTAAGCCCTGCTTAGCAGTAACAAAAACATCCCTGTGTTTTCAAAGCTGTTTTCAGCACAAATCCAAAACACAGCCCCATAGAAGCTACTATGAAGAAACATAAGTCTGTCCCAGCCAAAACCAGTACTATACTGAAGGAATAATTACGTGTACGTAGATGGTTCATGCTGACTTCTGTCACATCCAGCATTTTGCACAGTGATGTACATTTTAATATATAATTTAATATTTCAGCACTGCTTGCTTTCATGTATGCTCTGCAAAAATTCAATACTTCTGTTATTGAAGTAGCCT
Organism: Sagittarius serpentarius; assembly: GCA_034782735.1. Taxonomy (NCBI): domain Eukaryota; kingdom Metazoa; phylum Chordata; class Aves; order Accipitriformes; family Sagittariidae; genus Sagittarius; species Sagittarius serpentarius. The sequence goes on along the minus strand of JAVKLA010000010.1, from coordinate 11,071,506 downwards.
CAGAAGTTTGTATTGCTGTGAATGCTTACAGTATACAGTTTTGCATAATTTTAAATGCCTAATTTTTTACTGTTCTCAAGCATTTGAAAGTAAATCTGCATTTGAGAAGTATTTTGAATGTCTGATGTGTAATAACCGCTGAACAGTGACAGTACTTCTGGTGAAACAGACTGACATCTTGCTTGAAAAAGACAAATGCAATTGATTTTTTTGAGCTTGTAAGACACTAGGCATGTTGTGTGCATCTTGACTGACATAAAATTGGTAGTGGACTTTGACAGGAAATTGTAGATGAGTAGAAAACTATAATCACAAAAGGAAATTGCAGATGGCAACAAAAGGCAGTTTAATTGTACACATGCAAGTCCTTATTCAGCAAGGTACTTATGCATGTGACTAGCCTCTACCTTGCTCCCAGTCTCACTAAAATCAGTCCAGCTACTTATATGACACTGAACTACAGACTTAGGGTTTCTAAAATTATTTAAGATGAAATAGCGTGCATTCATCTTGGATAACTCTTGATGGAACCGAATTGTGTCCCTCCTTAGCTCAGAAGGATTCCAGAGTAACTCACTGGAAATCAGTGGCATTTTTGCTGGCTTGATTGTAAGTATAATTGAGCAAAGTTTAGATAGTATAGTTGTTTTGTCTTAACTGTTCAGAGCAGTTGTGTTTGTTTATAGAACTTTTGTGAGAATCTCCTGGGTTAGTTCTCATTAAATAATAAAGGGTCACTTTTATTTTTATGAATGCATGGCAAATTTAAAATACCTGGATTTTTAAAACATTGCTGCACATGTAGCATGTTTCTTTCAGGGTTCATCAGTTCTCTGTCCTGTATTGTATTACTAGTGTGTCTGTAAGGACGATGTAAAGGCTTAAGATTTCTTTGCCTTCTGGACAGGTGCAGCTAGCTGGCGAGGTGGCTGGATATGCAAGCTGTTACATTTGGATTGAAAGTTATTGACCTTCATATATCTGCTTTTTCTGTGCTGCAGGCAGGCACTGTGGTGGAGGTTCTTGACAGGCTGTCACTTGCTGGACCAGTGAAAAGCACTTACCCGTTAACCTTTGTTCAGCTAAAACAGGTGAGGATTCCTTCAGTAGGCACTTTGCAGTAATTTTGTAAAGTTTATTTGAACAACCCTCTGTGGTGGTATTCTTCGTATGTCCAGTGTCTGACACTGTATCTCAGCACAGAAATAATAGTATTATAAAGGTGTCCAGGATTTTTGCATTGGAGACCTTCCCATATTCTACAGTGCTCCTGTTTTGCACCTGAGGATTTCCTCTTTCCATGAATGTAGGTATATATGCTGCTCAGGCTTTCACCTTTATCTCTCTCCTCTCTGAAGTATTGATTTTCAGGTTCTTGAGAGACCTTTTTTAATCTGTCTTTTTCTTCACTATTACTTTCCCTTATTCTGTTTTTTCTTTGCCTCTCCCCATCTGCTATCAGAGTGAGCACAGTGGCTGAGATGCTGCTTTCTCATACAAGTCAGGGGGCCTGGAGATTGGGGAGTGCAATCTATTTGACAGTTCCGTGGGCCTCTTTCTCATCTGTAGTCCTTTTCTTTTACTATATGTATGGTGAGGCAAGAGAATGCAGTGAGAGAAACCTTTGGGAGCAACCTCTTGGAGCTGTTGCAACCCACTGTCGAGGTCATTCACCCCACTGGTTGAGATAGGAAAACCACCTTTCTCTACATTTTCCTGTGGCTTCTGCTGACTCCCGCTCTCTCCTGTGTTCCCTCTCTGTCAGTCTCTGCATCAGTTTCCCTGTCAATTTTGGTGCCCTTCTGTATCTTCCCTCACGGTCGAAAGTCTCTTCCTCGCTACTGAGGGAGTCTGTCTTTCCATTAAGGTTACGTGACTCCTTGATCGCTTCTGTGCCAAATTTAGCAGAGACTGGAGCACGGGTGCTAATTGCCGGCAGCTAAAATAAACTACTCGGAAAGAATGTGATGCTGGTAGTAGCTGGGGGAGGGAGAAGAGGGGGGGGAGCCGTTCAGCATTAGTCAAGTAGGGGTTCAAAGCTCAGATTTTTCCTTTCCAAGCCGCTAATACAGAGGTGTGAGAGAAGCTGCAGGTCGTATGTTATGGCTGGATGTAATTTCTAGTGGGCTTTTCTCTCTCGTCCTCCAGCCTTCCCACCCTTAGCACTCTGCTTGGGAAAACTCCGGAGAGAAGAGGGCAGCCAGCGGAGCTGTGTGAAAGAGACGATGCATTTCTTGCCTTGTTTTTAATTTGTGTTTCACTTTGTGATGAGAACAAATCTAGTGACTGACTTTTTTTTTTTTTTAATTTTATTTTTTATTTCCAGATGGGGAACTTAGTGAAAAATATTCTGAAATGTTCTTGATGATGTCTAGTTCAATAGATAATATCAACTTGATGAATATGTCAATTTATGGGCACTGGGTGACAAGTGCACTTTCAAGTTTGTTATATAAACTCAGTTATGAGGGGATTTTCCAGCTATCTTTTCATTGTAATAATACTGTCAGTCATTAATTGCTCTGTTTTTATTGAAGAAATACCTTCATAGCCAAGACCTTTATCTTTTAAAGTTATGTAAATGTTCTGATGAAACATTTAAAAATGGAAACTCTGTGGAATTTACAGCCATTACTTAAAGGTCAAAGTGAACTCTAATCTGAAACTGGTATCTGTGATAGATGCTATCTGAAGTGAATGAAAGTTAACGTTTCAATCCGAGCATGTAGGCAGGAATGTGGGATATTTCTAAGCCATGACCTGAATTGAAGCTATGGAATGACTTGGTTCATTAATCTGTTTGGTTTTTTTTCCTTTCTTTTCTTTTCTCAGTATTTTGGGTTTGTACTGTACAGAACTACACTTCCAAAAAACTGTACGGAGCCAACACAACTGTCTTCACCTTTAAACGGAGTCCATGATCGTGCCTATGTCTCTGTCGATGGGGTAAACGTTGTTTGCTGGTATTCATTTCTGCCATGAGTGGCCTTCACAAGTCATGGATACAGTCTGCCTTTTTTTTTTCCCCACTCCTTTCTCTAGCTTATCAAAACAACTTTCTTAGATAATTTTATTTAATCAGATGAAGTAAGGAAGTATACAGTTGATTCGTACTCAGTGTTCATATTTGTATTTCAGAAAGTACGACTACCTGCTATTTCTAAGGAAAATTTAATTAATTCCATTTTTGAGATATTTGAATGTTGATACAGATTCATGACTTAAGTGGGGGGAAAAAAAAAAAACCAAACAAAAAACCCTAGAAGAAGAGTTTACTTGCAGTTTCATGAAATACATTAATGATGTATATGCTTGATGGCCTTCAGCAGTGTTTCCATAGATTTTTTTTTTTTATCTTCTCTTTTTGTCCCCCCTTTGAGGGTGAGGGGAAGTGGAAGCCTGAGCCGATGTCTTACATTATGAAACTGGCTTCTGATCACAAGTTAAAAAAAGTGTATTGTACAGGATGTGAACTTTACCTTTCTTCCCTTAAGCATGGGTTTGTTCCTGCTTAATGAGAATTAATATCAATTCATGGCCTTTGATAGCCTGTTTTTTAATTAATCTTTGACCTGGGCTGACTGTCATCACCTTTGTGTCCAGGTCAAGCTCTTCTTTCTGTATGTTGTGGGAATGGGAATAAATAAAACTAAATATTGATGCAAGCGTAATCAGAAGATGAAGCCCCTTTTAGTCACTGATATTGCCAAAGTCTTTTCAGTCACTAGACTAAATTTAGAGAACTTGCTTTTTATGAATCGGGTACATCCAAAACCCACTAGGATTCTAACAGAAGTTAGTTGAAATCAGCTAAGGAAAGAGATGGTGTCAGTTAGACAAATGCTGCCTAGTAGCACATCCAGTTGATGTACTGAAATGTGAATATTGACATAGTAGCTTTTGTGTGTGTGTGTGCTCACATGCAAGAGGAGGAAAGGAAAATTTTTTATATTTTTTACTTTTTTTGTTTCCTTTGTCCTCTTTCTTTTCTTCATGCAAGTTGAAGAGACAAGTAACAGGGTTTTGTTGGTTTTCAATGGTTATTGTTTTCTTCCTCTTTGTGTAATTTATGTAGGTTCCTCAAGGTGTCCTTGAAAGAGACAAATCACTTATGATAAATATAACTGGGAAGGCTGGAGCAAATCTGGACATCTTGGTAGAGAATATGGGGCGAGTCAACTTCGGTAGATACAATAATGACTTTAAGGTAAGTAAAATCAATTGAGTTACTGGATTGTGATGGCTCTTACTCTTTTCCATACGTTAAAAAGTAAGTAGTGGGTTAGAAAGAGCAAGAAGATCAGATTTATACAGCTGTAACTTTACCTCAAAATATAACTACTTACTAGATTTCATTTGAGTTTTTCCAGTCACTGAAATCAGTGTGGAATTAAAAACTGACAGGCATCCTTTAAATTTTTTTGTTGGTTCACTTATGTTGTCAGCCAAAGTGTCGCCCACAAGACTTTCAGGTTGACTTGAGCCTGTAGCTAACATTTTAAAATGCGCAAAGCTGTTTGGATAAATTCCAAAAATGGGTTGGAAATTGGTCTAGATCTTGGTTGTACTTCAAGGCTCATGAATCCTGGGGTTTTATCTGCCTGTGTGTATGTGTGTGTGTATATATACATACACACACACACACTTTTGTATCTCTCTCCATGTCCCATTTCATTTGTCAGCAGCATACCCTTGCAGTATTTTTAGTGTGGCTAGGAAAGGCTGTCTCGCCAGCACTTTACCATGCAAAATTGCCAGCCTAGATTTGGACTGATCAGGTGTTAGAGGTAATTATTAGAAAGATTCTGAATATTTCTGGGTCCATGCTACGCTTTGGGACTGTCACCTCCACGCATGAGTGGCTGTGGTGGGTTGACCTTGACTGGCCACCAGGTGCCCACCAAGCCACTCTGTCACTCCTCCTCCATGAACAGGACAGGGGGAAAAAATACAACAAAGGGTTCATGGGTCAAGATAAGGACAGGGAAATCACTCGGAAATTACCATCACAGCCAAAACAGACTTGACTTGGGGAAATTAATTTTATTGCCAGTTAAACAGAGTAGGGTAGTGAGACATAAGAACAAATCTTAAAAATGCCTCCCCTCCACCCCTTCCTTCTTCTCAGGCTCAACCTCACTCCTGATTCTTCTGCATCCTCCCCCTGAGCAGCACAGGGGGATGGGGAATGGAGGATGTGGTCAGTTGAAAACACTTTGTCTCAGCTACTCCTTCCTCCTCACATTCTTCCCCTGCTCCAGCGTGGGGTCCCACCCACAGGAGACAGTCCTTCATGAACTTCTCCAATGTGAGTCCTTACTATGGGCTGCAGTTCTTCACGAACTGCTCCAGCGTGGGTCCCTCCCACGGGCTGCAGTCCCTCAGGCACAGACTGCTCCAGCGTGGGTCCCCTGCAGGGTCACAAGTCCTGCCAGCAAACCTGCTCTGCCCTGGGCTCCCCTCTCCACAGGTCCTGCCAGGAGCCTGCTCCAGCATGGGCTCTCCAGGGGCTCCAGCTTTGCGCAGGGCACATGTGCCTGCTCTGGTGTGGGGTCCTCCACAAACTGCTCCACCGTGGACCTCCATGGGCTGTGGGGGGACAACTTGTGTCACCACGGGTTGCAGGGGAATCTCTGCTCCAGTTCCTGGAGCATCTCTTCCCCCTCCTTCACTGACCTTGGTGTCTGCAGGGCTGTTTCTCTCCTGTTTTTCTCACTCCTCTCACAGCTGCTACACAGTCAGGTTTTTTGACCCTTTCTTAAATATGTTATCATAGAGGTAGTACCAGCACCACTGATGGGCTCAGCTTTGGCCAGCAGTGGGTCTGTCTTGGAGCTGGCTGGAACTGGCTTTGTCCATCATGGGGGCAGCTTCTCATGTCTTCTCACAGAAGCCACCCCTGCAGCCCCCCTGCTCCCAAAACCTTGCCATGTAAACCCAGTGCAATGGAGGTGCCACTAATGTAACACTAGGAAGGGCAGGGGCAAAAAGGAAACTTTTTCTGGTTTTAGACTTAATGGGATCCCCAGTGCTGTGTGATATTTGCTAGAGAGAGGTCTTGTGTTTGTGCCGTGTTCAGTGCCACAGCATGCTGGTTTTTTATTTTTGATATTACTAGGCCACAAGTAATAAAGAAGTAATTACAAAGCTTTACAATTAAGAAGAGATTTGCAGCCCCCTAACTGCTAGATTTGACTTGGCCTGAATTGATTTGGTGGTGTTCTGTCAGAAAGCTTGTCAAATGTTTGAGTGTCCAGGTTAACAGCTGTCGGGTGACTGTGGTGCCTTTTGGTGGTAGGGTAATGCCAGGTAAATTAGAAGCTCCTGTTTCCTCTCAATCTAAATTCTGTCTGATAGGTGTCTCAGAGCAGAATTAAGACTTGTCCAGAGTGTTTCTTGGTTAGTTTGGATGCAAGAGCAGGAGAAAGATAAGCATCACAAGGAAGACATATGCCTGAATGGTACCATTTAGTTATCAGGCAGAGGCACATATGCTGTGAGGAATTAGGATTTTTAAGGTTATAAGTAGGGAAAAAAGTAAACCCAAGTGTGGGTGCATCTTGACTAGCCTAGTTGATGAGACCACAAACTCTGGTAAAGTTTGGGCCTGTTAGAGAATCTAGTTCAGTCATAAAACAGGCTGGGAAGAGACTTGCAAGATTGCCGGTAGGCAGAAACTCCTGTTCCCACGCTTGTGTTTTGCTGCCATTAGTAGGATGGGCCTGTTTGCATTGCTGAAGGAGGATATATTGGTTATGATTAAGCAGCATAGAAGAATTGAATCTGAGACTTGGTTTAAAGGAGTCTAACTGACCAGTTATCTTATTCTTAAGCATGTGGTGGTGAGGATTTCTAGGTGTATCTCCAATTATGCTAAGGCTCTTGTCAAGGCACAGCAATATAACTCTTGCCATTTGCTAAGCTGGTAGCCTACATGCTTTCACCATATCGAAAAGCAGTTTCCCCTGCCTTACATTTTGGAAAGCATGCAGTTCTTTAAATCCTAATCAGAACAAGGTAAATATATGTGGAAACGTTTAGGATGTATGAAAGCCTCAATTAAAAGCACCAGCAACTGGGGCTTTTCAGTGCTCGTGGCATATAAATTCAGGGGGTAGCAGTAGTGCCAAGTCTGTTCATACTGTCTTTCCAAGGTACCTTGCCTTTATCTGAGTGGCAAGAGAGGGCAGCTCGTTCCCCAGTGTTTTGCCTTCATGTTGAGGCAGCAGAAATGTTGCATTTATTTATTTAAAAACAGGCCAGGTGATAAGGAAACCTGTGTGCTTAGTGGTAAATTAAGGTAACAGAATAGAGAGTTAGAGGTTGGATTAGGGAGGTGCTCAGTGTTGCTGTGGTTGAGATGGAATTCACATTTATACCAGGGTTTCCATCTTGTAAAGATTTAAGAGTGAAAGCAAGTTGAGTAGACATGTGCATTGTGAGAATAAACTTATAAAAGCAGGATCCTTCTGTGTAGAAGAGGCGGCCTTTCTTGGGTGGCTTTGGAATATGTGCGATGCTCCTCCGCATAGAATCCCTCTCTCACGCTGTTCTCTGTTGATTTTTAAAACTGGGAATAATTATACCTCAGGTTTTAGATATTTTGTGCTTTCAAAAATAAGTTAAGGGGAAGAGGTTCCTACTGTGTGAAGCCTTGCATTTTTAAGCAAATAGAGTAGCTTTTCTGGGTTTTGTTTGGCTGGGTTTTTTAACTGCTTTTCTGAGCTTGAAATGGAACAAGGCATCTAGCTTTTGGGAAGGAATCTTAAAAAGATTTTGGTTTTAAAACATCCTGCTGATCTAAGTCTTGTTCTTGAAGGACACTAAGGAAGGAAGAGTGTAGTTGCTGTGTTTTTTGTTTTTTTTTTTTCCACATGCCCACTGCCACCTGTATCTGATTTACTTAGAAAATTCATATCCATATCTGGACTGTTGAATATGCATTCTTATGCAGACCAAAGTAAAAAAGCTTAGTAGGTACTTCATCTCATTTGAAAAACCACACCGTTCATAGTGCCTAAAGATGGACTCAGGGAGACAGGTTAGAAAGTTTGGGCTAAAGTTATGTTGCATTACTCTGTCTAGCAAACAGTTGAAGTAAAGTCTAGGTTGTATAGAAAAGTTTTGCCACTTAACTCTGTGCAGATGTTATATTTTTTATATAAGACAAATAAGTTCATGTTGTGTAAACTGGGCATCTAGGTAAAGGAAGAGAAAACCAGTTAGTGCTTGTACTGATGCACAGGCTTCACAAGCCTCACCAATGCTTATTAAACATCAGAACAGACACATGATACAATATCAGCCCTCCAAGACCATAGAAAATGTGGTTTTGCTTGTTCCTGTTTGACGTGTTCTGTTTGCAACAAAACTTAAGTTGCACTGAAAAACAGCTTCTGTGCAGGGTCTATTCAAGCGGTTATATGGATGTAGCAGCATTGGTTTAAAATCAACCCCTTACCTTGCACTGAAACACGACTTAAGAAACTATTATTATAACACAATTACGATGTGTGCAGGGGGGTAACTTAATGTTCCTTTCACTCTTCTTAAATCGTGACCTTCCCTTGCTTTTGCATTCATTGTACAAGTACCCTGGTGTGCTGCACACGTGGTTCCATAGAAATGAAACAACTCTGTGGGCTTGAAGCTGACTGTAAGCTTAAAGTATTTCACTGAATGAGGGTCACAAAGCATGTGCCTTGATTTTGTGATACTGTAGGTCACAAAGCATGTGCCTTGATTTTGTGATACAGTATGTAGAAGATTTGTAGGAAGTAAATACTTTCTCTGCTATTGTGCAGGTTAATGTCTTGAGAGTTAGTGACTCAGTGTTACCAAACCTGTTGATGGTATCTCAGACTTACATTATTTTATTCTTTTTCTGCTTTTTATTAAACCCCATTGGAATCATGTTCATGTTAAAGCAAACCAGAAATTTTTCACAATTACGGGAAAAAAGTCCGAAAAAACCTTGGGTATCAGTGAAAGCTCAAAACTTTGAAGAGGAACAGATCTTTCACAGAGAATAAATGAAACCCTTTATTCTTAAGCAAAGCTTATAACTTGGTGAAGACCAGATGCTTGGTTTTTTTCATACATAGATTGGCAGCCGTTGCAAGTACTTTGGTTCAGTTTTTATTCCTGACTGTTTTGTAGCTGCAGCCAAATAACTTCAATAACATGAAGCTAATTATATTTTGGTTTGGTTTTTTTCCTTCTCCCAGGGTCTAGTTTCAAATTTAACTCTTGATCAAGATATACTTGTTGAATGGGAAATCTATCCCCTAGACGTAGATGGAGCAGTGAACCATGACATTGATGGCCATCTTGATCAACCAAAGAGAACTGTTGGCAATCCACCAAGTTATGAAGCACCTGCTTTCTACACTGGTAGACTTTCAATTCCTGGAGGGATTCCAGACTTGCCTCAAGACACCTATGTCAAGTTTCCTGGCTGGACAAAGGTACAACTTTTTACTGTAAAAACTTGAAGTCCACTCAGAAGGCTACTGAAACGTCTGTGGACAATCAAAGTCCACCTCTCTTGGATGGGTAGAAGTTGGTTGTAGTGGTGGGGTCTCTCAAATATATTTAAATGATGAGGAAATGGATTCCTTCCTTTTAAGTAAATCTGGAGATAAACCATGAAGAGAAGGGAAGCATATATTTAAGAGATACATGGTATTGGTCTAGAAAGCGGAGCATCACAAAAAACCCCAAACCCTGGTTTTTCAACAGTGACAAAGATGAACTGTCAGGCTATTTAGAAATGCTGCATTTAGTTGTGGGTGGGTTTTTTTTGTCTTGAGATGTGGAGCAGAAACAGCTTTTTGGAGGGAGGGAGTGAATACATGCCGTGAGATAAAACAAGTTCTTTATTCTGGAGAAAGTGAGGTGCTACAGGAGACTTCCCTGGTTGTATTAATTGATTAAAAGTAACTAAGAATATATTTGCGGTGCTGTGTGAGGACCTATGGATCCTGTTACAAAGCATAGAGACTGTTGGACACAACTGCTGGTGTTGTGCCCATAGATACACATCCAGTGAATGGAATGTGTTACTGCTTGTCTTCTGGAGGCTACCTGTTAACTGGACTGAATGGATCAGAGAGCACTGCCATGCGAAGCTTGTGGGCAGATCTCTCCTAATGGGAACTTCTCACAGGGCTGGAGTGTAGCTAGAGCAGCAAAGAGTATGTTTTCACTGTGCCATGTTTGAAACAGCCTGCATGCAGGATGGGTAAGGACCAGCTCAACTAGCTGGTTGGGAGGCACAGAGAGCAGAACGTGTACACTGAAGTGCCACTCCTCTTGGAGGCCTAAGCATTTAAGCCCAGGCTTCAGGGAAGTGCCTGTGTTAGTTAGCAAAATGATGCCTTTCTGAAACTTTTAATTTACTGCTATTGACACAGAATAGGAGAAGGGGTTGCTGGTGATCTATCTACAGTACTGTAGTGGTTAAAGCACTTCCCAATACGCAGAAGACTGTGATTCATTGCAGGCGCTTAGCATTGCTGGCACTGAGCTTGGATGAGGAAGTCTTGACTTAGTCCCTGTTCCTATATATGTGTGTGTCTTACGCAGTCACTGAATAAAATCCAAAAATAGCTCTCTGCACAGAAACTGGAACCTGAGACTTTTGCAGTAAATTCTGTGACCCCCATGAATCGTAAATCTTCTTCAGGAAGCGAGGTGACCATACCTGCCTGTTGGCAAACTCATCTTGGAAACGGCAAACAAGTCCAAGAATTCGTACACATTCGTGGAAGTCTTTTCCTCTGATCTGTAGAAACCTCTGTTTTACCTAGTTTGTGTACCCTCTAAAGCAGTCAAGGTGAAGAGATCCGAGACGAACTGTAAGTAGGGCTATTGAATTGATCCTTCAAACTTCATATGGATTGGGCCAAAGTCTTAAATAAGATACCGAGGAGTAATAGGATTGAGGTGATGCTGGGTGTGGAAACTGAGACTTCTAGATAACTTTACCAATCAGCAAATGCCGTTAAGGCAGAGGGCCTTAAGGGTGTAAATTCCACTCGAGTCCCACTGTATCTGTGCCTTAATTCCTTGAGTGGCACCATATAAATTGCTGATGCCAAGGTGTGGAGAGAGACTCTTAATAGGGGTCAAAACTCGCCTATTTGAGTAGTTGGAAACCCATGGAAACAACACTTAACCAAGAAAACATATAGTTCTAATGATGGGCCTGCCTTTGCATATTAAGACAAGGAATATGGCATGCTGGACAGCCTAGAAGGAAGGGTGCAGCATGAAGTCATGACCTATGTTGTAGCTTGCTTGCCCTCAGTGGTTTTTAAACCCTTCACTATTAATAAAACTTTCTCCACCTTCCCTTGAGGAAGCATGATGCCGTTAAGCATACGTGCCCCTGAATGTATGGTTAGATTTATCGGACTTTTTTTTTTTTTTTTCTTCAACAGAAAAGAGGATTTGGAGTCGAGACTGTTCTTGATTTCTGTGGAATCATGGGTTGTAGTTGCTGACCCTACTAAAGGAAATCTTGTTACTGAAGACAGTGATTCCTCCTCCTTTATTTTGTCTAGGGCCATGTTTATTGGTAGTGTGTATAGTATAATGACTTGCTGATTTAGGGCATGCAAATTCCTGGATGTGCAGTCTTTAGAAACTGCAATGTTAATAAAGACAGTTTGGTACTGAGAAAACTAAGTTCATAGCTTTACTGGAAAAATTAGTTACAACCAGTGACTGATTAAGATCAGAAACAGAGACCTGTCTGATTAGAGTTCTAATGCGGGAGGTATAACGCAGTTGATTCCTACAGTAAACTCCTACTTGCCACAGGGTTACAGTCATTCTCCGTAGTAGGTGGGCTAC
>JAVKLA010000010.1:11035111-11059547 GCA_034782735.1 Sagittarius serpentarius | reverse complement strand
GTGGGCTACTGTCTAGTGGGTACACTCACTGATTTATGTTGGGGGGGGGAGGTTGCATTAATCCCATGTTTTCTTCTAAAACTACTACAGAAGCAAAGTAGTAAGCTTGAATAAATAGCTCTTCCCTTGCATTTTAATACAGCAAAACCAAGCCACAAAGCGAGATAAACTTGATTTTAAAAAAAGTTTTAAAAGTTTGAGGTCAGAGTTTATTAACACCTTGGCAGAACTGTGCAAGATAGGATCTTATACCACGGAAGTGGATACAGAGATGAAATAAATCACCTGCATTTGCAAATGTACCAACTCCTTATAAAATTTCTCTTGCGAGTTTCATAAAATTTGTTCTCATAAATACTTGAAAAACAAAAGACAAGAAAAATACCTCTAAAACAGCTTGAACAGCAATACTGACTATATTACAATTGTGCTTCTATAAATCCTTTAAAAGTATTATTCTGATTTTGGCTGTCTCAGACAATTTTAGAAATCGGAGAGCGGTAGAAGTCCTTACTTTCTGCTGATTCAGACTATTTTATTATTTTTATCAGTGTACATCAATGCCATGAGTTAGTTTGTTGGGGTTTTTTCCCCTCTATATTCTGATTATCAAAGGCCAAAGCAAGAGGGAAAACACAGATACAGTTATCTGTTCCCATCCCTTTTCTGGTCCACTGAACTCTTGTCTGCCATATGGTGAAAGGACACTTAGGAGGAGTAAAAGCAAATTATTTGTCCAAATCAGCTGTATATCCTCCCTTCTGTCTCGCTTAATGAACCAAGATTCAGCTCAGTAGGAGTCCATTTACAGTTTTACTAAACATTCTGCAACTCACCAATTTATAGACTTGGAAAAATCTGCATTTGTCACTTCAATGTGTCTATTTTGTGGTGTATAAATGACTGTTTTGACTCTCTTCTTTTTCCCCTTGCCCAGTTTTGTTTTATCTTTTGAACTTAAAGGTGTTTATAATGTTAGAACAGTATTTTGAAGTAGGGTTTCTGGCCACCTCCACTATAAAAAGTAAAGAGTTTGTATGCCGAGTTAACCACAGTTTCATTGAACTTGAATTAATGCTAGCAGACCCCCAAAGAGTTTAATGGTTGTAGGTAACTGCAACAAAAATACACTACTCTCTTGCAGCATGATTTCACAAATTGTTTTGTTGACTAACCTATTACAAGTATACTAGGCATCTGAATTTCATATGTGTAAGCAAGCTGTATCTTTCTCATGAAATCATGCAACAGGAAGGGACTAGCAAGGTAGTGTAGTGCTACACTTCTACAGAGAGCCACAACAGAGTTAGGATCTGCTTTTTTCTTTCATGAGCTCCTTTTAACAATCGGCTTCAAGCAAATACAGTTTTCAGGTTTGCTTTGGTCTTAAACTTGGTGCAAAACTCAGTGCCAGGAACCCGCAGTTCTGTTTTCCTAAGTATTGTCATATTTGGAATAACTGCAGTATTTGACCACTTTCTTTTAAAATACTAATGATGGCTTTAACTCATCAGGAAATTTAGATTCTTTTGACTCTCGTTAGCATTTTCTTGAACAGGTTTTTCTATCCTTGTGTTTTATCAAACTGAAAGATGGAGGAAATTCAGTTACTATGTGAAGAGCATTATACTTAAAGCTATTTTGTCATTTGATCTCTGTCAAATTATTAAAACGTTATTTTTTCTTTCTCTCTCAACAGGGGCAAATTTGGATCAATGGCTTTAATCTTGGTCGCTACTGGCCGGCACGTGGTCCTCAGTTGACCCTTTTTGTTCCAAGGAATATACTTGTTTCATCGGTGCCAAACAACGTAACCGTTTTGGAGCTGGAGTGTTCTCCTTGCAGCACCCAGGCGTGTGAGATAGAATTTGTGGACAAACCTAACATCAATGCAACCACACAGTATGAAAATTATGCCCCCCAGCTCTTTGTTAGAGACATATGGCTGAACCATCTATAATGATTTGAGTGTTTCTTATCTTCCCCCTCCTTTGCTTCCCTTTCCTTGAAACCATACTTCCCTTTTTTTAAAGACTCAGTGTTAACCAGTAAGTTGTTTAGCTGAGGCAACTTTTAAATTCTTCAAAACTTTTTTTTTTAAAAATCTGCCAGAGTTAAAAACTGAAATTATCTTAAAAAATAAAAGCTGTAGCTTTAGAATTTGCTGTGGACTGTGAAATTGAACTCAACTGGATAATAACATTTGCATCAGTCTAGTAAAAATGTAGTCGTTGTAGGCTGCTTACATTACAGGAACCCTCTTACGCTTTTCTTTTTTTACCATGTTTTGCAATTGGAGAGGAGCCTACAAAAGGGGTGTGCAGTGCTGCTAGTTTGCTGGTTTTACTCATGCAGACTGGTAGGTCAGAGCTGCCAATAGACTAGGCACTTTCAGCTGATTTTATCGCCTGGTTAGTATCAATATCATTTTAGTCTGAACAGGCTCTCTGCCAGCATTGAGCAGACCTCTTTTTTTTTTTTTTTTTTTTTTTACCTCCATGCAAGTGACCTTGGAAAAATTTCCATTGGTTTCTTACGGGAGCAGTGAGAAGAACTGTGGAAGACAGCACTCAAATGCAAGCTGGTCCAAACAGCAGTAACGTGGAGAGGGTCCTTGTAGTCTGCATCTGTCCTCTCTTGGAAAGCCAATTCACTGTTTCCCTTCTGCTGTCCCTGAAAACTTTAAGTAAATTTGTAAGTACAAGGACATCCGTGAATTTTAGGCTGTTTTGGTTGGACCATAGCCACTGATGAACCTGCCTGCAGAATGTAGTCTTAAAATGAGCTATTTGTCCTTTAATGGATCCTTTTTTTTTTTTTTTTTTTTTAATGGGCCTGGAATACCTGTTTTTCATAGGCCAGCACCTTGGAAGTGGAAGGCTCTAAATTACAGAATTTTAATTCTCTTTTAGTCATTAATTCGCATCTTCTGTTTTGTTCCAGTAAACTGATGATCTTTGTAAGTGCCTGTTATTTGCAAAGATGCACAATCTCTGTCAGTAAAGCTGACTTTCTGCAGCAGACAGAATCTTCTTTTTGAATCTTACGGTTTTCATGTCAATCATGTAAACTCCTTGGTGAGATTTAAACAAAAAAAATTAACACGATGGAATCAAGTATTTTCATAATATGGGGTTTCTTCCTTTGATTTTTGTCTGATGTTATTAAAAAGATTCTTTAAAGATTAAATCCTTCCTGTGTGTGTTTGAGAAGGAAAAACGGGAGGAGAAAGAGTTATGAGGAGTTCCAGTATTAAGAGAGAAATGAGGTTGTAAAGTCTCTACAGACAAGGAGTTACCCTTGTTGATGTCTCATTTGTTTTCTGTGTTATGAAGATGTGTGCAAACCAAAACAAAGTAGCTGTAATGGGCTATGCGTGGACCTTGGAGGTGCCACCCTTCTCTGAGGTGGCCATTGCAAAAACCTATTTCCTCTCAGCTGATGAGGACTGATACTGTCACAGGAGGAGAGAGTGAAAAGGAGCACCACTCGCTTTAGTATCTACATCTCTGCTATGTGTTTTACGTGTGTCTGGGCTTTAAAACCAGACACATGTGGTTCACCAGAGCCAGAGAGCTTCTGCTCTTAAATTCTCACCTCAAATGTGCAGTGTAATGGCTGGGGGCTGTGTGTTCTGTACCACACACATTTCGTTCTTGGAATAAAGTGGTCTTCTCTGACCCCAGATTTTTTTTTCTCGGCACCATCCCTGTGCAGACCCTGGAACATGCTCTGCAAGCCGTTTAATATGAAGTATTAATTACTTCAGAGCCAGGCCTTGAAACGAAGGAATGGAACAGAATTAGTTTCATATAGGTTGTGGGCTTTGTGGCTTGAAGTGTGGAGAATGACAATACTACTTGGGTATTATTCCTACAACAGTTCAGTGCTTTAACAGCCAGGAGTATTTTTATTTTTCTGGCACTTAGTGCTGCAAGGGGAGTGGAACTTCTGGCTCTCATTCTAACTTCATTTTGTTTTACATTGTATTTGTGAAAATGTAGTGTAACCCCTGAGACTTCACTTCTTGCTGTGACACTGTGTAATATTACAAGCAGAAAGGCTTTGCACCAAGGATTACAAACATGCATCCGGTTAGATATAAGAATAACAAGAACAACATGGAAAAAAATGGGCTTGAGATTTTTCAAGGAGGGCTCTAGATAGCTTCATTAACACACCTGCCTATTTACTGCTTTCAGTGAAGTGATCTCGTGTCTACAGAAAGGAACTGAAAGTTGAGGCCCTGATTCTTAATCCTAGTCTACTTACATGAAAATGCTGCTAGAGTTTGCCAAGCAGTGCGGTATGTATTTGAGTACGGAGAAGGGTCATCTCTGTGACAAGGGGCCTTCAGAGTACAGCACTATACCAAGGAGAACCCGTTGCCACTTGCTGCTGCTTTACCCAAGGATGTGGCTGTAGGTGCTGTAGCAAGATGTTCTGCCCTGCCCATGCCGCCCACCGAGTCGCTGTGCCTGCACCACTCCTGCTACTATATGGCTGGGACTTACTCCAGGTTTCCTAGCCTTGGCATGCAGTCCTCCTGGGACTGAGTATGTGATACAAAATGGGACAGCTTGGCATTTGTTCCTTTGCAGTCTTGAGCGGGTCAGTTATTTTAACCTATCCTCAAATGTAGTTCTGTCAGCCGTGTCCGGGGATGGAAATGAAATCAGAATGAAACCTTCTGACTGAGGGCAAATGCGTAGGAGAAGAGGTACTGTGGGGAGTTAGCTGGCTCACCTTGACCCAGTGGTCAAGGCACTGATGGGTCTAGTGTCAATTTGTTTTTGAAGGGCATGGTGTGAAAACATCGTCAGATGCCTGGCTAGTATCTGTGGTGTAGCTGTGTCATCTGTTCCAGACGCTGAAGCTCGACGGGTTGGTCTGGTCTGGTGGAGCCAGCTGCCTCCTGAAGGCACGGGAAGAAGGAATGTTCCTAATGCTAAAATTGTGGCTCCTTAAATCTTCCCTGCTGCCTGTCCTTGGGGAATTTGAATGTGCTTTGCTGACACAGTAGCTGAATAACAGGCACGGTGTTCTCTGGTTTCGGCAGACAGGCGCAAACCTGGTGTTTAGTCAGAATCAGTCTGTAAGAAGTGGAGATGTTACACGGGTTCCCATCTGGAAGGTAGGTGTGATCTTTGCAATTCTGTAGGGGAGTGCTGTTTGAAATCTGCCTGTAAAGTGTAGCTATAGGGGCTTATCTTAGCACAGGTATTTTTTCTAGTCCTGGAGGGGGGTTTGTAAGCTTAAACTGTAATCCTGCCTAACCATGAATGAAGGCCTTTAAATGTGATTACTTGGTACGAATGAGCAAGTAGGTGAACGTGAACGGGTGAATAGTGTGCACTATGTAATTGAATTCTCTTTCTTAACCTATGTATGAGACTACTCTTTCCCTTATATTCGTAATATAACTGTCTTCCTAAGTGTTGATCAAAATTTCATGGTCCCTGAATCACAGGGTTGAGATTTGACCTTGTCCATACCCCTTTAGACTCTCCCTGCCCTTTCTGATTCTCCTGTGTGGGCAGCTCTCCCTCTCTCCCTGCTCTCCCTTCTCTTTGGGAGCTCCACAGTGCCTATGGTTTTCTTTTGCAGCTTTTTGATGAAATAGTTATTTGTTTGCACAGTCTGAATGTTTACAGGAGCCTGACTCCAGAAACAACCCTCCTGACTGGACAGCAAACACTATTTGCCTGACAAATGTGTGTCAGGTGTTAAGAAATGGCAATTACAGAAGAATCATCCTGTGTTTAACACTGTGCTCTGAAGGAGGTGACACTGTATTGTCCAGGCTGAGAAGGCAACCTCTTAACAACACCCTAAGTTTCGGATGCAAGGGGAAGGAGTCCACTCTCTTTGGATGGCCTTGGTCACCTTGATATAATCAGATGGTTGACTAGACTATTACAGTCCCCTTGTATTCTCATTTCAGATATATTGAAATCACTGGGGGCAACAGCATCTCCGTATGTGTAAAATGGATCTTCTGACACTTTTCCTAGGATGCTTTTCCCGGAAATCCATCCGTATTTGAGCGAATAGCTCACAGTGCTGACAGATCCGAACCCAAGCCTCTTGACAGCAGCTTGGTTATTTAGTGGCCATTGTTGTCTCTATACCAGCTGGAAACTGCTTGAGAATGTGTGTGTGGGGGGGGTTTTGGTTGGTTGGGTTTTGTTTTTTTTTTTTGTTACATGGCTTTGCAATCACTCATCTTCCACTCATCTCCTTCCCTTTCCTGCTTGCAAATGCTCTAATGTAACTTCCCAAAGGAACTGCTGATTGATGTGCAGTCCCCACATTTTCTCTTTAATCTGTTCTTGTATGTATGTTTTCCAGACTGCAAACACCATTTTAACAGATAATACAAGATGAAAGGTTTGTGAGACATGATGTAGCCCTATGTATCTCTACCCTAAGCCAATGTCATCTGAATATAAAGTATTCCCGGTGTGTTTGTTTAACCTGTTTTTAAAATTTCTTGTGATGGGGACTCCAGTCTTCCCTAGGCAAGCTATTCTAGAGTTTACTGTTGGGAAACTTGTCAACAGCTAACTGAAGTCGTCATTGCTGTACGTAAGCTGGTTATCACTTCCTACTGTCCACAGCCGACACAAAGTATGTCTTTGTGCCCTGAGACTGTTTTGTGCCCTCTGTTATCTTCTTACCTCCCTGATGGACTGGATTTACAGAAATTTTAAGAGCTGCGGAGCAACATACAGAAGGCTCGGCAAGGATCAGAAAGGATGACCAGGTCCTGAATGACCTGGTCCAGGTGCTGCAGCAGCTTTTTTTGAAAGCAATGACTGATTTGCAAGAAAGCTGTCTTGCAGGCTGCGACTTAAAAGCGTGGTAGCCAGCCTCGAGGTCCTGGCTGGAAGATGGTGTGACAAAAAGAACTGGAAGCTGCAGAAGAATGGGGTCTGCTTTAATGGTTCTCCTTCCATGAGAAGACAAAACTGGGCAGGAAGATATGATCTTAGGACTTGATGCAAAGGGCTGAATGGAAAAATTGTTGGAAAAAAATGTCACAGGGATCTTTGTCGTGCTTTTGCTGAATAAAGGGTGTATGTTTAAAAATCTTTTTTCAGAAGATTCTTTGTATTGCTTGTTATGTTAAAGATGGGAGTAGTGAACCAGAGTCCCCAGCTTTGGGGTAAGTCTTGAAAGTGTGTGTTGCCTATAAGAGGTTTCACAGAAGCAGTGCTCGTTTCAGGCCTTTGGTAACGCAGTCCCCTTTCAGTAGGTTATGTGGTCTTTGCAGCCAAGGAACTGGGGATGTATTTAAGAATTCCTGGTTTGGGCTTTAGCGCATACACCTGTCCCACAGGAGCTAACTATGTATAGGAGTCCAAAGTCAGGGTCTTAGGAAGGTCCCGCTTAACAACTCTGTAGTGTTGTAATGGGAAGCACAGTCTTGATCATGAAACTCCCCAGCACGTGTTCATAGAAGGCTCTGTAAAAGCATCATAAGATTGCTATCTTGCGCTTTGGTAATGTGCTTACAGCTGCATGACTGTGATTTAGCCTTTTTGAATGTTTTCGGTAGACAAGGGGGAAAACCAAAAGACTCCCTAATGGAGTTGGGAATTGAGTCTGAAACTCCGCAACAGAAAGGGCCTTTGTTAAGTAGAGTGGATCTGTTGAATATCAGTGCAGATCCAGTAGGAAAATGCAGTCAGTGTCTACGGTTTGAACAGGTTTTTCTGTTACTCGTTTCAAGTGTACGCACTATGTTTGTTTGTTTTTTTTAAACTTGGTGTTTCTGTAGGGCTCATGCTTCTATACTAATATTAATTAACTGAGCATTCTCAGTGTTGTCTGTGGTTGTGGGCCAGAGCACAGGTCTGAGCACACTGTAGGGAAATGCCTAGCAATTGACGGTCACCCCTCTAGTGCGATAGCTAAGAAATTATTCTCTGTTTCCTGTTTCATTCTTCCTTAAGCCTTGCTGGTTCTTCCTCTCACAGTAGGGAAGTCTTACGTGTAGAGAAACTAAAAAAAATTTCCTTCTGCGTATCTTTGGTTGTCTGAAGTGGAGTTGATCTCCACCCCTTCCACTTACCCATCGTTAGTTTGCAAGCTGGACAAAGATGCCTGTGCTTCCAGCTTGCTTATGCCTTTCTCCTTTCTTCCAAACCCCATTCAGAGGTTCCTTTTTGCAAGTCCTACAACTGTTGGTCAGGTGCAGGGTGTGAACACTCCTTATGGAGCTCTAATCGAGATTTAGCCAGAAGTCTCCCCTGGTTGTAGGCTTGTGCAATAGCACTCTCCAAAGCACTTGCCTTGGGAGAAGACGAGTGGCTGTGTGGTGTGTGGTGGCTGCAGGATCTGGACGGGTTCCTGCGCTACAGGTGAAGGGGCCTTCTGAAGCATAGGTAGAATTGTGGAGGAGGAAGAGGAGGAAAAGAAACTGGTAGCTTGCTCTCAACCGTCCTCGTGCCCTGTCTGTTGCTGAGCTTGAGACTGTAACTTTTCTCCTGTTTACTGAAAATGTTACCTGCTGTGAAAACAGCAGGTATGTATGGGATAAGAAAGAAGCTGCGCAGAAGGAAAACTTGCACTACTTTCTTGCCTCCTCCATGTTAAATTTTATTTCTGGATGTTGAAACACTCTGCTGTACCAGCGATGCTTCCCAGAAGACTTTTTAGTCTCTGAGAGATAAGTCTGGATCCTGCACACACTCTAGGTATCTTCTTTCAAGCTTTCTGACTTTTTTTTTTTTTTTCCCCCCTCAGTTTTAGGATGTGGTTTGCATTAACCATGAATAGGTAGATCCGGTGTGTTGAAGAACCTGAGAACCTAGTACTGAACTCGTGAGGGGTTAGCATGGTTTCCTGCAAAATTTTGTCAAAGCAGGGACTTTGGCTGCTCTGCATTCCTATGTTGCTCTTTTGGTCCTTTGATCCAGAGCAGTACCTACTTCAAATGCTGAAGTTAAAACAATGTGAGTCTTTTGACTACAGCCATAGACACTTGCGGATGTGAGTTTATTTAAAGCACTGAGTCCACCTAGCTCACATTGACATAGAAGAAAATTGCTGCTGATTGGTATCTGCTGAAAGAGCGCTTTTTTTTACTGTTAGACCTGAGAGGTTAGACTTCTGTTTGTTTTGACTCAAAGGCTTCAGAGGTGTTGAAGAAAACCTAGAGCTTCTACGGATCCTTTCTAATTTTAACTGCCAGGACAGTTGGTGTTTTAGTATGAGCCAAATTTTGGACTCCTCTTAGTGTCCTTTATCGGAAAAAAAGGGACACCCACCCCCACCCCAAAATTAAGCTTGTTCGCCTGTCCTAGGAAATAAAGAGAACTTGGACAGAAGGTACCAGTAATTCAAATGCAAGAATAGAAGTTAGCTATGCTGAAATTGCCCAAAAGGCTTTTTTTTTTTTTTTTTTTTAAATTCTGAAAAGCCCACTCTGTGCAAAGATACTAAAATGAGATTACAGTAGTAGCATACTTGATTTGCATGAAGTTTGTTTCTCCTGTTCCTGTAGGTACAGTACAAAGTGCTGAAACGGGATGTTTAAGCGCTATGGAAATAGAAGCAAACAAGGGTATTCAGTGTTACAAAACACGATCTGGATGAGAAGCCTGGTGAAGACAGAGGGGAAAGCATACTAATGTGTCAGGTGAATAGTGTGTTGTTTGTTTGGAAATTTTTTTTAAATATTTTTCTTTTTTGAAACCCAAGCAGGTTGGCAGTGGAGAGGGGAAAGAAAATAATTTCCCTTTTGGTGCCTCCAGCCACCGCTGACGAGCTACAGGCTGTGGCCTTGCATCTCACTGAACTGGCAAAGGTGAATGATGCTGAACTCTGTAGTTTTCAGATTTTCGTAGCTACAAGTAGAAAATTTTATGCGAAGGAAAGGAGGTGAACTGAGGTGAGGATTCAGCCCCCCTGGCTGGATGTGCAGGGTGGGGAAAATATATCCAACTCCTAACAAAAATCCGCCTAACCACAAGCTTGTGAATACCCATAGCTCTGCTGGTACTTGCTCCCCAACTGCTTATAACCATCTTGTCTTCTGTTTTATCCTTGCAATTCAAGGTAGAAACCATGCTTTTTCTGACAGTCCTTGATACACAGGACATATTTTCAGTTGTTAACAAAATAATAAGGCTAGATGATGCCTGGTTTGGTTTCACTGTGGTTTCTGGTGAGCAAGTACCTTCTTCAGAAATACAACCATGCTGTTGTCCTGCAAGGTGGGTGAAAGACCAGTCAGGGATTCCCACCGTTTCTTCTTTCTCTGTGTAATGAGTTTGTCAAGGGCCTGCCTCATTGGCACAGCACGTGAGAATGCTTTTGTCTTGGAGGCTGAGGGCTTCAAAAGTACGCAGAGCTCGGCTCCTATTATTTGTTGTCTTTGTTTTCATTTTCTCATGTAATAAAAGTGTATTTTTTTCGCATAAAAATAATGGTACTGAGTTTGACTAAGGTCTGTCTTAGCCCTCTGTCCTCTTTTGAAGGTGAGCATATCTTATCATCTCTTTCGGAGTTTCAGCACCTGAAACTTTCAGGTGAAGTCTTTTTCTTACTAAGTTGAGCTGGAATTTCAGTGCTCTTAAAGTCTTTTCAGTAGAAGAGACTCAGCTTTGACTGCTGATTTAGCTGCTTGCTCGCCATGACTCAGTCTGCAAAAAAATAAAACAAAACACAAACCTCCCCGAACCCTAAAGCTCACATGCTGCCATACAAGCCGGTGTCTAGCAACTGAGATTATTTAAAAGCATCAGCTCTCTTTCAAGAACCTTGGTCTGTGCTCCATTGTGTATTTTGCTTTGGGGGTTACTCACGTATTGTCAGGCTGTGTGCCTTTTGATGCAAAAATGTGATGCTGGTTTGACTTGGAAAGAATGTTCCTGTTCTTATGAAGTACTTAGTTTTTTCCTGCTAGCTGTTTTAGCGTGTTCATGCAAATCGGTGAAACCCCCTGCTGATTACAAATGTCAAAACGTGAAGTAAATCAGACAAGCCAGTCTAAAAGGGGTTTGGGTTTTGTCTGCAAACCTTCATGAGTTGGGACAACAATAACCTGTTGAATGATAAAAGTTAGGAATAAATTGCTCAAAACCAAAGGCTTTTTTTTTTTTTTTTTTTTTTTTAGAATAATGCATTATGAAGTTGTTTTCATCTTCTGTGGATGGAGGTGAAATTATTTGGGCTGTGAGTGAAAGAATGTGCGTGGTTCTTGATGTCTTGAGACAAGCCAAGAAATCTAGCAAGGAATACGCAGATTTTTGTGTCTATAATTATAAATACTTAGTTTCATTGTAGTGCTTTTCATCTGCAAAATGCCTTGTTTTACAAAGGAGGGCAGAGTCTTGATTTCTAGGTAGCAGATGCAAGAGTTGAATTGACTGAGATCCCTGGCAAAGCTGAAAGCAGAACCTTAAAAACTGTGCCTTTTTTTTTTTTTTCCCCTTTTCCAGGGAGAAGTAAAGGATAAGGGTGCTACAGTCCCTTATGTGCATATCAGCTCTGGTCAGTAGGTAGTGATGGACATGGTTGGGCTACTTCTGCCCGGTTTAAGTTTGCAATATGATAAGGAAGCCAGTGCAGACAGTGGAAGCCGTCTAGTAAGCTGCAGGTAATAAAACGTGGGTGTTTTTTTTTTTTTCTAAACACGACCATTGTCTGCACGAACACGACTGGGGCCAGTGGCATTCTGACCCTGTGCATCGTGGTCTGTCTGCGTGGGACTCTCTGCATTTACTGTCACAGAGGAGAGATTCCCTTCTGTTCAAAGGGCGCGTCTGGCTGGTGGGTCTCTACGAGGTCTCACGTACCGGGTCCTCAGCCGCTGCTCTTGTTGGAGTACGCTCATCTAGCCTGTGCCTTTCACTGACCAGGCAGACATGGCTTTTGCTGGGAAGGATCTCACTGGTTTGGTATTTTGTTTGTTGTTTTTTGTTGTTTTGTTTTTTTTTTTTAACTGTCTTTTCTTTTTGCCAAAGCAGTAACTTTAGTGGATCTTGTGGCTTCAGGTCTAGAAAACATGGCAGATTTTTTAGCAGATGTCACCAAAATGAACACTGATACTAGCTACCTATTTGTTCCATTGTTAGGCAGTATCAGTTTTTCCACAGCTATTTCTGTACAAGTAGTTTATGTTTCTAGAGCTCTTTTTACATTTTTTTCCAGGAACCTGGGAGGCTGTACATACCCAGTGGTGTTTATGTTGGCATGACGGTTCATGAATTAGGCATGTGCCCTCCTGAAAATCCAGGCCACATTCAGTCATATCAGATTACGACTGAGGTCTTTATTGTGAATTACCTTACAGAAAAGGCAGACTTTTTTTCTGTTGATAACACAATTTGTAGTTGCTCTGCATGTGTACAAACCCATTCCTGGAATTTAAAAAAAAAAAAAAAATCACGCAAAGAAAAATTGTGCAGAATCTTGGCTATCTAGTGCTGACCTTGCTTTCTCGGTCTCTGACGCAAATTTTTAAATAATTATCACTTAAGAGTTGACCTCTTGTAAATGCTAATTTGATATTTGATCATTTAAGTTTTATTCACATAGTCCCATTTTGATGGAGTATAAAACATTGTAGCTTTTTTACACTAGAGAAGCAACGAAAGTTCATTTGCTAGGCAAATTCTCATGAATAAAGTCAGCAGATTTAAAAAAAACCAAACCAACACAACAAAAAAACCCTTTTCTTTCTGGTAGTCTATGGTAACATTCATCACTTTTCTGAAATTTTGCTTCTAATGCTAGCTTTTTTTCTAAATTCTGACACGTTCCTATGGGTATGTGGAATAAGATACTGACTGAGCAACGTGGTGGATTTATTCTATTAAAATTGCTAACAAAAAATAGTGCATTAAGTAAGACAAATCTGTGAGTTCTTTCTACAATTTTTGGTTACAGGAGGACTGTTGAAATAATTTTCCCCGTCAGAATCAAATCTTAATGAGAATTCAGAGCAGAAATAATGAAATATTCTATTTCAATCATGTTGAAAAATGGGCTGTGCTTGCTCTAAAGTAGTGTTAATCTGAAGCTGAAACAAAATGCAAACAATGGCATCGGGTTAAAAGCTGTTGATCGTTAGCCAATGCAGCTGCCGCCAAAATTCTGTTCTTTCCAGTGTTCAGATTTTCATGAAACTGCCTTTTCAAATGCCAGATTTTCTGCCAGTGTAGTCACAAGATGGGCATCCCACTTGTGTGACGGCTGCGTGCGGAGAACATGAGCTTAAGCTGGCGAGGAAACGAAGGGATTTACTCCGTTTGATTGTGGGAGAGGAGGTTGCGGCATACACATTCATGCAAAAAGCCAGAGCGGCGGCAGATGGGAGCCAGCCTTGCCATGGGGGATTTTGGGGGTTCCCTGATATTTCTGAGGAAAGGAAGCCAGTACTGATCTGCATTATGCAAGGGTGGGTTGGTGAAGCAGAACTGAGAAGAAAACAGTCTAAATCCAAACTTCCTTTTTCTTTCCTTTTGTAAACTCTTCAGCCCCTTCTCTGTCGCGTTGCAGGTTTTTGGGTGACACCTCGTGCTATGGGTTTCACTCTTCTAGAAATCGTAAACAAGATTTTTGATAGCAAGGGCAGACCTGCGCTCTGCAGCTTCTCCGCGCTGTTTGTCTGCAGAGCCTGCAGGCAGTGTTGTTCGTTGCAATCAACCAGCTTTAGTTTCTTTCCATTCCTGGTGCTCGTGAATGAGCAGCAAGGGCATAAGCAAAAGGAGAGACCATCCTTTTCTTTCTTCCCTATGTGCTTTTTACACCTTTCCCACATACTTTGGTAGTGGAAAAGGCAAGTCGCTCAGTCTGCGGTCATGGTCTTGTCAAATTTCAGTTTACCAGTTACGAGCAAGTACCGAGATCTGTTGTGGTCTTTCTTTGCTTTGATTAAGATACTTTTGTGTTACTACTAGCCGGTACTGCTCTTTCTATTTGTCTGTGATGGCGACAGGTTAAAAGTCAGGGAGGGACCCTCTCTTCAGTCTACCTGCCCAAACCACAAGACTTCTGTGGAGTTATTTTAAGGAGTACAACTTCCCTGTGCAAAAGAGACAAATACGCTTTTCATGCAGGGATGTTCACCCGTTGTTCCAATCACTGTCCCAGGTACAAAAGTCTCTTCCTGAACTGGGCTGCTTGGGGCTTCTCGGAAAATGCTGATAAATGCCACTGGCCTCTTTTGAGCAGAAATGTGGATCTGGTAATGTCAGTCTTCATTCAGTCTTTGTTGTCTTACTGGTTGCTAGCAGCACCGAGAGTACCTTTTATGAGGGTTTCGCATCTGCGGAAACAGATAAGATTCTTGCAGATCAGATTCTTGATTACTTGCTATAGTTGTTAAAAGCAAAAGCAAGGAAACAAACATCATTTTGGAATTTTAAAACATTCTTAGTGCCTTGGTAGTTTTTATTTTGCAACACCTTGAAATCACAGAAAGCTTGCAGTGGGCAGTTACTGGGCCACATATACTGAATGCATGCTGTTACTTGTTTTGAAACAAGAAGCTAAAACCCAGAGAAACTTCAGCCCTTCCAAGATGACTTGAAATTAAAAAAAAAAAATAAAAAGGCACAAAAACTAAACGGGTATGATGCTTTGATCAATCGTGTATTTGGGCTGCGTTTACACAGAGGATGAATATTTTTTTTTTTTTCCTCTTTCGGTCACCTACAAACAGGAATTCTTGCTTTCTGGTGTTTTAAGACAGACAACACCCTCTGTGCCGGCAAAGAACGTCTTTTATTGGAAGAAGGCATTAGCTGGACATCTTCATCCATTTATCTCCAGGTACCCTTCACGTTAACCTGTGGTCCTTCTTGCAGAACCTGGATCCAGATGGGGACTTTCCTGGCTGAGCCGTCTCAGATTTGGCTACCAGAAAGGGCGCAGTGTGGGCAGCTCTTACCTGGAGTCCCCCTCACCAAGCTGAAATGCGAATCCCCCCCAAGGAGGGCCCTCAGATTCTGTCAGAAATGTGCATTGTGCTCCTAATGTCTGAGCTCTTGCTCTGTGCCTCAGCTCCCGTAGCCATAAGACAGCCGCTTTTTAAAATTAAGCTCGAGTGGCCAGTGATACGGAAGAGAAGACATTAATTACTCTTTTCAGTAGAGATACGCATGCTACCATTTCTGAGAGCTCAGAGGAGGATCAGAAATAAATTAAGACAAAAGCCTGAGCGTGGCCTGTGAGCAGTCGTCTTTTGAGGCGAGCACGTGGGGGATACGTGGAGGGGTATGCTCTGCCAAGGCAAAGAGAAGAGCAGCATTGGTCACTCATGCCAGTGCTCCATCAAGGAGCTGGCAGAGGACTTGGATTTTGCTGGTCTGGAACAGGCAGACAGCTTTTCCACTTTTGAGCCTCCTTTCTGTGAGAAGTGTCTTTGACGCAGTGACTGTCCCATAAGAAGGGATTTTGTTGATTTCCCCACCCCCCACCCCCACCCCCCGATGGGTGTTGCTGCTGAATGACTGTGAAGAAGAAAGTCATCCTGGAAGCATCTAACTCCGTGTCTCCTCGTTGGTAGTGCCTGCTCCATTAGGAGTGTTTTTTTCCGTGACTGCCAGCGGCACCGGCATACGTCGTTGCTGTGTTGCAGTAAGATGACTGCGGATACGACCAGCACTACATCACCTTCGAGTGGTCTTACCAGTTATGCAAATGCTGGAAATCTCACCGCAGTTATATTGACCGCTCATTTCCAGTCTCCTACTTAAAAACTTCCTTTCATCTCTGGAGCAGCGAGATCTGTTGAGCCTTCTGTAGGCACAATGTCTACAGAGCTTAAGCACCATTTTAATGATCATTTTGATTGACATTACTAAGTGGCCCTTGATTTCTAACTGTAAATCAAGTCAAATGGAGATACTGGCGTAAGAGATGGGAGTCGATGAGGTTGGTCGCTGGCTGTGTTGAGAGAGGGAGACGTTGGATAAAACTGGAAACCATTAAGGGCTCCTGGAGGAAAACGTGTGAGTGTACATCCCTGCTGGCAGTTTTAGACTGGAAGCATCCTGGTAACAGAGGGGCACGGTAGTGCCTGTTGAATTGTACTCCCCTTCAGACCAGGTGTGCAGAGCTGGTGCCGGGACAGCGGCAAGCAGTAACGGTGTAGGAAGGAGAACAGCAATTCCTCGCTGGCTCTCGGACAGAGAGAGGAGCAGGCTGGGAGGAGGAGGAGGCTGCTGACCGTGATGCTGCTTCTGCACAGTTAAAAGGGATGAAGCCGTCTTCCACAGTAAAAGATAAGTGTGTAATTGAGCTTTCTGTTTAGGGAGGGTGACTGTGGTGGCCTAAGTGCTGTACGGAAACAAACCAACCAACTTGGTTTTACCTTTTCATCATTATTTCTATTTAATATAATTAAGCTGATTTCCCCCCCCCCCCCCATCTACCTTTCTATGGCAGCTTAGCACACATGAAGAGAGGGGGCAGGCTGGCCTTCCAAGGAACCCTGATGTAAAAATGTGGGTTGAAGAATGAGTCAGCTTTGCTTCACTCAAATGTTTATCCATTCTCTTTCATGGTTCAGTAGGTCTGTGCATCATTCATTGCTTGGAAACTCTTGTTCATCTAAAATGACGCCTTTGGTTAACTGACATTTTGAAAATCCCTGCTTTATTTTTGTCTGTATTAATACTGTTATCTTGTCCATTCTCATTAGCAGATTTCAAAGCCCTCTCTCTCGAGAAAGGAGTGTCATTATCCACTGTAGCCCGGTGCATGGGGGAGGAGGGTTTGTTCCAGGTGAAAGAGGAGGAAGCCACCCAGGTTTGATGAGCTCCCGTCCCAGGACCTGGATTCCTGAGCCCATCGCTTAAAGGTGAGCTCCCCCTTGTACCCAATTCAGCAAACCTGTTCAGAGCACAACCTTCAGCTCAGTTGCTCATCCAGCACACACACATTGAGTAGCTGTATTACTGGGAGGACTGGAAGAGGTTATTTGGGCAGAGAAACAAGGACCGCTTTCATCCGGGGGGAGCTCTGGCTGCACCAGGCACCCTTTGCACCAAAGGCACATGTGCACAGGCTGTGGGGCACAAAGCCGAGCAGCGATGTGAAGCACCTTTGAGTTTTGTGTGGAAAAGGGGCTTTACGCTAGCTCCATTTATGGCAACGCTGCACGGCCGCTGGGTGCGGCCCATTAATTCCACACATGAGCAGATTTGGCATCCTCTCCCACCACAGGGTGCGTGCCCAGGGCCGAACCAGCTTGCGAGCCGCTGGCCGTCTTGGTGCCATTCTTCAACGCCGCTTTTAGCCCCGGGCCTCTCCTATCTCACAGTTGTCAAGGGCCTGCAGCTTGCTTTTTGCTTGCTGAGCATCCTTCTTGCACAGGCAGCCCTTCCCCTGGTCTGGAAGGCACGGTTTCTCAAAAGGACCCGTTTATTCTTACTGACTAGAAGGATCACAGAGTAGGACCAAGAGAAAAATAACTGCGGTGCGCTGTCTGGCTTCCAGGTTAGTCTGTGCACTTGACTGATGAATAGCTCAGGGGTTCACAGTGCCTGCACCGTCAGTATCACATCTGTGAGGACAATGTGCCATGCTGGCTTGGGAGTGACACGTTGTTGGGTTCAGCAACATCTGTGAGACTTTGAAGCACCTGACACTTGCAAGTTGTCTTCCTCTTCCTTTTCAAAGTAAGTAATGGATGGCTTAACTCACCCCTTGCAGCAGTTTTTCCCCACTGATTTACTCAGTGGCTTGTAAGGTTTTGAGTAGTAAGAATTTACAGTCTCTTTCTTGGGAGGGAAGACACTTTCTTACTGCAAGTAGTGTCTTCCACAGCTGTTCTCATTATCTGCATTAGTGCAGATCCTTGCTTGTCAGCCTTGGCGAGCTGCTAATGGTAATGCCTTCCCAAAATTAATTATGATGGGTATGTGTGTGTGTGAGTATTTGTGTGCTGCTTTTTATTTTCAGTCTTGTATCACGAGAGAGGTCACATGGAGGTGAGCTTCCACTTACATTTCTTATTTAGGGTGCTGAGAACAATGGCAGTACAATATTGCTACATTTCTTCTCCAGCTCTTTCCTGATGCATTTTAATGTATTGTCTGCTCTTTGCAGCCATGCGTGAATGCTGAGCAGGCACTTTGTTATTGACAGCTTAAGAAAAATAAAAGTCTTCCTGCTGAATGATTGTCATCCAGCAAAAAGACACACCAGAAATATCTTCCAGTATGTATTTTTTCAACTCTTACTTTGTCTGCTACCATATTACTGATTTGTGCCTCTTTTCAAATTATTTTTGTGCCAAAATCTAAATGTTACTGTGCGGGTTTCCTTCCTGATCCAGATCTCCGATTAATATCATGTAGATCTGTGAGCAGCTGCTGGGGCATCACACTCTTAGCATTTTGCTGTTATCAAATGCTAGGATTCTTCGTGTGGTTCCTAAGTTAAGACAGACCGTTTCTACACAATCTCTGTTTCTGCTTTCCTTTGTTTTGCCAGATACATCTCCAGTGAATGAAAATTGAGTCTCGGGGTTAAGTACTTTTGGAACAAAGAACATTCACTTTAAAAGATAAACTTTTAACCAGGATGCTCAAATTTATTCACATGTACTGGAAAGTAAGTTTTTTAAAACACATTTATTCAAAAATATTTAAAACATTTTCTATGTTAATTAAAGTACAGAATTGCTATCCTGAATTACTGTGATAAAGTAATTCAGAATGCCTGTACATACACCTGCACATAGGCATATTGGCAGCTTGGACACCTAAGAGGAAATGTGTCTATAACACAATGTAATGCATTTGCTTTGCGTCTTTGCACACATAAAGAATATATTTTGTGTCCTTTTTCTTAATGACGGAGGGTGTATCCTCTCCCTGAGATGAAACACTTAACAGTAGCAGGTACTGTTAGTAGCTTGGTAAGAGTCAGAGCGAAGAAGTCCTACGCAGATCAACTGTAGAATAAAAAAAATATGGTAATAACCATCCTTCTTGAATAAATGAATATATTTTCCAAATGCTGATGACACGTCTCTCCTCTGCCCCTCCATGCAGACCAACCTCTGTCTTGATGCTGGTGAAAAAGAAGCAGCATGGCACAGTGCGTTGCGGTGAGCTGAGGCTGCTGTTACATCTGAGCAGTGATTTGTAATCGCAGCAGATAAAACTTGCCCGTCCATCTCCCACGTTTCACATCTAGGACATCATTATATTCAGAAAATCTAGAGGCAGAAATCAAAGCTGAAGTAAGTAATTACCCGGCACTAGCTTATTGTTAAATGCATGTGCATTTGCTTAGCTTTTTTGAAATTCCTGCTTTTCTTGTCAGTTTGCGTGGTGGTGAGTTCAGTGGCTGGTCTGAAACACACTACAGAGCGTCTTGATCCCCCGTAGATTGTGTGTGGAATGAATTGGTAGATTCAGTGTGGTAAGTGATGTGAAGTCCACACCACTTGCAAATATCTCCAGGTAACCGCCAGTTCTTGAAAAGCATCTTCACGTACTTCTTAAATTTTTCCCCCATGAAGAAGTAGATGACTGGATTGAGGCAACAGTGAAAAAGGCCAAGGGTTTCCGTTACCTGGAAAGCATAGTCCAGATTCTTGCTCACTTGACAGTCTCTAATGACTCCCGTAATTTCCAGCAGTTGTAAGAAAATAACAATGTTGTAAGGGGTCCAAAAGAAGAAAAATATGATCATGACAGCAAAGATCATCCTCACAGCCTTATTCTTTTTCTCATTTCTACAGTGAACTAATGTTTTAATGATCATGGAGTAGCAAAACATCATAACTATAAAAGGGATTAGGAGCCCTAAAACGTTGATTTCCAAAGTGGAAAAAAGCTTCCATGTCGTGAAATTGCCTGGATATCTCGGCTTGCAGGTAGTATAATTATGTTCGTTAAAAGATTCTCTAAATACAAGTTCTGGAACTGAGGCCAAAAGAGCTACTAGCCATACAACAAGGCTAGTAATCAAGCCATGGAAGGCAGTCCTTGCTTTCAAGGAAAACACTGCACGAACAATTGCCAGGTATCTGTCTATGCTCATAAGCATAATAAAAAATATCCCACTGTAAAACCCAACCAGGTAGATCCACGAAATGAATTTACACCAGGGAGTTCCAAAAACCCATTGGTCTATCATGAAATAAGACCAGAACGGCAAGGATAAAACAAAGAGCAGATCTGAGATGGCGAGGTTTAGCAGGTACACGTCAGTCATGCTCTTCAGCCTCTTGTATTTGAAGAGGACCACAATGACCAGAATGTTTCCCATGAGGCCGACCAGGAATACTAGGGTATACAGAACAGGTAGGAAGGAGGCTGCAAACCTCTTGACGCTTTCCTTACTGCATGGTTTTGGAGCATCGTTATAATTATCGTAATAGTCATATGAGGTTGAGATTTCAACGTCAAAGGACTCTGTACTTGAAGACCTCATGTTTTTTCCCCAGTTCCTGAGAAGGAAAGAATATAAAAATGTCAGTGACTTTCAGTGCATGAAGACCGTGTGGTTACTCTGCAAGCTTGAACCACTAGCAACAACTGACTTGCAGTTCCAGCGCGCTTCCCACTACAGGTTCTCAAACACTATTTAAGCATTATGGGACGCATATGCACACTTGCAAAATGTACTGTCCTTAACGTGTGTGTGCTTAGTCCTTGCAACACCGTGCACCTTGGATGTCAAGCACACGCAACACTCTTGAAATGGTGGAGAGGAAAGCAAATAGGAGTGAAAGGTACGGACCACAGAAGGCAAATCAGAGAGGGATAAATCCCAAGTGGGATACAGTAAAAAGCAAAGCCACTATTCATAGCAGTTTGGGTTTTCAGCCACCTTTCCAATCAGGTAAATGTCACTGTAAGAAGACAGTAATAAAAATGCATCTGACTCTTCCTTCTAATGAAATTACGCTTACGGAAAGCTGACACGAGTTTTCAGTACGTGCTGTCTTCAGTGGCTAAATGAGTAACAGGAATTTGTCATGTTCGTATGTATGTTCTTTTCTAATACGCAGAGACAGAGTTTTAAGTGATGTTACTTGGAGGTAAGTAACTTGGACACAGTGGAAATATATTGCTGACGTAGTCCTGTGTGTGTTATTCACATCACAGCAAGTGTCATTTTGTTAGCCTAACATACGAGAATTTTTCTAAGCCTGAGTTATGTCCTTCCTCTTTGTCTTTATTTTTATGAATGAAAAGCAGAAGAAAAGTGAGCGTTATTGCTTTATTCGTCTTTGCACCGTATGTTGCTGCTACATAACAACGGACATTGACTTATCATTAATCTGATCCCTACTGCGTGTAGTCCCAGGCATGACACCTCTCCAGCCTACAGTTCTGTTCCATTATAGAGAGGAATTTAATCTGAATTACAAGTCACAGGGACAAAACTGTTTGACGCTGATAGTCCAGAGATAACAGCTTTGCAACAGCTGCACCTAGACATACCTGAATCTAATTTGGGTTCAGCATAATATGCTGAAATACTTAAAAATGAAAACATATGCTCACAGAATGCACATACACGCACTTCTGATGATGCAGGACTTATTAAAATGGCTTTAAAAATTACCTGAGCAGCAATAAAAGGTCAATGAAAAAGCATTACAATCACACACACGATGAGCATACGTGATACACAACTGTTTCAGCAACTGCATTTTGTGAATTTTACCTTTTCTCCTCCTTTCTTCTCAGATGATGTGAAGAAGCTTCTTTGCTCTAAGGGTGCAGAATCGCTTGCGCTGTCCCCAGGTAGCTCTGTCCGGGAGGTGCTGCCTACACAGCGATATCCAGCAGCTGCAGAAAGCAGATGTCACTAGGTAGCTGTGCCTCTTAACGGAAACTTCGTACTTCCTTACAGATTGTATCACAAGTGCTTCTCTCCTCAATGCTCATCAGAGATGGTCCCTTAAATGCAGAAATAAAATTAAACACATCTTACAATGTGTAAAGAAATGCAAAGTTTCCACTGAGAGCCTGATTGCTGAGTTAAAGCAGCTTCATCTTACCCAATCGTCATTAAAGTAGATGTCACCAAGCAGCTCTCATTCACCAGAAACCTTGCTCTTCCTTATGGGTTGCAAAATGTATCTTAATCTCAGAAAAAATAATCAAAGGATCATCTATAGTGAGCAGAGAGGAGGAAGACACTTGGCAGGTGTGTGGGAGGTGTGTTTCTAGTCCCTCTCTGCCAGATAACTAATTTTGCAAATTACACTATGTAATTGCAGAAGAAAGGAGGTGTACAGATTTAGTGTAGGGAAGGCTCCTCTTATTCATTGTTTGATCTTCCAAACTCCCACTTATCTTGCTAAGAAAAGAAAAGAAGGCACTTTAATTCACGCTACCTTTTTTTTGCTTGATGTCTCCCCGTAGCGGGTTTTATATGCAGCAAATACCCCTCCTACCACTGACCAGGCACAAATGGTAATAGCGGCCAAAATATCCAACAAGTAGTAGGATGTGCGTGTGTGTGTGTGGTGTAAGGGCAGAGGGTGCTGAGGCTTACCATGTTTCTGGTCACAGCAGGAAACTTGGCTTCTATGAATGTCTCCTGAGAGTGCGGTGGGCCTTATCTGTCTTTCGGGGGACCCTGGGAAGGGAGAAGAGGGCACAGAGGCCACGTGCTAGTCAAATGGGATGGTTTTGGGTCCCGCCAGCTGTGCTAGCAGCTGGCAAGTGCTGCTCTCTTCTGTGTCCCCGAAAAGGCCAGCCAAGCAGAAGTAAAAGCCATTTCCCACCAGGGGAGGCTGCTTGCTTGTTAGCAGGAGAAACTGAAGAGACACAATGAGAAGCAGAAACAAGAAAGCTACAGGAGGTGGTTGGGAGGGTAGGAAGAATCACAGATCTGAGTCCAGGAGAGATTAAGTGTCTTCTAGTTCAACGTCCAGTGTTATTCTAGACACGGGTATAGCTTTTTGTTCAGTTACGCTATTTGCTGCTGTCTCTTACCCCCTCTGACATTGTTACTCTGCCCAATAACTTACATTTGGCTGAAGTGTTTCTTCCAGAAAAGCTTGATCTGAAGACAGCATGAGATGGGGGATCTGTTGGTTTCATGTTTTGCCAGAATAAAACGATTGTGCGGGAAGTAGCTTCTCAGTTGTCTTTTGCAAGCTGCATCTGTGGGGGTTTTTAAATCTGTTGCTGGGAGATGTTCCTCCCGTGCAGGTTATTGCTCTGCAGATCACGTACATCTGCTCTTCAGTTTGCTAGCAGTCCTTTAAAGATGTGAACATCAGAGGAGCAGGCAACACTGTGGTACAAGTTTCATCAGCTCTGCTCACAGAAATTAGAAGCTGTTCCTCTTGCTGCTCTTTTGTCGTGTAAGGGCCTTGTTAATCTTTTTTTCTTCTTTTTTTTTTTTTTTTTTAACATGGCGTTGCACTAGGGGGATAAGTTCAGCTCTTTACCCACAACAACAATGACATAAAATTTTTCTTTAAGCACCTACTTTTCAGGAAAAAAAGACCTTTTGCTCTGTAGGCATTGTTCTTTCTTAGTTTTGACTGTAATGGTTTTGCCTCAATAACCCACTATGCATCTCCGTGCTTATCTTGTCCCACTCATTATTTTCTACTCCATCAAACTAGGTATCTCCTTTGAATTTCATCAGTGGTGATTTTTCTTGATTTCCAGGTGAAGTAGTGAGTAGAATTGAATCCAGATACAATTTCTTTTCTACCCTGTAAGAACCCTTCTTGCTTAAGGGATGATTTCCCATCATCAGCAACCTTTTGAGGTCTGTCGACCTGTCCTTAGCACACATGCCGCACTTCAGGTATGCTTCTGATCTTTCAGTCGTACTGTTAGCAGGGGTTAAGTCTGCAGCCTTATGAATGCCAGTTTAGCACAATTCATGTGGCACTGGCCTGGAGACAGGACCCATCTGGCATTTTGCCTTTTGCCCGGTCCTTTCTTGGAAGTCTTTCAAGTGGCGAATGCTTCCTAAGCAGCTTTTTGTATCTGCTTGCTGCCTTGGGTGGAAAGCTGGGCCGCTACCACCGGAGGAGCAGGGCATCAAAGGCGTCTTGTCAGGGCACGTGCGTGTGGCTGTGGTGAGGTGGAGAGGAATGGTTGGACCACGCTGTCTTGCAAAGCAGCAGTTGTGTTGCAGAAGCCTGCCGTACCAATGCATTTCATGTTGCATCAGCAAATGGGAAGGTCTGTCTTTGTAAGGAGACTGGGCAAGAGCGTGTCTGCAGAAAGAGGAATGCTCAGCCACGAAAAGAGAAGAATGGTTGTGGCTACAGATGATGAAAACTTAGGATGTATGAACTCCAGAAAACGAAGCTAAAAAAAAAATAATCTGCCAGTTCATTAAAAACGAGATAAAAATGAACCGTAAAACACCTTCTGATGGCCTACCAATGTGTCGTGGTTTAATCCCAGCCAGCAACTCAGTACCACGCAGCCGCTCACTCACTCCCCCTCCACCCAGTGGGATGGGGGAGAGA
>JAVKLA010000010.1:11003627-11026203 GCA_034782735.1 Sagittarius serpentarius | reverse complement strand
ACTCTATCCCAGCCAAAACCAGGACAGGTAATCTCAGCTTCATAGACGGCAACAGTCCTTTTTCCATTCACCTAACTTCAGTCCACAATGCCACCAAAAATCTCCTTTGCTCTTGCAGCAGGTGATGGCAGGAGCATCCCAGGGAGGCCCCTGGGGATGGACTCTCGGTTGACTAATTGACATTTTCCACCCCCAATGCATTGTCATTGCAAGAGTAAAACAGGTTAGTTGGAGGCTGTGGAGTGCGTGTGGTAAACGTGTCCTCCGGGTAAAACCCATTAAATCTGGGTACACCTGCAGGTTTCCCTGGGGAATTCAGCTGTGGTGGGGGAGGCCACACAGGTTGAGGAAGGTTGAGGTAAGCCGCGTGGGCAAGGGGTTATTTTGTCCCAAAAGCCCTTGTCTATGACAGTATAGACACAGTTGGTGTTTACAGTGTGTGGCAAGTACAGCACGGGTGTGAAGCACGTACTTACCATCCTCTGCAAGCAGTTCACAGCTTGATCGTGCCGTATTTGGACCGAGCACGATGATACCCAAACCCGTATCTCCAGTTCCCATTGTCCCAGTGTGTGCTGATGTCCGTTGGTCCAGCTGGCAGCCCCTTGCTCAGCAGAGCACTTGGGGATGTGCTGGGTGAGGGGCTCCACCAAACTCTGGCTTTTGGCTCAGGCCACAGCCTGTGGAAACCAGGAGATGTGCCAGCTGGCATGGATCAGCTCCAGGTCAGGTCCCAAATCCTTAAGGATGGTCCTTGCTCTGACTGTTGCATGCTATAAACATTGAGTGCATTGCTGGCACTAAACGTGTATTCAGAAATAACTTTTTTTTAACAGGAGGATTTTATTAGGTGTGAAAGCACAGGTTAAACATTTGTTGCAATCAATAACCCCCAAATCGCTTCCGTATGCATATATAGGATCAAAAATACACCCCTTTACTGTCAAAAATGTTCCCCTTTGCTAACAGTCAGCTACCATTCATTGAAGAGATCGCTCTTCCCTTAAAAAATGAGTTTAGGTCTATGTACGTTTGCACCACAGGTGCATACACCGACACGCGTGCAAGTTTCAGTGACGAAACTGTTTAACAACTTCCCTATCCTTAAATTCTTCTCCATCTCTTGTTCTAGGCATAGAGTGCTGCTTGTGCTTCTGCTTTCCCTCTTCCTCTCTCTTGATTCAATTCCATGTTCAGCCTTGACATACTGTACTGCTTTTGTTTTTGAAATCTTTACCGGTTTAGAACATTTAATGCTTAACAAGAGGCATGTCAGTAATTTGGTGCAGCCGTTAAGTCTCTTCATATGGGTAATGGCGATCTCTGAGCGGTGGCTAGCCCTGCAGAAGACATATTTACATACATTTCTTCTTCACAGAGCCTTTTAGACGAAGACGGAGCCATCCTGGTCACTGGTGTTCAGGGTTATGTTGCTGTTCACGACGCTTTCTGCGTAGCTAGCTGAATAGGTGACCTGGTAGCGGCTGCAGGGGCCACAGAAACACAGGAATGGACAGTACCTTAGGCAGACGTGGTAAAGGTATTTCTTGAATTTTTCCCCAGCAAAGGCATAGATAAGGGGGTTGAGACAACAGTGACTGAATGCAATGGTTTCGGTCAGGTGCATTGCGTAATCCAGTGATTTAATTTGGTTGCAACTTGTGAATAACTCATAGTGCTTTAAAGTCTCTAGGAAAATCAGCACATTGTAAGGGGACCAAAACAGAAAAAACACGACCACCACGACCAAGATCAGCTTTATGGCTCGTGTTTTTTTCTGATTTTTGCAGGACAACAGAGTTTTGACAATCCCACAGTAGCAATAGCACATGATACAGACTGGGATGAAAAAGCCAATGGTGTTCAGCTCCACATTGCAGAACACTGGCCAGATGTTCTCCAGCTCCTGGGGGAAGACAGAAATACAGTCATTTTCTACCAGCCGGGAGAACACAAAATGTGGCACTGAAACTAAAACGGCTATTGCCCACACTCCGCAGGTTATAAGAAAGCCATGTTTCAGTGTTCT
The DNA here is from genome assembly GCA_034782735.1 of Sagittarius serpentarius. NCBI lineage: Eukaryota > Metazoa > Chordata > Aves > Accipitriformes > Sagittariidae > Sagittarius > Sagittarius serpentarius. Next base: position 11,024,174 of record JAVKLA010000010.1, on the reverse strand, counting down.
GGATTTCAGAGAATATGTTGCCCGGACGATGGCCAAGTATCTGTCGATACTGATAACGGTGATAAAGAACATGCCCCCAAAGAAACCAATGTAATACAGCGATGAAACAGCTGTGCATGGAATAGTCCCAAGGGTCCATCCACGGACCGTGTTGGAAGCCCAGAAGGGGAGGGAGATCACGAAGAGAAGGTCCGAGATAGCCAAGTTCAGGAGATAGACGTCAGTGATGCTTTTCTTACCACCTTCTTTCACAATGGCAAAAACCACCATTAGATTCCCTGTGAGGCCAAGCGCAAACACTGCAATGTAAAATATTGGCAGAAATATTTTCCCAAATTCTTGGATGTCGGTCTTATTGCAGGAGAAAGCCTGTTCGTCGTAAGCGTACTCGGCTGTTGTTTCTGTGAATGCTTCCGTCATGATGAATTTTCTGGCTAGAGGCAACATGAAAAGGGGAAAGAGAAGAATGTTAGAGAGAGAGCCGGCATCTGCTATGGTAAGATACTGAGACACCTCACCGACACGCAGTCTTTGGGATTTTGTCACTGTTTGGGTTAGTGAGAGTTGTATTACTGCGGAGGTGACGGTAGTTACTAACAAAAGCCCAGACTCTGCTGTCGCATGTACTTCACTGCAAATTAGCTCTTTAGGATAAGAAAAAACTAAACGAGAGTTTCAGGGGCTGTCGAATAAGCCCCTGCTTATCGGAAGAGCAGCAGAAGCAGCAGCAAACCGACATCCGACTGACCGAGCTCTGCGGACGGTGCATCGCAGCGTGAGAAAGGCAGGGGCTGTCCCAGTCTGTTGGGCAGTGCTCAGCAGGAAACGGTACCTCACGCGTAGCTGTTGATCAGCGTGCGGTGCCTGTCGGCATCGCCAGGAGCCCAGTCTCGCCCCACACATTAACCCCCGGGTGGAAGGGCAGCAAGACGCCCAGTTTGGCCAGGTTTGAGCCGATGCTTGCTGACGTGGGAGGAGCAAAGTTTGCACTGGGACATCCCTTGGGAGCAAGCATATCTTTGATGAGGTTTTTTTTTTTTTAAAAATCATCCTATGATCAAAAGAAGAGAAACTATATTGACCCTTTTCCTCCAGCACCGAAGCGTCTGGTGACTGCTCCTGCCTTGCCTGCGAGGCAGCCAGGTTGGAGCCAAGGGCTTGCTAGCTTGGAGGCTGCACCCAGAGAGAGTATGGGGTGCGGGCGTGTGACCTCTGGGCTCGCTGGTCTGCACGTCCCATAGCTCGGGGCGCCCGTCAGTTCCTCTGCGCTCCCTTGGGATGTGGCGTTCAAGTCTCCGCAAAGATTTCTCTTTGCAGGGAACCAAAAATCCTAGAGGGGCGCGGACGTTACTGCGTTCGGTCTGCTCCGTGGTTGGGGTAAAGAGCTTGTAAGTATCTGTTACTTGCTCTCGCTGTAGGAAATGAAGGAAATTGAGCGTGATATGCTGAGCAAGAAGCCCAGGGAGATGACAGCATGGCCAAACCAGCCTGTTAAAGCGGAGACTGAAAGGAAAGGTCAGTGATAACAAAACCGCAACTAATAACTACCGCTTGGTCACAGCGTTGCCATCTTCTTACAGGAACCCCCGCTGACTCTAAGAGAAGGGCCTTGGTTCAGTGACCATAAACTGTCTCTAATACAGATGTTTACACCCCCTGTTAGTGGGAGATGTAGTCAATAGAGCCAGTGAAGAGCAGTGCATCTGATCCAGTGCCGGTCAGGCCAACTCTGCTTTAAGACAAGACAGACTGCTTTCCAGGCTCTGCTGACCGCGTCGATGAAACTTTTGACTGCAAGGAGAGCATGGACACATTACTCAGCAGTAGACGCCGATGGTGTATAATTACTCCCATTCCTGACACTTAGAGCAACGTGGTTGGAATCCCAGCCTACGTGTCCACGTTTCACTGACGGCAACATTTTTTATAGCCTCTGTTTAAAATAAGCCTTGCAAAACTAGGCATGAAATAAAGATGTCCTGAGGTGTGAGACAGTCCTTGCCCAAGAAGTTTGGTATGACGTAGTGGTAACTACAACAAACTCCCCCATGGGTGGCTACGGTGAACATACTGACATTTTCACCTAATGCCTCATTGCCAGAGTGCCGTTTGTGGTGCGGGCCATGAAGTTCTGGCTGCTTATTTTGTAGTCATTTCTCAAGGAGGTTTTTTTGTGCGAGTTGGAAATGCAGGCTCTCCATTTTAAAGCATTTTCTTATTCTGAAAGTTCAAAGTCTAGCTGTCCCCAAAACATTTAAATAAGTGCCCATAGTCATTAGAAAACAGTCTTTGTGGTTTTGCACAGGAAAAGTGGGCTAGAAGAAGGGCTTGTCTCAGTGCTGGTAGTTTCGGGGCATGGGCACGGTGTGGGGAAGGCTGTTTGCAGCAGGCAGGCACACCCACAGGCTGAGCGGCTCTTGCAGTGCCTTTCCACTTGAACTGGGAGCTGAGTCTGCCTGCAGAGTCTGTCCAGCCCCTTGCTTGCAGCCCAGTTTAATTCTCCAGCTTCTGGAGAATTAATGCGGTATCTGACACCAGCAGGATTAAAGGGGACGAATAGGAAATGCCTGGGTGCTGGGGCAGAAGCTGACAGCAATTGCAAACGAGATACTGATTTTCTATTTTCTACTGGTGAGATAACTAATTAGAGTTGCCTACAAGAGATAGGTGACAGGTTCCTCGCCTCTTCATATGTCTCTCCAGTCTACTTTATCTGCCCTGTTGAGGGATACAGAAATGAGCGGGAGACACTGTACATAATCCCAATAGCCCGTCATTTTCTGCCTTCCCATCCTGACGTTTTCTTTCTCCTCTTCTGAGACTAAACGTACGCAGCAGGTGCCTTTAAAATGAAAAGAAGTGGTGGGCTGAATACGAGTCACTATGCCAGCCCACCCAGCTCCTTGCCGCCGAGCAGTTACTGCACCCATCTGCACAGTGCCAGAGCTTCCATCTTACTCTGTGGGCTGATGTGCTCCACAGCTGGTTCTGCACCGAGGCACCGGTGTGTGGTAGCTGAGGGCTACCAAAATGATGGGGGCTGGAGCACCTGGTGTATGAGAAGACGCTGAGAACTGGGTTTGATCAGCCTCGACAAGAGACACCTCAAGGCGGATCTAGTGAGAAGGTGTAAAGGTGAAGCAGACAACTTTCCTCGGAGGAATAAGAGGCAATGGCCATGGGAATTTGTTACTCACTATATGGAAAAAAAATTTCACCGTGAGGGTGGTCAAACACCAGGACAGGGCTTCAGGGAGGTTGTGGGATCTCCATCCCTGGAGGTACTTGAAACTCGGCCGGCCCTGTTCTGAGCATGGGTTTGGACAAGAGACCTCCACAAGTCCCATCCTAACTTTGTGACAAAGCCGGACAGAGGCCGCGATGTCTCTGCAAAGTTTACTCTCCTCTCTGAGAGCCTCTAGCTGTGCTGGTCCTTCCCATGCTCGCTTCCTTAATTCATGTCTAAAAAGGCAGCTTGTTCCTCTGGAGAGTTTCCATACGTGCCTGTACCAGCCGGTGCACTCTGTTGGGCGCAGGGAGGATTTCACGCGTGTAAGGAAATGCAGCTCCCACCACCGGGTAGCCCTCAGGTCTGGCAGCCTTTTGCACAGGCTGCGCCCACGGACGTTGCCTGGAGAGAAAGCTGGGAGGGGGAATGGCCGCCTTCTTCACGAGAGAACATTTACATGGGGGTGCAGGTTGAACTCCTGGCCTTGTTGAAGTAAAGAGGAACATCTCTCGGGCTGGGATTTTTCCTGAAGTACTTTTTCAGTCGGGTAATCTCTAGCTCACTGATGGGGATTGTTTATTTCTACAGTAGCAAATTATTTCTTTTACCCCTGGATGGGTGGTTGCAAAGCCCGTGGTACCCACGCCAACGGGGAGGGCGAGGTGCTGCGTAGCATGTCCAGGGGCAAGTGAGAGCTGCACTTAGCAAAATGACACTGGCATCCAAAACCGCTGGCACAGTCTGCGGCTTGTTCACTCTCTAGCTCCTGGGTTTTGTATATCGCCAGCCGCACACTCGTATCCTCCCACCACCACTCATCCTGCATATGCAATGCCGTCATCTCTTTTTGAATATTTAGCTCCTCTGATACCGCTTTGCTCAGTTTAAGCTGATGTTACTCAACAGGTGGGCTGCAAACTCCAAAGCGCTCCCAAACCCCAGCCCGTGCCAGATGGGCATAATGTGATGAAATTTTATTGCACCCTAAAGCAAGGAAACTTAGCTCTGCCCGTCCCCCGTCCTTCCCTCTCAGGTATTCTCCGTCAGCCTCGCGAAGCCCACCGCAGCGCACGCTATAGTCTTCTCGCTGTCAGCTTCAACCCAATTTTCTCTGTTGTGCTCAGGATAAGTGTTCACCTAAGGGATGAAGTGAACTGGAGAGAGTAGAGGACGCTGAAGAAGGACTGCAGGGCTGTGAGGTCCCTCCACCAGACATTTTCCCTTGCTGAGTACAGGAAATAGTAGATTCACTTCTGCTTCTCATGGGACTGCTCAGCTGCTTTGCTGTCTCTCCAGATTTCCCCAGCAGTTTTACACCCTACTCCCCACAAACACTTCTGCTCTTAATCATGTTTTTAGCTCTCTCAAAGACAAGAGTCCGCAGGACCAAAACCCCTGTTTCTCAACCCAGCTGTTCCCAACAACCATGTACGCTATATGTAATACATAGGGAAGTGAAATTACGAGAGATCCACAAACTCCTCTAAGCAACAGAAGTTGCATTTCAGCCTTCAAAGAGCGCTGGCACCAGGCTGGGTGACACAAGAGCCAAATCCTGTTTATGTAGCTGATCTTTCCAGTTATCACCCCCGGTGCTTCAGCCAGGTGCCACGTTAGAAGCTTTACTGCCAAGAAGAGGGGCCTGCGAGCGCTTCGCCTCTCCGGGATGCCTCTGCCGTCACCGAATGCGAAGAGGTTTAAAAAAATAACCAAACCCAGACCTCTGCCAGAGGGTCACACTGCAGATTTGCACAGTGCGCTGATAAAAGTATTTAAGCCTCAGAAAGATTTTCACACCTTAGTCAGCATTTCTGGGTGAGGCTGGCTTCCCCACTTTTCTCATGCAAGCAAAGCTTGTTTTCAGCGCGCGCTGAACGGGCCGGAGCTGCACACCGACGATTCAGCCGGCCCAGGGAAGCTGTAGGCTTTGTGGGAACCCTTGTGAAACCCTACAGGCACGTATGTCTTTCTCACCCTTAGAGCTGAGCTGCCACCACCCTACCCAAATATAAACGCCGTTGCTTTTCTGCATTTGCGACTACACCCATCTGCTTCTTGCCAGCTGGTGATTCTTGGCAAGACCGTAGGGATGTCCTCGGGTACCTCCAAATGAAGCGTCGTAGCTGCTGGTGCCACTTCTAACGCACACCAAAAAAAGGAGATTTAAGGGAATTAACCAGAACTAGGTGGAAACCAGCAGGAAAGATGTGAGTCTTAGTAGCACTCTGGGTGAAACTCCTAAGCAGCCTGGCGCCAAGCAGCTACCATGCAGTCACCAGACTGCTGCGGACGCCTCTAACCACGGTTTGGGTGATACCCAAAACAAAACTTAGACTTATGGGCAATACACTAACCAGAGATGGGGCCCGGTTTCTAGTCCTACACCCGACTGGTTCCTGTAATTCACTTAGTTTATCTTTCAGAGCAGAGTGGCTCCGTTCTTAAGGGACGGTCTCTGAAGTTGCTTGGGATCGTGTTAGATAGCCGGGGTCAAAAGCAAGCCTAGCCCAGCGGATGCAGTTACTTTAAATCTTTAATCTCAGTCTTTTATTCAGTCTTTATTCAGTTCTCCCCGTTCTACCTTTACAGGTGCTGGAAGCAGCTGACACAATGCCGACCTTTGAAAGCGGGCAGCAAGGTGAAACGGCTAGTGTAACCTAACCCTTAACCTGGGCAAAATAAAATTTAAACAGCAGAGGGGGAGAGCGTAGCTAATGCCAGTCTGCATGGCTTTATAGAAGAGAAGCTCTGGTTTGGACGTCTGATGAGATTGCAAGGTTGATATAGGGTACTGCGCGGGGGAGTTGGAGCTTTGACTTGCAGTGCCTGCGTATTTGATTGACACATCTCTCCAGCCCAAAGCAACACAAGCCCAACCAAGCATTCCAGTGGGATTTGGGCTGGTTGGCTGTCAGATCTCAAAAGCCAGCCATCCGTGGAGGAAGCCTCACCCAGCTAGGAATATTGCTTGTAAAAGGTCTGCGGGAACGACGAGTTGGAAGCCAAAAACTCTTCATTATTTTCATCACTGGTCTGAAAGCAGGTTGGGAATCGGAGCTGGCAGGGGGACGTGATAAAAAGAGTTAGAGAATTGGACAGTGATTCAGACTGATCTGAGTAATCTGGGGCTTCTCGGATGATTCACGTTGGCTTTAACGTAGCCAAAGTGACAAGCCTGGGAGTTAAACAATACGGACGGTGTGTCGGGAGTGGGGGTGCATCCGCTGGGAAACCTGACTGCCGATACGGGCAGGCTCTGACACCGAGCTCCCAGCCAGATGTCCCAGGAAGAAAAGCTGATGCAACCCTCGGGTGTTGTGAGGTGCTAAATGGGAAGGAAGAAAAGAGGGAAGACTTTAGCATTGCAGAGCTTGATACTGGGGCTGCAGGCATGCTTCGATAACACTTGATTTCACTTTTGCTCCTGTTAATCATCTTGCTAATTTAGTGGGATTAACCATAGCATAAACCAATGCATGGAAATTCAAACCAGAAACGTGCAAGCTAGAAATCAGATGCACATTTTGAACGGTGAAAGGCTGATGACTGGAACAAACTTCAAGTAGAAGAAGGAGATTTTTTGCATGTCTGAGGGTCTCCACGTCAAGAGAAGATACCAGTCTGGGAAACGGGTTTAGGCCAGACACAGTGGAGGAGCTCAGCGGCAGGTACTGGGTAAAACCCAGCAGCCCCTTATAGCCAGGGCCTCTGTTTTGGTAATAAATGACTGAAAAAAACCAAACTGTCCTCTCCCCAGGTACTTCAGCAGCACTAGCTAGCCCAAATCCCGGGAAGGGACCCCCTGGAAGGAAGCGGGGTCCCGTGAAGAGCACGGAGCAGCTGCTGGGGTTGGGTTAGAGGGGAGGCTGTGGAAGGAAAGCAGCGCAGTTTGGGGACGGGGTTGTTGTTACCAAACAGCCAGTCTGTACTGCCCCTGTTAAACCCTGTGTGTTTTCCCTACTTCTAACCAGTTCTTCTATCATTCCTCCATCGCTTCTGAGTGGGAGTGGTGTAATCCCAGATGCATCCTTGCTCCCAGCTCCCCCAGTCCTTCCCTGATGGCTTTAAGGTAAGGAAATTCCTTTCTTTGGTGTTTCTTCTGTGATTTATTCTCAGACCAGCTGGACCATTTCTGTGGCCCGGCAGAGTTCTGCAAGCTTAATAATTGCTTATCGATTTGGGTGATTTAATTTATGGAGGCTCCCCCCCAAGACTCTGAGGATAAGTTTTTTAAAAGCAAGTAGTGATCTGGGCTGCTTCATGATTGGATTTTCCACCTCAAGGTGAAGTTCAAGGTGCAGAAGCATGACGCCGAGGCTTTCCAAAAATTAGGGCATTTTAGGTGTCCTAAATAAAGGACCCACAAATGGAAGCCGAACAAACCACTGCTGATTAAGATAGATATAAGCCTGAATACTGCAGAGGCCTGTGGTCCCTTTACAAAGGCATTTGGGTCAAAGAGATGAAAAGAATGCGCCTCCCCTGAACCAGTTCTACAGTTTTTACACCAACATCACAGACTAAATTAGAAGCAGACACCACTAGCTGGAGATGAGCAGCATGTAAATCTACAAACTTAAACCAATAGTTCTGGGTAAAAAAAAATACATTTGAAAAGATCGGGCTTGGATCATGGAGGGCAGGAGGGGATCGTAAAGAGTCCAGGATCCCCAGGATCTCTCTCACCTTCACCTAGGGCTTTATAGCATTGGAAAGTGCTTTCTCAGAGGTGCTCCATGCTGACCTGGAGATAACTGCAGGGCAGCAAATAACCAGGGCACGAGTTTCAGCTTAAGCCATCACATCAAAATTAGGTTGTGCTCTGATTTATAAAGAAAACACAAAACCATGGACTTAGTACTGTCTCTGCCGGCGGCGAGGGCTTCACCGCCTGCGCTTCGGGGCAACGACAGAAGTATTATTTCGCACAAGATCTTGCTCTTGCTGAGTCAGTGCATGGTCCAGCTGGCCGGGTCCGTGGCCTCACTCGAGCTGGTTGTGCTACCGTCACAGCAAAGGGGGCACAGGGGACTGAACCCCGATGCCCTGGGCGAATCCTTCCCCCAGCGACATCCCTCCCCTTGCTGGTCCTGTCGCCCTGCCAGGAAGACTCGCTGTGAGCCGTCCGGGAGGGACAGCAGCACGGCAGCTGCCGGTGGTTTGCTGGGGCCGCGGCAAACCCTGCCAGAGCCCTGGCAGCTCGCCCCTGTGGTTGCTGGTGTATTTATAGCAAAAGCCGTAAGCCGAAGCTTTCAGTGGTTTCGGCTCCTTCCCTCGACTCTGGGGAGGACAAAGCCCCTCTGAGGCTGTCAGGGTGGCCATGCAGGAGACTCGGTGCCCGCACACTGGGGGTCCCGCCTGCTCCTTAATGGAGCAGGGAATAGGCTCAGGTTGGAGGGCATGACCAAGGCTCTTGAGCAAGTGAAGATGCAGATTTCCTGGGGTGCCATCACTGAGTCAAATCGTTCTTCTGAATGGGAGCTAAGCACTGGGGGGCTTCTGCAAAATCCCCCAAGGCACTGGTCTGAACCTCTGGTGGTCAAAGTACCTTTAGAAATCTGGCCCCAAGGAGGTCAGGGCCTTAAATACCCGTTTCAGAAATGACTTACGCATTTAGGAAATACAAACCTGACAGTGTGAGTCAGACTCCTGCGTTTACCCTGGATCTTAAAATCAAGGTTCAAAAAATCACTGAAACGGTTCTGAAATTTTGATCCATGACTCTCCGGGTCACGGTTTTGTGGTCTCGATCCTATGACCAGATCCACGGCTCCTCTGCAGAGCCTCTGCAACCTGAGATGGCTTCCAGGCAGTGTCCTGCCCTCGAGGACCGGCCGAGGGGGTGGAAATTAGGTAAACAGTGTGAGAATCGTGTTGAGGAGCGGCATTTATTTTTGTCCTCGCAGATGCTGGGGAGCATTCTAACTCAGCTGCTGGGGGGACAGTGGCAGAGCTGGGGAGGGACCGGGTGCCCTCCCGAGAGCTGCCCGCGGGGCACGGGGGGTTTGGGCTTGTCGACTGACTGGATGGCGATTGCCGGGATCAGGATTTTCTTGGAAAATTTGTTTCACAGGTATTTCCTCCAGCCTGTTAGTTCCCCTGTCTGCCCTTTCTGCTTGCGCAGTTGCTTGTGACGCTCTGTATCTTTTTTTATACATATAGCTGAGCATTTTGCCGGTCTTTTCTCTTACCTGCTCTTCCTCAGTATTTCTTTGTCCCGGGCCTTCCCTTCTGAAGCGGCTTTCAAATTTCTTTTGCGTTTTCTGTTGAAAGGACAGTGAAAACAGGTGATTGCTTGTAGCTATGTGCACTGTTTGTACTTGTTTATGGTTCCATTCGCCCGGTCCTCTCGCTGCCTTTATCGTGGTGCCTGTTTACTTCCCCACCCCACGCCCCACCCCCCTGCTTTTTGTTATTAATAAGCTCACGTTGCCTCGGCATCCTTGAGAAACCTGAGAAGGCTGTCTAGAAATGGGAAATCTATCTTCTCCATCATTTTAGAGAGCAGTGCACATTACCCCTTCTTGACTGTGTCCGGATCAGATTGAGGTTCTGGAGTTGCCAGCCCCTTCCCGGGAAGATCCCATTTACTGTGTGATTTACTCTCAATTTATTATGTGTTCTCCTTTGTCAAATTTCAGCCTTTTCCTCTCCCTTTTGGACTTCTTCTGCACTGCCCAAACCCTCGTATTTCACTGCAGTTGCCGTCTTTTATCCTGTCACCCTGTTCACTGCCTCCGCGCAGGGTTTGCCCCATCAGACCAGACTCTGGGAACCGCTGTTTCTGGATCTATGTTTATATCACACAAGTACTTAACGGGCTGCTGCCCGCTGTATTACCCAAATGTCTCACCCAAACCAGCAGATACCTTTGTGCAACATCCTTCCTATGGAAAGCTCAGTCACAGAGAAATTAAGTAATGTGCTCATACAGAAAGTGGGGTTTTCAAGTTTTTTGGATTTCTGCCATTCTCTTGCTGGTCTGTCCCCATCACACACTTTCTCACCGGATTTTCTGTATCGGGCTGTCTTTCAGTGTCACTGGTGTTTGGGATGTTGGTTCAGTGACCAAAACTAAAAGCAAGCAATGCTGGTGAGCTGTGAAATCCCTGCAGACATCTAACAAAAAACATCTAATGAAGTAGAAAGGGCTGCATCTTCTTGGTCTGTCCTTGGGGGCTAATGCTGCACACTAGTCATCTGTCAGCATTTTGCTTTAACCTTGAGGACTTCTAGCCAGGGTGAATATTTCTTTTACCACAAGATGCCACAAATAATTAGTGACTGAGTAAAGTTTCTCCGCCCTGGTCCACTTCAATTAATAAAAGCGTTCCCCTTTCTACTTTCACAATTTGTAAACATTACCCACCCCGAATAAATATCATTTAGATTCCAAGCACTAAGCAGCAAAGAGTTTCCTTAAGTTCATGAGACACCATTTCTCGTCATCCTGCTCTGTCAAATTATAGGTAAAATATAATTGTCTCTTACCTTAATTCATAGCTGCATTGAAAAACCAATGTTTTCTTCAAGCCAAGCCTGTTTGGGTTTAAATGTATATTTCCTCTTCTCTAATGCTCATGCCTACCCTATGAAACATGTGAACTTTGGCAGGGCAGCTTCCTGGGCTGAGCTTCGGGGCTGAGCTTTGAAAGTATTAATGTGCTCTGCTCCAGTCCTGCTGGCGCTCTGTGAAATTGCGAAGCAGGATGCGGCCACTCGGAGGGGCAGAAGTGCTTACGGAGGACAGGACTTGCACGGGAGATGGAAATGCCTGAGGAGCTTCATACTCAGCGTATAAAAGCTCTCACCTCCTTGGTTCCCCCCGTCCTATGCAGAATGAGATATTTTTGACTCAGACACAAGGGTACAGTGTATAGAAACACAAGTCTGGTACGATAGCAGGGGCCTTGAGCAGTGGGGACGCGGGATGCAGCCCAGAGGTGTAGGGGATGGTAAAAGATGGGGCCCAGGCTGGCGCTGGGGACCCCCACAGCTATACACAGCTCACTGATGGTCAGTTAAAAAAGTGCGGACCTGGAGCTGGCGAAACTGGGTTTAGCGGTAACAGACAGAACAAAAATAGTATCTAACGTACGTAAGGGGCACCGGACATAGTGAATTGGGTGTAACATGAGGTTGCAGACCAGTGAAGGCAGAAGAAGGTCGAGAAGCGTGTTAGAAAACACGCGAAAACGACCCAAAGCCGGTCCTAGAGGCAATAAAAAAACCCCAAACCACCAGCATGAACATCACATTCGTCCCAGGGAAGGGCTGGAGATGCTGACAGCTCATTCTGGCAACCCACCCCACCCCCACCACCTGGGTGAAACCACCGGCCCTAGCACCCAGAGGAGCAGGGGAAGGGTGAGAGCAGCACCAGGAAAAGGGCTAGAAACCGTGTGTGTGCAAAACAATTTTAACTGCATTAGTATCCTTCCTTTTCCTGCAGCCAGCAGGTCTGGACTGGTAATGATTGGAGCCTTGAGACTGCCGTTACACTAACAGTATATTCTTGGCTTTACCTGTACATACGTTGCGCCTCCTCTTTGCCCGTAAACAAGATGTGGAGCGTAACATCTCTCTGCAGCCCAGGGCTTCCAGTGGACCGGAGGAGTCTGAGGGTTTAAAGCACTGGCACGCTCGTTAATCAAGGAGCCTTCTCGGCCCCTGACCCGAGCGTCGCGCTCAGGGTTGCGTTACGGGTGCACCCACGACGGGGATGCCGCGTGACACGATTCCAGGCGCCGCCGGGGCAGGCAAAGCAGTTCCATCTGGGGCGAAACCAGGCGGGAGGCTGTGCAGTGGGGTGCGTTATTGGGGGGATCCCAGACACCGCGTCCGGTTGGGGGCTGTACCAATACCGAGGTCCTCCGGCACAGGTAGGAATTCAGTCCTGGAAACACCTCCAGGTACTGTCCCTGCCTCGGATGCCGAGGGAGGGTGAAATGCCTTCTCCCCCAAGGCAGAGTTGTGGGGCCTCCGTACAGGCTGAGCTGGATGGGGGTTTTGGGGTGGAGAGCATCTTCCAGGTTGTCTGAGCTGTTGCTCGTTGATTGGTGTAGTGAGTTGCCAGGCAAATATTCTTGTGTAAGTTTAGTTCCGGTATTTCTGCCAATTACATGGTTTTTGATGACATTATGCTTTCTTTAGCAAAGGTTACATCCCCAGCAGCTACACAGCAATATGCTGAAGGTCAAAGTGTGGGCCTCCAGCATCAGCTGAATTACACAAGTGATGTCAGCCGCGTCGGCCAGAACAAGCGCCCATGGAAATAACCAGGGAAGCGATACCTGGTTAGATGTTAGCCCGGAACAGCAAAGATACACTGCTGAAAATAAAGTTTGAAGGTTAGGGAATAGTAAAAGGCCGGAGCAGCAGATCTTCAAAATTCTCCTTTTTCTCTGGCAAGTGCCAGGAGCCCCATCCTGCCCCTTCTTTAGCAAAAGACGTAAAGAACTCTGTTTTTTCAGGAAAACATCAAAAGGCTGATGGGCCGTTTCTCCCCGCAGACTGAAAGCAGGAGCTATGACTGCCAAAACTGCGAACTTTCAACTTTCAGAAAGATCATTTCTGGTAGATGGTACTAAGGAAACATTCTCGTTGTGCGAGAACCGTAAGATTCAGAAAGGCGAATGAAGGCTTCCTCGACGCCGGCGGCAGTCCGACGTTATGCCTGCAGCGCTGCCCCGGCCGTGGGTCCTGCAGAAGGTGTGCTGTGGTTCAGAGGGCACCCAAATCTAAACCTGTCTCCCGTGTCCTCGCGGCGATGGTGAAGGGCTGCGTCCTCCCCCGCCCCCGCCTCCCCCCAGCCTTATGAAAAAGGTATGGAGAATCCAGGAGGAGCTTCCCCACTGGGGACCCGCGCCCGCCAAGCTGGTTTGCCGCTGAGCTGTAAAACGCGGGTTGCCAGAGCCCAGGTAGCCACGGCCACCCTCGTGCCGGCGGGCACCCACTCCTAGGTCGCCGGTACTCAGCCCAGCACCTCTGGTGTTGCTCTTTGCAGTCAAAAACCTTGCAAATAAGGGTCAGGGCTGCTCGGGTAACAGCAGGAGAGACAGTCCCCAGCCACCGCTTGCCTCCGGGAAGAAAGGAGCTCCTTGCAGCTGGGTGTCCCCGAAAGGCAGTCGTCGGCCCCTTCCCTCCCGCGCTGCCCAGAATTCCACCGGAACCGAGCACAGAGCAGGCTGTTATTATCCTCGTGAAGAAACGAGGTTTTCCGAAAAGAGTACCCGCACGGCTTTTAACCAAAGGACTTCAAAGGAAGAGAAACCAAGTCAGGCTGACTCTCGGACATCCTCAACAATTCTCCCCGGAAGACAAACAAGGCGTTCCGTTGTATTCTGCTGTTAGTGATAACATAAAGATAAAGATAAGAAGTGCTGCTCATTACCGTGGTGTGCGCTCGTAGTGCAACATGAATAGGTATGAAATGAACACTGCCTGAAAGACAACTGCAACATCAAGAAATATCTCTGCTTTCCGTCTTTGACGGCTATTCATCCTCCGGTGTTCAGGGGACAGCTCAGAGATAAGAAAGTCTGAGGAAGCTGCTGAAAAGACTTTCGTGCTAATCCATACATGAGGGGGAAAAGCATCTTCTGTTTCTCCAAGCTAAAAAGAAAGAGGCATTGCATCCCTTGTAACCAGAGAGACTTTTCCTGGGAAGGGCTAGGTAGAGTTCGCTGCCTTCCCAACTGCAAGGCACAGGAGGGTTTCAGAGGAGGAAATCAATAGCAAGGGATGTGCTGTGCAGGGATACAGTGAGTAAAGAGGGGGCAGCTCCCCTTTTCTTTTTATTCCGTCTCCCTCTGAGCTGCCTTCCAAATTTGAAACCTTATTTCTCTCAACATCTGGGGAGACCAGCGGTACTTCCGCGCCAGTGGCATCTCCTCGTGCCCTGTGGCCAGGCCGCCGGGTCAGCTCGGGGAGGCAGGCTCGTGCACAGCAGCGCTGGCGAGCTCAGGCTTGGTGGACCAGAGCACTTGGTAAAGAAATGTCTGGTCTGAAGGATCAAAACGCTGTTCTCTCCAGCACACCCTGCTTTCGCTGCCATGTGGGGAAGCCTGATGGTGGTGGTTGTCTACAGAAAGGGGCTCTCTTGGCTCTCGAGAGCTTCGCTGGAGTCCCCTCAGCAGGGCCGATGGGCAGCTGTAACTGCCTGGGGGTACCGGAGGGAACCCCAGGAACCTCCTCTCTCCCAGTGCTCTGACACCAGGGCTTCCCTCTGCGGACTTCAGAGACTTGCCGGAGTTGCCAGACTCTTTCTTTTTGCTCCATTTATCGCTTTGCTCAAGTGGAAAGCAGTTACAGCTGAGCCCATGGCAGAGCTGGAAGGTAGTAAGCAGAGGCAGAATGTGGTTTTGGAGATACAGCAGAAACGGCCCTCGAGGATTTAATTCATTCCAGACAGGGAGAAAAAGGGCTGGTGTGGAGAATAGCCTATGGAGATGCTACTTTCTAAATGTACAGGGGGGAAATGTCCATACAAACTTGCGAGCACCCATACATTGATGATAAAAGAGCAGATAGGGTCCTGTTTTGACTTTCTCTGCTATGCAGAGCACCCACTGGGATGTTTTGGTATTACAGGTAACTTTGACTGTAAACCATGGCCGTTTGCATCATGTTTGGCTTTCGCTTTGAAGACACAACAGAAGTTTATCCAAATGATTGTTCCGAGGAGCAGACTTCAACCCTGGCAAGCTTGCAAGCCTGAACGGTGCATTTAAAATGTTCTCAAAGGGTGCTGAGCACTGGGGGCAGCCCTCCGTCCGTCCTCTTCCCCTGGGGCCGCCAGCCGCCGCTGCAGGGTGATGGCACCCTACTGCTGGGTGCAGCTACAGCGGACACTTGCGCTGCTTCCCCAAGCAAAGCAACAGCAGCACCCAGATGGCTTACGTCCCAAGAAAGAGCTCTTCCAGCCTGAAGCCCTGCCAGGTTCTTCGGCATTTGTTTCAAGCGGAGGGGCAGGAGCAAAACCCAGGCAGCTGTGACCTTCCCCACACTGTCAGTAGCGTGCCATGGAGCCGGGAGCCGTACTGTTCAGGCTCTATCCTTTGGAAATCCTCGTTGAGGCCGGGCGGTGAGCAGGGATGGAGCCCCTGGGTCCCACCGGAGCGCTCTGATGCAGAGCTGCCCTGCACGGCTCAGCAGCGCAGCACGCGCCATAGCCGTGACTGCACTGAACCCTGCTGGGCGCTTCCCCCCCACCACCACTTTCTCTTATTTTCTCCTCCAAAACTCTCGTCTTTTCTGTCAGCTGGATGGAGGCACTTCTGGAGGTGCATCCCTGCCGCAGCAGCATCCCGTTCCTCCCGCGCTCTCCTGCAGCAGAGCTGCTGCCTGCCTGGAGCCCAGCCGGCAGCTTTTGGTGCGGGTGCTAGCACCAGCCGATCACATACACGCACACACACACAACCCTTCGCAGAAATAATTTCTGTGCCCCTCACTTCTGAAAGAAAACCCAGCAGAGGGAGCCTCGTCCCTTCGTGTCACTGTCCTGGAGAGATGCAAGGAGATAACCCAGCCCTGGTGGCCTTCCAGGCACCAGTGGGAGACGCATTTATTCTTCATTAAAAAGGTGGGGTGGCAAAAATTAGCCAGAGAGAGAGAGAGATTGGCTATGTCTAGGGATGAAAATGTTTCAGCCCGAGGGCCGGTGAAGGGAAGAGCTGCAGAAAGCTGAAGGCTTGCACGCTTTCTGCAAGCAAAAGGAGTGCGGCCCAAACGGGTATTAAATGTGAAGAGAAACATTCATCCCCACATTAGAAATAATACTGAAACAGCTTAGTGCTTCGGCTCACTCGTGCCTTGGTGACCACATCTGGGTTCCTGAGCCGTTCGTTAGCTTCCCCTCGCCCCAGCTGCCGCGCGGGGACGGTGCTCTCCTGCCCCGGAGAGGTGACAGAGGCTCAGCCAGCTCTCCTGGGGAGATGTCCTCCCCCCCTGGGACGGGTGATGGGCGCGTGAGCCGCTCGGGTCCGCCTGTTTCAGTGTGTACCTGTCACACCCATCACTCGGAGGGCATCGCCGAGGGTATGCTGCTCGTGGGGTCGGCTCCAAGGACAACAGTAAGACCCGAGAAAGTGGGCAAGAAGCCGTCGGCTGGGCGATCACATCCCTTCCTTCCCGGGCCCATGCGGGCAGGAGGAACAGCCGCGCTCCAGCAAGCTGCCATTCAAAATGCTGGAAAAAGAAACTCCTTTCTTCCCTCCTTCCCTCCTTTCCCCCCTCTCTCCCTCCCTTGTGCTGCTCACGAGAGCTAAAGCTGTCCGGTATATTGGCACCAGCGCCACCCCTCTCTCCGCACCGCTGCAGCTCAGCACCCCTCAGGGCAGCGCGGTGTCGGGGACGTGGGACGCCGAGACGTGCAGGGATGGTGCAAGATGTGCACGGGTGCAGAGACACAGAAGCAGGCGTTGCGAGCGAGGGAAGGAGAAATGCCGCCTGCCTTGCGGCGAGCGTGGGCAGAAGACCCAAGGAAACCAGCCCGCGTTGCTCTTTGCTCTCAGCCAGCTGAATACCTGAGCGTTAGGGAACAAGAGCCTTTTCCAGCAGCCCTTGTCGCGTGGGAAAAGTGCTGCCTTCTGGCAGCTGGTTTGCAAACGCTTCTTGACACGTGCATCGCTCTGCCTTGCTGGGTGCTGCAGTAGGGGCTGGTGCTGAGTCAAACACAAGGGACAATCAGTAACTTTTGCAGTGTATTTTGCAGTCCTGGTAGTCTGTGTTTGGCCGTGGCTGTGTCCTTCCTTTCTGTCCGTCGCCGTGCTCGTTCTCGCACGCTGCACGTGCGCTCACTCCTTGAAGTCAAGTTTTCTTCTGGAGGTCCGTTTAGAACAAGCCGCTTATTTCTGTCGCTCGCTCCCCAGCGAGAGCCAGCGCCGGTGGGCGCAGGGCAGGACGGGGAGCGAGGGGCTCGGCCTGTCCTTGCGAGACTCGGGAAGGAAGAGGGGCGGGCAGGGCAGAAAACCGCCCGTTACCCCTGCAGATCGTTTCACATGCGCAGCAGCACACCACCACCACCCCCCCCTCCCCGGGCACGTTTTCTAGAAAGATCACATTTATCTCGGAGCGTGGGTCAGCAAACAGTTAGGGCTTGGAGGAATGACTGCCTTGCTGCACTTCGTCAGTTAACAGCCTGGTTTAGGGGTTCTTTTCTGTAGAAAAAGGAGGAAAAAAATGGACCGCTGAAGGTACGACAGACTTGTTCTCAAGCCTTTCCTGAACCTGTGCTGCAGGATCCTCTGGGACAGACAGGGTTATCCGGGCAGCTAATGCTGGGCAGATGTGACGCGAAGACCTCAGCTGGTTGCGGTGCTTGAGTGCCCTTTTCTTTCAAAACTTGCGTGCTTTACCTCCTCTCAACCCAAGCACGTGGAGGGTTATGGAGACTGAACGTCCTCAGAGAGTGCCAGGTGAAGAAAGGGGTAAGTGCCTTGGTGATGCAGACGCGCGTGCAACGTGTCGCACGTTCGTTACCGTTGGTGGGAAGTCTGCCTGGACACCGGAGTATGGTGAGGAAAACCAGTATTTACTGGGGTAACAGAGCAGACATCGTGTTTGCTTGGTAGTACCCTTCTCTTACGTATATCTCATCCTACATGGTAAGTCTGACGCAGCTGCTGACGCCGGGGTTACACTGGCTGCTCCGAGCGCTGGCGAGCACGCCGGGCGCGGGCGGGCAATCCCGGCCGGCCGCGAGACGAGAGCAGCGTTGGGTCGGGACGAGGCCCCAGCAGATGCACTCGTCAGCAGAGGCTGAGTGGAAACCAAATCACGCTACTGCTCTTCTGAGGAGGGGATTTCTGTGACCTAGCTCTGTACATTTTGGCATTTCAGCCGAGTCGGCAGAAATACAGATTGCTGCAGACGCGCACGGACACGCAGAAGCACGCTGCTCGGAAGCTGCCTGTCAAAACCGGCGCAGTACAGCAGCAGCTTTGCTTTGCCCAGCATTACTTGCTGCCTTTGAGGTACAACTATTAATCAAAAAGGCATGCCAGCCTGCACGTTACAGTTAAAATTGACATATTCAGACTAAGGATATAATTCTCTTTCAATTTCCCAAACTTTTTTTACATCCAGACAGAATACCTGGAGTGATGGGTTGGTGGTTTTTTTTTTCTGTTGTGATCCTTTCTGGATCCTCTCCTGACACGGTTAGTAACTTCCGTGGTGCGTCACAACTGGTATACTAAATCAGCGTTTTCAAGAGGCTGCAAATAAGACAGGATTATCCTGGGCACGATACAATTACCAAGGGTTTGGGGAGTCTTGTACGTGCTACTGCAGGCCCGTCCCGGTGCGGGAGCACCTTTCAGCCAAAAGAGGTGCAGGACACAAATACCCTTCATTAACGGGCACGCATACCCTTCATTAACCTTTCTTTATTTCCCTCATGAAACTTTTGGCTGGTTCTGACCTCCAGGTGTAGCTGGATGTTACCGGAGCAGAAGGAGGCAGAGTTGCGCTGCTGGCTGTGGGGACTCCCCCGGAAAGGATCAAGTGCCAGACATCTTGAAAGCCAGAGATTCTGCCAAGGATTTAATTAGTGTTGTCTCCATGTTGCCTTGGGAAGGAAGCTTCAGCACAGTGCCAGAAAAAGCCAGCCATGGACTAGTTTCGCAGTCCGGGATGCCGCTTCAGGACAAGATGCTGAGACTGTCATTCCCTGCGCTGAAGTGGCGGTCCTGCAGCTCGGAGCGGAGAGACGTGGAAGAATCCACCAGGTCCCACTTCACGCTGATTCCCGAGGGATCTAGCAACACTCTAGGCTAGCGTGTCCTCGTATATCCCGCTTTTTGCTGGTGTAGTTCAACAGCGTGGAGTCCTTACGCATACCCTTTTGCTCTCTGCACGTGCTGCACGGGTTTGCACAGTGCGGCAAGCGACATTTGTGCAAGACGAGCCCCGCTGATGCCACTGCAACACTCCAGCCTGTCTCCGAGGCCTTTCCAACCAAACACGCAGAGCATCATGGGCGGCATCAGACAAAGACTCCATCTTTCTAACAGAGACCCTCCGTCGAAGGGACCCTCTGGTGCAAATGACACCGATAAATCAAAAGAAAACCGAGTGTGTATTTTAGGTTTCGGCTTGAATGTGGGTAACAATTACTCTGGTCTCTGTTTTAATGTGACACGCTGAAGCCAGAGCAAGAGAACACCTGACTATTTAATGTGCCAACGTCATCCTGAATCCTCTTTAACCTGCATCATCTCAGCAAAAAGAAAAAGCAAGATCAGGATACAAAGCTAAGTAGCAGGTAGGAGCAGGACCAATAACGCAATTGCGGCGGGTACTTTTTATGCAAGCAGGTGAACAGGCAGGAGGTCTGTGCAGGATGGTCTAGCCTCAGCAGCTGGGTGCTTCTTGTGCTCCCAGCTCTTGGGATGACCCTAAAATTTGGGGTTCCCCTCAAATTTTGCGCAGACGCAGGAAGATGCCTCCTGCTCTCCTGTGCTCTCAGTGCCCTCACAGACGCTGGCAGGGCAGCGGGCTGCTCCCAAGCTCCTCTTTTCAGGAAGGAGAGGAGCTCGGAGACCTGCAGGGATGCTCCTGGCCGCCCGCAGCGACACGGGGCGTCTTCTGCCAGCCGCGCAGCCTCCGGATGTGGGTCTCGCCTTCTGCCTTTGCACAGGAAGGCAGCAGTAGCAGCTCAAAGCAGTTGGGCTGCGAGGAGAAGTTGCGGTCAGGTCCAGCTCGGGGCTCCTGGTATTGCTGCTGCGATGGAGGAAGGCGGCTGCCTCTGGCAGGAAATCCTTTGAGCTGCAGAAAGCGTCTCCCGCCTCCCCGCTGGAAAGGTTTGCAAGCGGTGCTGAGGCAGCAGCAGGGGGAAGATGCCCTTTAGACTCTAGTGAGAACTAGAGAAGTGGAAGACTTTGCAAAGAAGGCTTCGCACGTTTATGCTACCCTCGTGCCCCAGGGTTACAGCCCGTGCGGGGAAGCCCTGGGTCACAGCCTCACTGCACCAGCTACACAACGGTGATCAATGAAACCCCTGAAAAGAGGAAGATATCCCCTAGCAGAGATGCTCAGCAGCGCCAGGGAAAGGCCATCCTCTTGCCAGCTTGGGCAAATGGGGTCCGGCGCCTGTCCCAAAGTGCTCACACAAGGGAGCTGCTCGGGCATCGGTCGGCGAGTGGTGAGCAACTGCATTGCGCACCGCTTGTTCTGTGTATCCCAGTCCTTTTATTGTTATTGTCGCTTTCTGGTTATTGTGTCATTGTTAGTTTCTTCCTTTCTGTTCTATTAAACTGTTCTTATCTCAACCCACGAGCTTTACCTTTTTTCCCCCGATTCTCTCCCCCATCCCA